>CM039470.1:14990665-15025989 GCA_022433065.1 Begonia loranthoides | reverse complement strand
GTTAGAAAATAAAGGAGCCCTTGGCTCGGGCTCAAGTGACGGGTCCTCGAGGCACATCACTCATCCTACTTGATCGACCTCTGCTTCAAAAGAAAGCCTCTACTTCTTAAACTAAGCATCACTGGTTGATCAAACTCCTCCACTTGATCGACTACTCCTTCTATCCATATTCCATAACTATTTAAATCATCTTTCCTCTTGAAGCCACAACAAAACTTCCACTTTTCATCATATATCACAACTTCAAATCTTTACAATTAACATACATTGAAATAACAATATCTTATACTTACCATAATAAAATTCACCAAAACCATACTTACTCTAACTATCCTTATTTAATATTATGCTTAGTGCAATGAAAATCTAAGGTATTACAACTTTTTATGCTGAAGGAACTTGCTAATCCTCATTAAAATGAAGGCTATCTCCATATCATTTTCCTCTATATCCAATTCAACTTGTTGACTTGATGAGGCTTTGAGAGCGATATTCTTTTTGGAAGCTTCTTTCTCTTTTAGCTCTTCATTTTTCATCATGATTTCATTTGTCATGAGAGATCCAATAGGTCCTCCTTCTTTAAAACTTTATGATCACAAACTTCTTTGATTGCCATCATTTTAGGTTTCCACCATCTTGGAGGACATTTAAAATATTCCTCACAAACTTTGATTGGGGTAAGTTCTGCCACGAGCTTTCAAACCATTAGTAATGTTAGTAATACGTGTAAACATTTATCTAATAGTTTCATCCTTTTCCATAAAAATTAATTCATATTCATGTACAAGAAAACTCAATTGTTTTGAAGATGTGCATGATTAATTGAATAATTAATTTTAAGTTGATTATAAGTTGAAGATGTAATGTATTTGAATATATCCAAGTTGCTTATTTATATCAAAGTTGAAAATGGTTATTATTCTTTGGATATTTCAATGATGAATTATATATCTTTGCTCTTAGTGAAAATACACTCGAAAGGGGGTATTTGGATGTCTAACTTGTTTGTTAAATCCTTACAGTTAATATTAATGTAATACCACAAAGTTTATCATATGAATTGTAATAGGATTATGTTTAATCTACATTTACACATGAAGGTTGATGCGTGATTATTAAGGGTAAGGATTATTTGATAGTAAGTATGAATTAATGAAAACAAAGATGCATTAAAGGATTGAGGGATTCTATTTAAATATGTAATTTTGGATTGGGAGAGGATCTCCACATGTGCAAATGAGATCTTGGACTGGATGACCAAAATTAAGGTTTGTGGCTCTCTGGTAGATTAGCGGTCTCCCAAAAGTAAAGCTGTGTCGACCAAATCTATAGCAAATTGTAACTTGTGGCTCTCAAGTAGACTTACGGTCGCCCAAAGTAAAGTTCTGGTTCACTGGATTTATGGTAGATTGTAACTTGTGGCTCTCAGGTAGATTTGTTGTCTCCCATAATTAAATTGGTGGTCTACCAGAATTGTAACAGAATGAGATAGTTAAATCTCGAGTATGTTTGTGTTCACCCAGAAATATAGAAGTGGTGGACCGGGAATGAGTAGAGTCGTCTAAATTAGGATTCCATGTCACATTTTAATGGGAGGAAAAGTGGTTAGTCAGCAATTAAATGTTTAAAGGGGGAAGACACCTCATCACCAGCTAAGCTCTTGCTAGTTTAAGGGCGATTCCCTTTGCAATATGAGAAGAATCGTGAGAAAGAGGAAAAGAGAAGAGAAATGATTGGAAGAAGAAGATATTCTCAGAGAATGCTCGTGCCTTGACCCTTTCAAGGTAAGGGTGGGTTTACTAGGATTTCAAGGACCATAGTTGTATGTATATGGGAGTTTATTAGTGAAAAGTGATAAATAGCATGAAAAGTAGTTGAATTGCATAGTTTTGATGTTTGGGAATTAGTGATTATCTTAATGACCTTGTGAGTTGAGGATAAATTATTATATGATAATGGATATCTCAAGGAAAATGTGAACTCTAGAATTAATGGATTTGGTTGAATATATTGTAAATTGTGCATGTTCAAAGTTGAATAGAAACTGTAAAAGTATTCATGCTTAAGTGTTAAGTAATATGCACTATATTGCTTAAGTATAGAAATTAAAATAAGGTGTTTGATTGAGTAAAATAGGAATTATATATGTTATGAGTTTCTAGTGTAGGAACGAACAATAATGTGAAGATTTGCATTATGCTATTTATATTCTAAATGTAAGGCTCTAGATTTATGATTAATTATAATTAGCTTGGGGATATGTTATATGTGCTAAATGTTAGACTATGTACATAATAAGTTATATTTGAGGAGTTGTTTAAATTGAATGCTAAATGTCATGCTTGATTGTGGTTAGTAATAGTTATAATGTATATAATAGTTTATGACTTGAGGATGTGATGATTGTTTTGTGATAGAAATTAGGATGTATACATGATTATGTTAATGACTTGAGGATATGCTTTTGATTATTGTTTTATGTATTATATGGCGATGGATATACCTTGAAGATTTGACATATTGATGATAGGTGCGTATGCATAGTTCATGCATCACGAATTTACGAGAAAATTAAAAATGGTTTTATGCATTGGATTATGACTTATAAATTATAAATGGAAAAAATAATCCTAAAAAAGAGATTGTGAGATGGGATTGAGTGATGATCCTACTTAGGAGAACCCAAGGATGTATCTCTTTCCTAGAAGAATTAAGTGACGGTTCTACTTAAGTGGACTAGATGATATTCTTTTCCCTTGTACGATGGTCCTCCAATCGTATGTATTGTTTTTTGACTTGAAAAGGAAATTTGTGAAAGGAAAGACTGACTGAAAAATGCATGTTTTTTTGAACTTGCATAGCTTATAAATATCATATTTATTTACGCACCATGTTTCTAGAAGATATGATGTTATGCTTAGGTATTCATTTCTTAGGAAGCATTAGACTCATATTTTATGTCTAGTGATGTAGGTAATCATGCTAGTGGAAGAAGGAAATGAGCAGTTTATGAAGGATTTACGCGACGAGATATTTTTCTGGTTGAGCTAAATGAGAAGGGAAAAAGAAACGGAAACTGTTTTTTAGTTTAAGAAGTGTATAGGTAAAAACTATGTTTAAAAAGAAAATTTTATTTATTGTATTTCATTCAGTTATTTCCAAATTATTTTATTAAGAAAAGTCTCTCGCTACTTGTTTTAGGAAGAAAAAGTGTTTCAAATCTAAACGTTTAAAATAATAAGAAAAAACAGGGTGTTATAATTATGGTATCAGAGCGCCTAAGTTTTAAAATCTGTTCTGTAGATTGCTTATCAGCACAAGTCTCACAGTGGAAATACTTCGTTAATTGTAAGTTTTTTGTTATGTTACAATAGTTATTAAGTTATTTTATAATGTGTAACTGATTTGTCAGGAGAATAATATGGAGGATGAATTAAGATGAAATAGAAAAGGAAAGGGACAAAATTACTGCTTGATTTTTTGTGGTAACTGAACAACAATTTCAATATTTGGAGTGGTTTATGAGGTGGGAAGAAGAAAGAGAGTCATCAAGAAAATATGTTGAAGAAATGGATAATCAATTTCAGCTGCACTTAACAGACAAAAGGGGAAGTTCTAGAGGTTTTAAGCAATCCTTTAAGGATGGGGAACAACAAGGCAAAGAAAAATTAGTTCAAATGGAGCCTATGATCAACCAATGCTTGAGATGTAAGAAGAATCATGTAGGCCAATGTTTAGCTGGTTCTAGACGATGTTTTAAGTGTGGCAAGATTGTTCATATTGCCAAAATTTGTCCTACTTTGTCTGAAAAGAGAAAATAAATATGACAATGATCTTTTCTCTTACCAAAAATGTAGAAGAGGACCAATCAACCTAAATGTGAAAAAGTAATTTGTAAAGTAGTTATGTTTTGAGAAAACAGAAACAATGTGTCTTTTGTAATATATGTATGAAGTTATGATATGAGGAGTTGTTTTGTCTATCTTTTATATTGCGTTTTGATGATTGAATTATGTTTTGGTGATTGAAAGATAGAATATTGGGTGATTGAAAAATTTATGACAAGTGAATTGAAAATTTAAGAGACTCTAGAACAGAAGTCGTTGCCCGCACTTATATTTGCAGTTCACCACAACTTATATGGCATCGGAGAGAACTTTGGCGATTTCTAAAGGAGTGTGATATTTCAGCATTCTGATTTTGATTGCAAGGTTGGAGGTTGTACTACGAATTCATTTCCACTTGGTTTTTCTCTAATCATTCAAGGAAACCATAGTTCTGCTAAGTTACATTGTTGAGATTATTTTGGGGATTTTGTTACTGTTGGATTATATTTTGAGAAGAATGCCAACTAGACCATCTAGGCTTTCACATAAAAGAAAGAGTACTTCCAGGCAATGGGGTTCTTCCTTGTAATACCACGATTTTCTGTAGCAAAATTGAGTAAGGATAATTGAGAAATTAATTGGGTTATAATTGGATTATTTGGAGAATTTTTATTATGGAATGTATTACCTTGAAATTAAGTTTAGAAAAATAATAAGTTGGGGTATAATTATATCTATTAATCGGATAATTATTGAGGATTTAATGGAAGGAAATTATTAGAAGTAGTGAAGTGGGAAATTTGGTTAAGATTTATTGGGGGTAAATTAAATAGGGAGTAATTAGTAAAAGTGGTAATTGAAATAAAATAAAAAGAATAAAAATAAGAATTTATTTTAAGGGAACGACGGCTTTTGGGGAAGAGGAAAATAGGTGTTGGGATGTTTTGGTCGCGTTGTGGTCAGAGTTGTGGTCTAGTTCGCGACTGAAATCCATCACTGGTTGATCCTTACATTTTCGGTTGTACCGTGGTCGGAGTTAGGGTCGAAGAATTCGACTGAAATGTATTCCAGATTACATTTTGTGGTTTTCGAATGCAACACTGTCGAGGATGCAGTCGAATATCGCGATCGAAAAGCATCAGATTTTGAATCTGTCAAATTCGTCAATTTTATGATTTAGTCATAATTCGGGACGCGGTCACAAGTTTTGACCGAAAACACAGAATTGTGGCGGAATTTGGAAAATCAGTACAACATTTTATACTATAGATCGAAAAAAGCTAAATAAAAATTTGCACCTAATTAGTCATTTGGTAATATTCAAAAGGTTTTGAATTTTGCAAAGAGATGACTCATTCGACGGAAAAGTCTATTTTTAATGGGAAAACTGATTATATCATAACTATTCCCCCGGCACCCACCCCCCCTCCCCTCGATATTTCTTCTCCTCTCCTGAGGCGATGATGAGCTTTCCACGCGGCATAAGCTGGTTAGACCTTCCCCCTTGGTATGTGTGATTGTAACGACTCAGATTTTCATAATTCTATGAAAATGAGAGAAATTTAAAATTTTCAAAAGGCTCTTTTACAAAACAAAATCAGAGTGCGATGCTAAACCGGACCGCTACTAACCCTTCTTTAAACTCGTTTTGAAGACCGATTAATAAAATGCAAAAGCGTTATAAAACCATTTATTTTAAACTTTGAGGAAGCGTAAATAATTTAACGAAGAACTAAACAATTAAATACAATTTAATAAAACTTAATTCAATTACAACCGTTTACTTTGTTACTGCCTCTAGCCTAGCCAGCCAACCAAGAGTCTCGCCCGTGCAAATCCTCATCCTTGCTTTATTCTCCATTTGCTTATTATCTGTTCACCGTTTTTGCCTACAAGTACCTACACCTACACCACAAGTAACTGTAAGCCCAAAGGCTTAGTAAGAAAAGGGTTTAATGCAATTATGAAATGTCTCTCTTTAGTCCTTTTTGGAATGGGGGCCACCCAAACTAATCCTTTCATTAAGTCATTCATTCGTTTATTCTTTACTTTACTTTAATCTATTCGTTCGCTACTCGTACTTCGAGCTAGAGATTGGGGGATTTTCTCCTGCAATGGTATAGTGGATCAGATCTAAACTTTTTATTGCAACTAGAAATTCTGTACCCTACAAGGGAGGGGCTTCGCCTAGTTGTAGACTAGACCCGCTACCCATCCACCACCAACTCCTTTTCTTAACATTTTACCTCACTTACGCATATGCGAGTACCACCCCAAGGTGGTACTCCCTACTTTTTCTACTAGCATGATGCGTGACCATACATTCTCAACCTAACATGATGCATGATGCTTTATAATGTAACATTAACAAAAATTGAAGTGCGCATTGAAATAAAGGTAACTGTAATTGAAATTGCACATATAATGTATAATAGAAATTGAAAGCGCACACTAGAGAACAATTAAAATACAGAATTAGAAACAATGAAGTACATAAGGAAATTGATGTGCCCTAGGGTCCTATCACTCGGAGTCAAGCCAAGAAACTCATAGCTTTCCTAACTCGTTTTTATTTTGCAGGAAATGTCAAAGTTTTGGATTCATTGAAAGAAATATCTCATGAGGATAAAGGAGTTCTGTTCCACGTGATTACATGGGTGGATGCATAACCAAACAAATAGCATACCAATTCCACTTCCAAAGAGTCTATGAAGGGGTGAGGATTTGAAGATTATTAGTATCATTTGATTTCTTATTGATGAATTAGAAGTAGACTTTTTCTGGAAACTTTTATTTGGTTTTTCTATTTTGTGGTTTGGTCTTTGATTAAGTGTTAGAGAGGTGCGTGGTTTGCATGCAAACCACGCCCTCATGCCGAAATTTCTACATTAAGGGCATTTGGTCTTTTGGCATATTTTGTAAACACTTAGGGTTTTATAACCCCTTTTTGAGAATGAAGAAGGACTTTTTGATAAAATAGAAAAACTTGGTTCTCTCTTTGAAGAAGAAGCCGCGGCTACCTCACTCCTCACGCCGATTCCTCCATCACCCAAGCTAGGCGTTCTTGAAGCCTCTTGACCTAGCATATTGGGATACTATCTCTTCCAATACCTCATCTTCAAGGTGTGGATTGTGGAGTGGAGATAGAAGTAGGTTTTCACCCCTTGGAGAGTGTTTGTTTCTCGGCAAACCGCAAGTCGTCCCTCTCACTAGGAGGTCCACGGACTCCTCGGAATTTTACCTGGTTCATTGATGGTTTTCATGTTGGTTCTGGTTCTCTTGGTGACCTAATTGTTCTTTTGGTTGATTGTCTATGATCTATAGAAGAGTTTTTTCGAGATAACCAAGTTGAAGTTGAATTCCTATTGGTTTTATTTCTTACCGCTGAATCTGTATTTTTGTTGAATTGCTTGAAGTACTCTGTTGGGGTTCTGTTTTGAGGCCCGTGTGTTAATCCTTTTAAGTTCGTTTCTTTTGGAGATTTGATCTATAATAAGTTGACCTGCTGCCATCGAAATTTGGAGTTTATTGATCTTATGCAATTCGATATAATCCTGTTTTAATCCTGTATGTTAATTCGGCTCGGGTTAAACCCTAGTTTTTGGGTTCCGTTGTTTCAACCATAAGTGGCGATCTAGAGTGGATTTTGTAATGGATTTTTGACACGATTTATTTGAATGTGTTAAGTTTGTGCCTTCCTATTTGCAGCTCAAGTTCACGTGGGAATTGGGAGATATTTCTATTTTAGCGTTGCTAGTTCGGATTGGTACAGATTTTGGGACAGACTTCTATTTTATGCTCTTGGTGATCCTTGGAGCATATCAGAAATCAACAACGACCATTAGGGGAAAACAGTAATTACACACACACATTTATCAAAACACAAACATTGCTTTAAAATAATGAATGACATGCTTGAACAGAACATGTTATTGATTTACATGCTATTTATCCTAGATGATTTAAACATGCTTTTGTTCTAGTTTGTTAATTAAACATGCTAGTTATCCTAGTTCATTTACATGCTCAGGAAATAACTACATTTATCATTCTAGTTAGATACCCTAATTAACTAACATGCTCAAGTCTAATTAATTTCTTTAGTCAATTGTTTTAGTTAATTAGCATGCTCAGTTAATCACTTTAGTTAATTACGCTAGTTAATTAAATGCTAGTTAATTAACATGTTCAATTTCTAGTTAAGTTAATTACTCTAGTCAGATTAACATGCTCAGGTTAACTAATTACCCTAGTTAATTAACATGCTCTTACAACATCAATTAACATTTAAACATGCTGGACCTAGCCAAGTTAACATGTTGGTTAATTAACATGCTTAGCTAATTGATATACTTAAGTAGTAATTAACATGCTTGGGTTAATTGCATGCTTGAGTCAGTTAACTAATTTTATCCTAATCAATTACATGCATCAAGTAAGCATCGTTACATTATCTATCATTATTACTTAAGTTAAGGAACATGCTTCTATCATTCAAATCACTTACATGCTCGATGAAGTGATTAACAATGGTTAATTAAATAACTAGTTAAATGATTAAACTAGTTAAGTCTAGTTACTTACTCTAGTTGATTTCATGCTCAAGTCCAGTAAAGACTATAATTGTGATTCTAATTAATTACTTAAGTTAATAAACATGCTTAACTCTAGTTAATTACCCTAGTTAATTACATATTCAAGTTTAGTTAAGTAAACACCCTTGGGTCCACTTAATTAATTAAACATGCTTGTCTCCAATTAATGACTAAATGACAACATTCATCATTTTAACCCTAATTTTGCGTAGGTCTGGGCTATTTCGGACTAGTGCAGACGGTCGCGACTCTAGGGCTACATGGTAAGGGTGGGGAGAGGTCATTCCTTGTCTCCAATTAATGACTAAATGACAACATTCATCATTTTAACCCTAATTTTGCGTAGGTCTGGGCTATTTCGGACTAGTGCGGACGCACTGATCTCGTCTGCATTCGTCCGCAAGTGTAAAATCTTAAGGCTAAATCATTTTCTTGGACGAGAACTGGCGTCCTCAATCCAGTTTGTACCGTCTAAATTCTGATTTTGGATGCGAAATGGTGTCCGCATAACGCGTCTGTAAGCGTTCAAATTCGTCTAGAATTTGGACAGATTCAATTCAGACGTGACTCGCCACGTCCGTATTCTTCCAGACTCTTCCAAATGTGTCCAGAATTTTGACAGATTCAATTCGGACGTGACTCACCACGTCCGCATTCGTCCAGGCTCATCCGAATGTGTCCAGGATTTGGATAGATTCAACTCCATAACGTCCGCCTATGTCTGCAAGCGTCCAGAGTTGTCCAAAAATTCATAGCATAGGCGAATTAGGATGGGAATTCACATCCTAAGTCGTCCCAATACACGGGACGATGCTCTAAACATTTGTGGACGACATGACTCATTCGCAACGTCATCCGGAGGCATCCGAAAACGCCCTGTACAACTTTTCCTCACATTTTTCTCACTTAACCCCTACCCCAAACATTTTCTCCATAACTACACGTCATAAAATGACACGTATAAATATACAACGTAATGTCCTAACTCCCCCATCCTTTGTACGAGAATACCCCTAGACTTAACACTCTGAAACGCCCTAGGTAATACCCCGATGACTATCCAACTTAAAAAGTGGGGGTGTTACAGTGATTGTCCATCCCTGTAAAGCTTCTTATCTATAAACATTGCAGTTGGTGTGAGTCATTCTTCCTCCATGGGTCTTTTCTTTCTGGTCTTCGGCGATTGAGAGAAATACAGGGTGAGAAAGGGAAGGAGAGAAAAGCATAATGAGTGTGAGAAAGGGAACCATGGATTCTAAAGAAAAATTTATGAAGCTAAGGAGTTACTGGGTCATCTCTTTCGATTCTTCTGGTAAGTTTTCCTACTCCTTAGACTTTGGGATTTTGTGATTTTGGTTAAACTCTCTGTTGTTTGTTTATGATGTACGCTAAGATGGCTTATAGGTTGTTATTTTGTTGGTAATGAAGGACTCTGGTTCCTTGTTGTTGGTGTCTCCCGCTGTGTTCAGGGTTTGTGGTGAACCATGGATATGAATTGTTGGAATCCTTCGCGGCCATGTGTTCTACAGGTAACAGTTTCTTCCCATGTAGTTAGACGATTTTGATGTGGAAGTGAGCTATTGATGGATAATGCCCTACTGTTCATTGCTTTGATGATTTTGAAAGATATTGATGGGGGTTTGGATTCTGTTATATTATTTGGTTAAGTGACTTAAATGACATTTGGATTGTGAAACCCTGTTAAGTAAATGAATAAAGAGTATGGTTATCTGTGTATTTACAACTCTGATGGATGCACTCTGTTATTGGAAAATGCTCGGTGTATATTATTGCTTGATGGAATGTGATGGCATTGATGCTCTGTTAATGGACATAATTATTTGGTTGCATGCATGTTGGGTGTAAGGTGATAGAAGCAATGTACTTCATTGTTTAGTGGATAAATCATTGGATTGAGTTGTTTTATGTTCTCTATAATTTATTGTGGATGGTGAAACTGTGATCTTTGTTAAGTCATGAAATCTCCTATTGTTTGGGATTTGCCTCTGTTATAGTGTTTGATAAAATCATGATTGAGGATAATTCTTGGTGAGTGGGTATTAATTTGGGTTAAACAATTGTATTACATAATGAATGAGAATTTAGGATATTTGAATTGTTAAGGATATGGGCTGTTGAAGTAAGGTTAATATGGGTTATTTAATAATTTTTGAAGGTATTAAAGGAAGAAGAATAATGATTAAGTGCTAAGGTACGCTACGGACTGCAGGTAAGTGATACTGCATGTGTTTTGGTCTTTGGGGCCCTACTTCACAAGAATAGGAGATGCACGTTGATTTGTTTACCGCTTTATTAGAATAATAGAATGTTAAGCATGTCTATCACTTTAAAGCATGTCTACAGTTATATAAGCATGTCTATTGTTTTATAAGAATGTCTACCATTTTATGAAGCATGATCTATGAATTGTATGTTGGTTGTTTTATTAGATCCCTTTAATCATATGATAGAGATTGTATGCATTCACAAGCATCATGCATCACAGTTTTCAAAAGATACGAAAATGGTTTTCATGCATGGTTTTGAAAAGGAAATAAAGAAGAAACAAAACGGTTATGAAATGTAAAGATATGGATGTAAATGGGTGTGACAAGATGCGAAGTTGGGTTAGATGCTCATCCTCGTCAAGTTTAGATATCTTGAACGCTTTCAAGATAAAGTAAAGTCAAGATTAAGATAAAGATAAATATAAAGGGGTCGTGTTGGGATGTGAGGTTGAGTTGGCTGCTTCTCCACGTCAAGTTATGACATCTCCAACGCCTTTCAAGATAAAGTAAAGTCAAGATTAAGATAAAGATAAATATAAAGGGGTTGTCTAGGGATGTGAGGTTGAGATGGTTGCTCATCCTCGTCAAGTTTAGACATCTCCAATGCCTTTCAAGATAAGGTAAAGCAAAGATCAAATAAAGAAAAGAACTGTAAAGTAAAGGCAAGACACAGTAAAGTTAAAATCAAGAAAATAGTAAAAGAAATAGAAAAGTAAAGACAGAAAAGGAATAGAAACAAAAAAAATCTAAAAATGAAATGAGATTTTAAAAGTTGCATGACATGTGAATTGTACAGTTTTCTTTTATATCACTTACTAAGTCTGAGGCTCATTAGTTAAGTCTTGCGATGTAGATACACATAGAAGAATAGATTAAGGAGTAGTTAATAAAAGATTTGCACACATGGATCTTATGGCAGGCTAGGCTAAAGACATTTTAAGGAAAATGATTGTAAAAGGGTTTTGTAAAGATAGTGAAAAAGGTTTATTTATTGTATTCTTCAATTGATTGGTTTTATTTATTAAAATTTTCCGCTGCGATTTGTGAAAAGAGTTTTATAAAAGAATTGTCTTCCAATCCCAATAACAAAGTACATATTTTTTGGATGAATTTTGGACCCCGAATGATAAAAGATTGTGTGAAAGTGATATTAAGACTAGGTCTCTCATTTATTCAAGAAGAGTTCAGTTTGATAAATTTCAAACGTTACGACTCGATGAGTTATTTGATAGTGTGGGCCTATTAGGATTATGCTCATTGGAGGGGGTAACTTATTAAAGGTTGGTTAGGCTATTTATGCAAGTATGTCATTTAAGACTTAACCACTTATTGGAAAAACATATATTTTGGGACAGGAAATTGAATTTGCGTACAAGATTATCAACGAAATAATTGGATTTGATGTAGAAAAGGATGTAGAACATTATTATCATATCTCCACAGACACCGAGTTCATTAAGCACAATCACGACCTGAAATTTTTGCAAGAAGTTCACAAAACTCGGACATTGGTGAGTTTTGTATGCCTAGTGCAAAAGATTTCAATGTTAAAGGAAGGGTATTGCACCATATTATATCGCATACCTTGTTGCCACGTGATGGACACCAGGATCATGTAAGTTCTATGGAATTATATGTTATGGAGAAATTGGTTAGTTACAACTATTTTGATCCAGGTTTTATTATTTTGAACCATATGAGTGAGGTTTACTCATGCACTACCAAGAGTCTTCCCTACAATATGATTATTTCATTGATTATGCAACATTTTGGAATTAATATTCCATTCGATGATCTGACGAGAAAAGAAAAAAGGACAGATATATATGATCATAATACATTGGCAAGGATGGGAATTATTGAATAGTAAGGTCTTTGGATTTTTAAGAATTCTGGTCAAGCATCTTCTACTTCAAAGGCAGTTAGAAATCCTCCACAACTTAATGACCCTACGGATGCAGAGTTACCTTCATCATCCTAACCTTCCATAACGCAAAAAATATCAATGTTCAAGGAAGAATATCACTCCATCACAACAGGAATGACAAGTATTGTTTCAACCTTGGATGGATTAACAAATGAGATACATGAATTGCGCAAGTCCCATAAAGAGTTAAGGTTGCAAGTATGTAAGAATGGTTAGAAAAATGAAGAAGATTAATATGAGGTGCAACCTAGAAGGAATTCTCAAGCACTTCCATCCGATGGAGCGGAATATGAAGAAGTGAGAATATTTCTAGTTTTTAGTTTAATTGTGGTGGAATTGTTGTAAATTGGATGTAAAGAAAATTTCATGATAATTATTAGTAAGAAATGCTAACTTGTTATGTTTTATTTTAATATGAATGTTGGATTGATTTTATATTGGATATCTATTGAAAAATAAAGAGTTTCATTGCTTTGGAATGATTAGATTGTAGGATGGATAATTTTGGCATTGGGGAGTGAAGAATTAAGAGAAACTCTACCCAAATTTTTATTAAACTTGTATTGATTCAAGTTATGTCTAAAATTTAAACAAATCTTATAAGAAATTGATGGAAGAATTGAGGAAAGTATGTTTGGAAGCTAGAACTATAACAAATAAAATTTTGTTAAGACATGTAGAATTTACAAGATTTTGGTAATAGTAATGGCAAAGGGTGAAGATGTAATAAAGAAAGAATAAGTGTGTGGGAACCAAAAACATTCAAAAATATTTTGATGAAGAAATTTTGAGAATAAAATTTATTGAACGGGGCAGGAATGTAATACCCTAAATTTTATTATACAAATTGTAATAGGATTATGTTTAATCTACATTTAAGGTTGAAGGTTGATATCTAATTATTAAGGGTAAGGATTAGTTGATATTAAGAATGAATTAATGAAAACGAAGATGGATTAAAGGATTGAGGGATTCTGTTTAAAAATATAATTTTGTATTGGGAGAGGACGTCCACATGTGCAAATGAGGGCTTGGACTAGTTGACCGGAATCAAGGTTTGTGGCTCTCGGGTAGATTAGCGATCGCTCGAAAGTAAAGTTGTGGTTAACCAGATTTATGGCAGATTGTAACTTGTCATTCTAGGGTAGATTTACAGTCTCTAGGAAGTAAAGTTATGGTGACCAGATTTATAGCAGATTGTAACTTGTGGCTCTTGGGTAGACTTGCGGTCGCCCAGAAATATAGAAGTAGTTGATCGGGAATGAGAACAGCTGTTTGAATTAGGATTCCATATCATGTTTTAATTGGAGGAAAATTGGTTAGTCAGCATATAAATGCTGAAGGGGGGAAGAAACCTCATCATCAGCTAAGCTATAGCTAATTTAAAGGCCATTCCCTTTGAAATATGAGAAGAATCGAGAGAAAAAGAAAGAGAGAAGAGAAACGCTTGGAAGAAGAAGATATTCTTTGAGAAGTGCTCTTGCCCTGACCCTTCAAGGTAAGAATAGGGTTTCTATGATTTCAAGGACCATAGTTGTATGTATATGGAAATTTATTAGTGTAAAGTGATAACTAGCAAGAAAAGTAGTTGAATTGCACAATTTTGATGTTTGGGAATTAGTGATTATCTTAATGACCTTGTTGGTTAAATATAAATTATTATTTGATCATGGATATCTCAAGGAAAACATGAACTCTAGCATTAATGGATTTGGTTGAATATATTGTAAATTGTGCGTGTTCAAAGTTGGATAAAAACTGTAAAAGTATACTATATTACTTAAGTATAGAGTTTAAAATATGGTGTTTGATCAAGTAAAATAGGAATTATATATGTTATGAGTTTCTAGTGTATGAACGGGAAATAATGTGAAGGTTGGCATATTTAGGAATTGAAGATTAACAGGATAAATCACGACATTGTTCCAAGATGTTAAGGTAAGTAATGAATTTAAGTGTTTTTCTTTGGGTTGCATCACAAGATTTAGGGTATTCTATTTATATGCTAGATGTAAGAATCTAGGTTTATGATTGATTATAACTAGCTTGAGGATATGTTATATCTAAATGTTAAGCTCTGTACATAAGAAGTTATATTTGAGGACTTGCTTAAATTGAATGCTTAATGTTATGCTTAATTGTGGTTAGTAATAGTGATAATGAACAGAATAGTTTATGACTTGAGGATGTGATGATTGTTTTGTGATAGAAACTAGGATGTATACATGATTATGTTAATGACTTGAGAATATGCTTTTGATTATTGTTTTATGTATTATACGGTGATGGAAACCTTGCGGATTTGACATATGGATGATAGGGGCATATTCATAGTTAATGCATCATGAATTTACGAGAAAATAAAAAATGTTTTTATGCATTGGTTTATGACTTATAAATTGTAAACGGCAAAAATAAGCGTAAAAAGGTGATTGTGAGATGGGGTTGAGTGATGGTCCTGCTTATGAGAACCCAAGGATGTATCTCTTCCTCGGAGGGATTGAGTGACGATTCTAATTAAGAGGAGTAGATGATGTTTCTTTTCCCTTGTACGGTGGGTCTCTAATCGTTTGTACTGTTATTTGACTTGAAAAGGAAAACTATGAAAGGAAAGATTGAATGAAAAATATATGTTTTTATGAATTTGCATAGATATGCATATTATATTTAGTTACACAACATGTTTCTAGAGGATATAATGTTATGCTTAGATATTCATTTCTTACTGAGCATCAGGCAGATAGTTTATGTCTTGTGATGTAGGAAATCATACTTGAGGAAGAATGAAATAAGCAGTTGATGAAGGATTTATGCGGTGAGATATTGTGTTGGTTGAGCTAAACAGGAAAGAGAAAAAGAAATGGAAACCCTTTTTAATTTAAGAAGTGTATATGTAAAAAGTATATTTGAAAAGGAAATTTATTTATCGTATTTCATTCAGTTATTGCCAAATGATTTTATTAAGAAAAGTCTTCTCCTACTTGTTTTAGAAAGAAAAAGTGTTTCAAATCTAAACATTTGAAATGATAAGGAAAATTAGGGCATTACATTTAAAGTTTATAGAACTTACACAATCAAAGAAAGGTTGCATGTGCAATTGACCTACCAAAGCTGAAAGGTCGTCTAATGCCCCTTCAAGGACTGATCACTCTTTTTTTAGAACAAAGAGGCAAACGCCTAAATAATCCTCATTTTTTTGTCTTGAGTTAATAAGAAATAACTGGCAGGTTTCTTTCATTAATGAAAAGAAAAGCGGAGGCCCGCCAATTAGTTAATCATAGGCTTTATCTCATCGGCGGGTTTGTTTGGAATAGATTCTTTATCTTGGATTGAGAGGCCCACCCTACCCTTTCTTTGAACCTTGTCAATGATCGAACTTAAAGATATGAACTGAGTGCCATTTGAAGAGTAACTGAGAACAAGGGAGAGGGATATGGAAAGGATGAAGTAATGAAAGAGGAAGTCATTGCTAGTAGTAACGACTTGTCACGATCCATTGGTTCATATATAGAGCTCTGGCCAAGAATCTCATTAACTTTTTTATGCTTTCTTATTTTGTAGGAGAAGCTTTCTTTGAAGGGTTGAAGGGAGCATCATCTTATGGTGATAAGGAGCAACCCAAACATGTGCTCAAATGGGCGTGCAACAAAACACCCGTGACTAGCTTTCCACATGAGGCATCCAACTCATCCAACACTTCTCTTGCCACGTTTGGGAATGCTTAAAGATAACAATAAAAGGAAGATGCTTCAAGTTACTCCAGCATTCCAAGAAGGTAGCATGAAATCCATTTGTGAATTATTTTGGAGTTTTTGGATGCAAGGATAATGCTTATTTTGGGATTGCTCTTGGCTTTAGCTTAAAATAGCCGAGGGTTTGCTTGTTTTTTTAGGTTTTTTTTGTAATTTTTACATTAGGGCAGCCCTAATTTGAGTAGGTGTTTATAACCCCCACTTAAGTCTGGTCTGAATCATCTTTGATCAGCTAAAAAAAGTCCTTGAAGAGTTGAAGTTTTCCCTCCACAAATCGGCCCCCATTTTCATTGGTGAGAATCTGAGAGAGTGAGTGTCAAGATTGAATCATCATTGTTTCTTAAAAGCCTTGTGGTGATTTATCTTACACTAATCCTTCCTCCACTTCCCTCTATAGGTGGACATACCTAGAGAAGGTTTAGAATGCTCGCTAAGAACAAAGTAGGAGAGGCTTCCTTGTTGGAGTCCATTAAGATCGACAGATGCAATTTTAGCACCCATTCGGACTAGCTTGCATCCTTCCATGTACAACTATTTTTCCCAAGAGATTCTATCCCTGATTTTTGGAGGTTCTCTTGTTCACTTCCAGAGAGGTATGTGGTTCTAATTTCATGCATTTTGGACAAGTATTGAGTAAGTTGTCGAGTTTACCATTTTGGGTCCGAAAAGTGTCATTAGTGTCTTTCTGGACAGTCTCAAGTTCATCAGCATAACTTCTTCTCCATAAAATATTTTCTTTTGAAATTTAGAGGCGTTTTTATCCCTCATTGAATTTAGCCTAGTCCAAATTTCAAATCATTTGGACATCAAATGAATGAGTTTCACATTCAGCCATTTCAGTTTCTATTTTCTAGCCGGAATAATCATCTGCAGCAAAAAGGGTTTAAACTTTCCCACTCATGGTACATCATCATCTAGCAAAATTCCTATGAGCAATGAATATTTAAAGATTTGCTAAAAAGGTTGATCAGGCCTTGCACAAGTCAACTGGTGTGATTGACCAATCAAAGTTGTGGCCATCTATAAAAACTCCATATAGCAATGAATTTTTGAAGATTTACTAACCAGTAAAAATTGTGGCCATCTATAAAAACTCTCTATACCAATTAGAATTGATGTTGTTCTCAAAACCTCCAAAGCATATCTAGTTTCTTAAGTATGCTAAAGACTTTGACCTTAGAGTATGTTTAGTTGATCGAAGCAATAGACATAAAGTTACTAGTAGTTGACCTGACCTGTTCAAAAATCACAGAATTAAAGTGATCAATTAATTTGAATAGGTGGTTGAGTGGGGTTTCGAGTTTCTTCAGGAGTTTATAAATAGAAGCAACCTTCACTATGCAAATCACAGAGTGTGATATCTACAAAGAAGTGCAGCTAATTTTATTTGATATATTTGATCCTTCAAATTTGATCCAAGAGAAAAAACCTAACTTTAATTAGGCATTCGAGGGGAGGTTTATGCAATTCCAAATGCAAGAAAACCAATTCACCACAATTGACACAAGCGGCCAGAAAATAATAGCGCAGTCAAACTTCAATCAATTGTTTCTTCAATTGCATACATTCAATTTAAACCAAATATGCAAGACTCCAAGAAGTATCAAAGATATCAATCCAGCTCAAAAATTACGTTTAAAATCAATAAGGGGCAGAAGTTGTACGCATAGAACCGATTTGCTCTAAAATAGATTCTACAAAGGACAGAACTGGCGACTTCTAAGGAAACGTGTATAAAAGGGCGAATTTAAATCCAATCATAACCAAATCAACGCTCAATTCTTCACAATCCAAGGGGTTTCTACCCCACAAAAGTTTAGATCGAAATTCGAAATAACACAATCATACAGAACAAAACCTACAAGTTGTCCACGGAAGTCCCTAGACCCCAGACCCCAGACCCGTGATTTCAACGGACTCCTTTGACGAAGCCTCTCTAGCTTGCTTTCTTTTCACTCTTCTACTTCTCCTCTCTGGGCTAGCAGCTAGGGTAAGTTGCTAGGGGAAAGTAGCATAAAATCCAGCCTCCAAGAGTGACAAAACCCGAGGAAGGAAGTTGTTGGAAAATCTGACCGCCAGTGGAAACCTTGGTGAGAATCTTGTTGGTGTGTTGGAGGGAACTTTAAAACAAGGCTTAGTAGCTGCTTCAATTGTTCAAAGGTAAGTAAGTAAAGCTTGCACCCTGTTTCCCTTGTCAAAAAAATTTTCATTCCACCCATTCATAGAGCGCACTTCCTCGGACCATCTAGATGTAGTCCATTTTCCACAATTGTAAGTATTCCTTCACGTAAGTGTAACCAAAAGACCAAACCTCTCAATGCTTCACAAAGTTTTTCCAAGACATAATAATATTTTTCGGATTCATTAGTGACCAATTGATATCCATAGCCTAAACCCTTATCATTCACATAAAATTTCTTAACCAAAGATCTTGATATTTAATTAGGATAAAAAGGAGTACCTTTGTAAAAGTGTTTTTGCTCTTAATTTTGCTTTTCCCTCCTTGTGTGTTATCAAATATGGAAAGTTCTCTAGTAATTTGTTCTTGTACACAAGTAAAGTCGATGCTCCTTTTTCCCTTTGCTTTGCTTCATAGTCCTAGTAATTTGATCTGGTTTGAGAGGAACTAGTTCTATGAATGCATCCCTGAACTTGAATGAAAAGAGATTGGTGAAACCATCATGAGTAACTCTCCTACCAAATGGCCACGGTGTCTCCAACATCAATTAACTAGTACACATAGGCACAACATCAAATAACGATTCGTCTTCATATCAAGCAATAAAAAAGTCAATATAGGCTATTTTGGTTACTTTTATAGAATCTTTGTCCTCAAACCGATTTAGTTTGTAGGGGTTGACATGCACCAAAGTTTCCAATTCTGATTTCTTGCTATCTTCAAGAGAAACGTCACTTGTACAACTACTACCATCAATCATAGAGCATAATTTTTCTTCCACCTTGCATCGGGTGTGAATTTTTTTTTCCTTTTGACTCTCCTCCTCTCGATTTTGCATAGCCAATGATCTTCCCATTTCAAAAATTAGAAGCCCTTCTTGAGCATAGGAGTTATCTTCTAGGGGTTCTTCCACTATACAAGATGCTTCACAAACTTCATCTTCACTAAAAGTTTCCTTGGAATCACCCTTCATCACCATAACATGCTTGTTGGTACATTGTGATGCGATATGTCCAAGGCCGAGACATTAACAACACTTAATGTCCTTTGACCTTGGTTCGGTGGCCTCAACACTTCCTTTCTCCTCATCATTGTCTCTGTCCTCATGTGATTTTAATGCTGCACTTGTAACAACCTGATTCTAATTCTTCCGTTAACGATGTAACCAAACGTTGGAAGTAAAAATTGGCATGATATATATATTTACATCATCCCTATACGCGTTAAGTTGTGACGTATAATCTTGTGGAATCAGATTCGAGCAAAAACTTAATAAAACATACAAAGAAAACGGACTTTCGGTCCATTAGGATGCCTGCGGACAACGTTGCAGACGAGAGGTGTCATCCACAAATGCCTAGAACGTCGCCCAAACCTTGGGACGACATCCAGCATCCTAACCTCACTGTGCTAAGAAGTTCCGGACAACGACGCGGACGAGAACAGGACCTGTCCGCAACGAATCTGGTTAAGTCTGGAGACTTTAGGATGACTATGGATGCCTGCGGATGAGGTGATATACCCCGCAGACCGATCACCTGTTCTCGACTAATAAGCTCGTTTCTTTCCTAACTCACTTTTATTTTGTAGGTAACAATAAGCTTTGGGATTTTTTTGGAAGAAGTATCTCACGAAGATAAAGGAGTGCCCTTCCACATTATCACATGGATGCATGCAACCTCAAATGACTAACACGGTATTTCCCGCATTGGTGATTCCACAATATTACGAAGATTCAAAGAGTATTATTGGCTTGTTGCTGCCATTTTGGTGATTTAGAAAGAAGACTTTGTTTGGCATTTTATTTGGATCATTTTATTTTGTTCCTTTTTTATTTGTTTTGAGGGGTGCACGGTTTGCATGCAAACCGTGTCCCCATTCCCAATTTTACACGTCAAGGGTAAATTGGTCTTTTATTCTTTTGTCAAAGCACTTAGGAGTATTTAGTTTCTCTTTTTGTGAGTAGAAGACACTTTTGAAGAATTGAAAACCCTAGTTTGTTTCTTGGTGTGAAGACCCGTGGAAGCCTCCCCTCTCCACTCAGCCATTCATTCTCTACATCAACTCGTTCCTTTCTTGTTGTTTCTTGGACAAGTTGATCTTGCTGCCTCCTCCAAGCCATCCCTTCCTCATGGTGGTTATTGTGGTGTAGAAGTAGAAGAAGCAACATCCCCTTGGAGAGTGCGTTTCGATTTGGTAAGGCCGAGCAAGTCGCCCCCTCTCCCATTGGAGGTGTGCGGACTCCTTGGAGTTTTTCTTATTCTTATTATTGCGAATACTGAAAGTGGATGTTGTCCTATTGAAGTTCTTGCTATTAACTTTCGAAACTCTGGATTTGGGGCTGATTTGATTGAAGTTTCGTATTGGAAAGTTGTGTTTTGAAAAGGTTTTAGTCAATCCGAGAATCTGCTTTGCGCTAACCAGATTCCGACTTGAGATTGTGACTTGGATTTGATCTACTTTTGTTTGTTAGATTATGCTCATAATTGGTAGCGTTCATTATGATATTGTTAAAGGTTTGTCCTCCAAAATTGGTGCTAAAAGGACCTATGCTCGAAGAGATCTCGTTGCTTGATTCTGGGTCGCCAGAACTATCCTAGAAACCCTAATTCCGTGAGCTGTATTCATTTTATCATAACTGATTGTTCTATTCGAATTAGAGGCTGAAATTTTGATATATGTATTCTGATATTGTTATTATAAGTACCTTTAAATTTCAACTCTTGATTCCATACGGTTGTGAAGTTATGTTTGTTTGAAGATTGGTGGACAGATTATTGGAATATAGTCTAGCCGATTGCTTCATTGGCAATCTTTGAAATTTGGAATGTATCATTTCGTATTAGAGCCAGTTCACGCTTTTGTTGTTGTTAATTGTCCTAGTAATTGTAAAATGAGTACGAGAAGTGGAGCTCCTTACCATAGTAACAAGGAGATGAGGGCTAATCCGAATTTACCACCCGAGAATAAGCATGAACAACCCGAGACTAGTTTGCATGGAAGGTTAGATGATATGATGGAGTTGATCCATAAACTCCAACAAAGAATAGAGACCTCCACTAATGATCATGTAAAAGAACCAAGAACTCCAAGGCCTAGGAGAAGGTTTAGTACTTCAAATGATTTTCGGGCCGAAGCGCAAGCTTATTTGATGAAGACTTGGTTGAATCCGATGGGGAGGAGTCATTAAGTCCGAGAAGGAGGACTCATGCCAAGGATGATGTGAGACATGTTAAGGCCTCCATCCCTCCATTTAAGGGCTCAAGTAATGGTAGTGATTTTCTAGAGTTGGTTGAGAAAGTAGACCGAGTATTTGATTGCTATGATTATTCTGAAAAGGTGAAGATTCAAATGGTTGCATTAGAACTCTCGGAATATGCTAGTTTATGGTGGGAAGACGTCAAGGCTCAACGGAGATTAGTTGGTGGTGGTGAAGTGCGAAGTTGGGCAGTTATGAAAGCCCTCATGCAAAAGAGATTTGTTCCACCTCACTACAAACAAGAATTATTTCTTCAACTTCAAAATTTGAGACAGGGCACACAATTGGTAGATGAGTATTTGACCGAGTTTGAGATTTTAAAGATTCATTGCAATGTGGAGGAACCGATGGAGCAAACCATTGCTCGGTTCATCAAGGGGCTGTAGAGTGAAATTGGAGACCTTTTGGAATTGCAATCATATAACACCCTAGATGATGTCATTCAATTGACAAAGATAGAAAGACAAAGGAAGAGGAAAATCAAGGAGGGTATAACTCGACCATTCCAAAAAGCCAATACACCCCAAAAACCAATTCCAAAATTTGAAAGCAAGCCTAATGCCGTGTAGCCTAGTGATGACAAAAAGCCATTTAATGACACTATCAAACCAAGATCGAGAGACGTGAAATGTTTCAAATGCTTGGGGTTTGGTCACACTGCCTCACAATGGCCGAATATGAAAGTGATGATTTTAAGAGGGGAAACTAATGAAGTGATTAGTGAAGATGAGGAAGAAGGGACTATTTCTCTTATTGAAGAAACTGAGGAAGAAACTTTTTATGCACAAGAAGGGTCGTTACTTGTTGTGATGAAGTGGTCCATGGCTATTCAAAACCGTGATGAAGAACTACAACGGGAAACTATCTTTCACACTCGTTGTCAAATTAAATGAAAGCTTTGCTCATTGATTCTTGATGGGGGGAGTTGCACTAATGTTATATCTTCGGATGTCATTGAGAAATTGGGACTTGAAACTTCATCCCATCCCAATCCGTACAAGCTAAATTGTTTGAACGATAAAGATCTGATTAAGGTGACCAAACAAGTTAGGTTGACCTTTACCAACGAGGGTTATGAAGATGAAGCTCTATTTTATGTAGTACCAATGAATGCTAGTCACTTATTACTGGGTAGGCTGTGGCAATATGACAGAAAAATGTTACACGATGGTTTTACAAACTTCTATTCCTTCAACTTCAAAGGAAAAATGATTAAATTGGCACCTCTCAGTCCAGATCAGATAGCTAAGGATCATGAGAGGATGAATAAGGGTAGGGCCAATGCCTCCCTTATAATTACTAAACGGGATCTTAAGAGGTCCTTGTTGCAAGGAGGACCAATTGTTTTAATGCTATTCTTGGAGAGGATGGAGGAATTGGGGTCCATCCCTGAATCAGTTTTAGAAATGCTTAAAGATTATGAGGATGTTTTTCTGGAAGAGTTGCCTCAAGGGTTACCACCTTTGAGAGGTATTGAGCATCAGATTGATCTTGTGCCAGGAGCCTCCCTACCTAATCAGCCTTCTTATAGATTGAATCCAGAAGAGTCAAAAGAGTTACATAAGCAGGTGACAGAGTTACTTGACAAAGGTTATATTAGAGAGTCGCTCAGCCCATGTGCGGTTCCCACATTATTAGTTCCCAAGAAGGATGGCTCAATGCGCATGTGTGTGGATGGTAGAGCCATTAATCAGATCACTATCAAATACCGGTTTCCCATTCCAAGACTTGAAGATATGTTTGAAAAACTTAGTGGTGCTGCTATATTTTCCAAGGTTGATCTGAAAAGTGGATATCATCAGATTTGAATGCGAGAGGGCGACGAGTGGAAAATCGCGTTTAAAACGAAGTATGGTCTTTATGAATGGTTAGTTATGCCCTTCGGCATTTCCAATGCCCTGAGTACTTTTATGCGTGTGATGCACCATTTTCTTCGGGAATTCATGGGAAAGTTTATCGTCGTTTATTTCGACGTATACTTATTTATAGTTCTGATCTCTCAGCTCACCTTGTTCATTTATGATTATTATTCGAAGCCCTCTGGAAAGCTCAATTATTTGGCAACCTGAAGAAATGTTCTTTTGCCCAAGACCGAGTTTATTTCTTGGGATTCATCATCACTAAAGAGGGAATGGAGGTGGATGAAGCCAAAATCGAGGTGATTAGGGATTGGTGGATCCCGAAGAATGTCTCAGAGGTACGTACCTTTCATGGCTTAGCTTCCTTTTACCGGCACTTTATTAACGATTTCAGCTCTATTATGGCCCCTATAACCGATTGTACGAAGAAAGGAAAGGAGTTTGTATGGACTTCTTCTTGCCAATCTAGTTTTGACTCGATCAAGGACAAGTTGTGTCATGCTCCTCTTTTAGTACTTCTAGACTTTACCAAAGTGTTTGAAATCGAGTGTGATGCCTCAGGTTTGGGTATTGGTGCAGTACTCATGCAAGAGGGTAAACCTATTGCATACTTCAGTGAGAAATTGAAGGGGGCTACTTTGAATTATTCCACGTATGACAAAGAGTTCTTTGTAGTCATTCGAGCCTTAGAAGTGTGGCAACACTATTCATTATCGAAAGAGTTCATCATTCACTCCGATCATCAAGCGTTGAAACAAATTCGAAGCCAAGGAAAGTTAAACTGTCGTCATGGTAAGTGGGTGGAATTCTTAGAGCACTATCCATATATTATCAAGTACAAGAAAAGGGAAACCAATCAAGTCGCCGATGCTCTTTCTAGACTATTTATGTTACTAACGGAACGCAATGCGCGGCTCTTTGGATTTAATTGGATCAAGGAGCTATACGCTAATGATTCAGACTTTGGTGGTATCTATCAAAATTGTATGAGCAGGTCCGAATTACCCTTTTATTTGGAGAGTGGATTTCTTTTCAAAGGTGGCAAAATATGTATCCCTATCTGTAGTCTTCGGGAGACTCTCATTTTGGAAGCTCATTGCGGGGGATTAGCAAGTCATTTTGGTTGTAAGAAAACCATAGAGGCTGTTCAAGAGCATTTTTTGGCCTCATTTACATCGTGATGTTCAAAATATTGTGGAAAGCTGTATTGTGTGTAAGAAAGCTAAGAGTTGTGTTCTTCCACAGGGTTTATACATGCCACTCCCTGTAGCCACACATCCTTGGGTGGAAATCAGCGTCGATTTCGTTTTAGGCATTCCAAGGACGCCAAGATCCAAGGATTCTATTATGGTCGTGGTATACAGGTTTTCTAAGATGGTCCATTTCATAGCTTGCAATAAAACAAATGATGTGCACCACGTAGCTGACTTATTCTTTAAGGAGATCATCCGATTGCATGGAGTGCGACAATCTATAGTCTCGGACCGTGACACTAAATTCTTGAGTGCTTTTTGGAAAACCTTATGGCCGAAGTTAGACACTAAATTACTTTTCAGTACCTCTTTCCACCCCTAGACAGATGGGCAAACAGAGGTAGTAAATCAGACTTTGGGGGCTTTGCTCGAAACTATCCTTAGCAAGAGGTTGACTGATTGGGATTTGCAATTACCTTATGTCGAGTTTGCGTATAACCGGAGTGTGCATGGAACTACACAACATACTCCATTTGAGATTGTTTATGGGTTTAACCCGCTCACACCTATGGACCTCCTTCCACTACCAATATCCGATTATGTTAGTGAAGATGGGGCTACTAAAGCTGCAAGAGTTAAATCTCTACATGAAGAAGTATGGAGGTGCATCGAGAAAAAGAATTTGGAATACGCTAGACTCACTAATCGGGGCCGAAAGGAAGTTATATTCGAGGTAGGTGATCTTGTGTGGTTACATTTATGGAAAGAAAGATTTCTGCAACAATGGAAGTGCAAACTGTTGCCGAGAGCTGATGGTCCTTTCAAAGTTTGGGAACGCATCAATAACAATGCTTATTGTATTGAACTACCTGAAGACTATGGAGTTTCATCTACTTTCAACGTGCAAGATTTATCTCCATACCTTGGGGAAGATGAGCATGCTGAAGAGAAAAGTATGGAGCAAACAATGGATTTGAGGTCAAATCCTTAACCACCCCCGGAGGATGATATACCCCGCGGACCGATCACCCATTCTCAAGCTAAGAAGCTCGTTTCTTTCCTAACTCACTTTTATTTTGCAAGTAACAATAAGCTTTGGGATTTTTTGGAAGAAGTATCTCACGAAGATAAAGGAGTGCCCTTCCACGTTATCACATGGATGCATGCAACGTCAAACGACTAACACGGTATTTCCTACCTTGGTGATTCCACAATATTATGAAGATTCAAAGAGTATTATTGGCTTGTTGCTGCCATTTTGGTGATTTAGAAAGAAGACTTTGTTTGGCATTTTATTTGGATCATTTTATTTTGTTCCTTTTTTATTTGTTTTGAGGGGTGAACGATTTGCATGCAAACCGTGTCCCCATGCCCAATTTTACACGTCAAGGGTAAATTGGTTTTTATGCTTTTGTCAAAGCACTTAGGAGTATTTAGTCTCTCTTTTTGTGAGTAGAAGAAACTTTTGAAGAATTGAAAACCCTAGTTTGTTTCTTGGTGTGAAGACCTGTGGAAGCCTCCCCTCTCCACTCAGCCATTCATTTTCTACATCAACTCGTTCCTTTCTTGTTGTTTCTTGGATGAGTTGATCTTGCTGCCTCCTCCAAGCAACATCCCCTTGGAAAGTGCCTTTCGATTTGGTAAGGCTGAGTAAGTCGCCCCCCTCCCATTGGAGGTGTACGGACTCCTTGGAGTTTTTCTTATTTTTATTATTGCGAATTCTGAAAGTGGATCTTGTGCTATTGAAGTTTTTGCTGTTAACTTTCGAAACTCTGGATTTGGGGCTGATTTGATTGAAGTTTCTTATTGGAAAGTTGTGTTTTGGAAAGGTTTTAGTCAATCCGAGAATCTGTTTTGCGCTAACCAGATTCTGACTTGAGATTGTGACTTGGATTTGATCTACTTTTGTTCGTTAGATTGCACTCAAAATTGGTAGCGTTCATTCTGATATTGTTAAGGGTTTCTCCTCCAAAATTGGTGCAAAAAGGACGTATGCTTGTGGAGATCTTGTTGCTTGATTCCGGGTCGCCAGAACTGTCCCGGAAACCCTAATTCCATGAGCTGTATTCATTTTATCATAACTAATTGTTCTGTTCGAATTAGAGACTAAAATTTTGATATGTGTATTCTGAAATTGTTATTATAAGTGCCTCCAAATTTCAACTCCTGATTCCATACGGTTGTGAAGTTATGTTTGTTTGAAGATTGGCGGACAGATTATTGGAATATAGTCTAGCCGATTGCTTCATTGGCAATCTTTGAAATTTGGATTGTATCACGAGGTAAGGAGTCATCCAAATTGAATCTGTCCAAATCTTGCACACATTTGGACGATGCATGAGGATTAGGCGGACGAGACCTGGTGTATGGACCTGGACTGCGGACGGTATGAACAAAGGTGAGGACGTCGATTTCCGTCCGAAGTCAAATTTTTAGCCTACGAATTTTTGTCTAGCAGATGCCTGTGGACGGGATTTAGTCGTCTGCACCCGTCTGAATCAATCCAGTTTAGTGACAAAACTGGTTTAAAATCAGAATGAAAATGACACTCAACCAGTAATATCACGACTCTCGACACGAAATTGCCCCTCGCCAAGAGTGTAGCTATTCCCCCAGGTGATTTTCTACATATCCCCAGCCTTCCCCCATCTTGGTCTTCTTCATTTTTCTCCTAGAAGAGCTCTGTTGGAGTGGGGAGGCAAGTAGCACTGCTGTCCGCGTGAAGACTTGACTTCAAGGGTAAGGAATGGGGTAGTCTTGGCCAGGTGGAGGCCCTACACCCAAGTAAACGTGTGTGTGTGTATGCTTGATGGTTTACTATGTTGTAGTTGATAGAATGTGTAGAAATTTCTTGATGAACTCAATTGGTTTCCTGCAATATTTGCTACTGTCCTTACTCTTCACCTTGTAGATGTTTCCTTTGTCATTTCCTTCTATGTACACTGCTGTTAATGTTCAACAAATAAATAACAAGAAACAAAGAATGAGATCTAAACACTTCCAAAGAAAGCGTGAATGGGAATGAGAACCATGGCTGAAATGTGGAACAAAGATGAAAGGAATGAATGACTATTGTTATGACCTTATTGCGATATTCATTTACTCTGTGAGAAAGGATGAATAACTCTAGAAATCATGAGATCCCCTAGTGATACAACCTTGGTTATTTTTATGCTCTGTTATTATCAAACCCAGTTCATTTTCATACTCGGTGCAAGCATGTCTTTCATTATTACTTCTCGCATAAGCATATCCTCGCCATTGTTAAATCACTATCCTGTTTGGATCACATTGCGCACTATCTATTTTTGGATTTTATCGCTGTTGCTCATAGCCACTCGATACGCATGTTTCGTTGTTCGTTTCATTGTTATTACTACTGTCTATAATCTTTAAACAAGCCTGTTACATTGTTACGTTTTCATAAATCCTCACTGCCTTGGATATCATATGAGAAGCATGTTATTGTTGTTCTACATAGTTCATTCTCGCTGCTATTATTATTGTATAGGAAGCATGTAGCTCCACTGTAAATTACTTTTGCTGTTTAGAACTGTCGTCATAACTTAAAGTATGTCTACTGCTCGATTAGAAGCATGTTCACTTGTTCGTATTTCTTGCCATTTTTAATCGACTAGAAGCATGCGTAGTCATTTATAAATTCTGCTATTATATTCGATTAAAGCATGTTTAGCCAAGTATGTTCTTTTCTGCTGTTGTAATCAATTAGAAATATGTTTAGCTGTATACATTTTCCGTTGTCTCGTTTAGTCATTAAAAGCATGTTAGTTTCTCTTGTGTAGTCGATCTAAAAGCATGTTAGATGTTGTAATTTGCTGTTATATTAGCTGCTTAAAAGCATGTTTAGTCCTGTTACATAGTCGATTAAAAGCATGCTTGTATGGTCGTATTCTCCTGCTGTTTAGTCGATTTAGAATATGTTTAGACGTTCGATGTATGTTTTGCTATTATAATTTGACGTGATTTGCTGCTATATTTAGATGATTAAAGCATGTTTCGCTGTATGTTCATCACTATTTTTCTGCCATACATTAACCGATTAATAAGCACGTTCCGCTGTTCTATTGTCGATGTTCCCTTGCTGTATAGTGTCCATTAAAAGCATGTTTAGTTGTTGGTTTTTTTTTCTTCTGATGTTATGTTCGATTAAAAGCATGATTTATTGAACGTATTATTCTGCTGAATAGTCGATTAGAAACACGTTTCGATGCTCGTATTTTCTGCTACTTAGTAGATTAAAATCATGTTTTTGCCATAAATTCAGCATGTGTTCGCTGCTGTTTCTTTGGATTTACAAGCATGTTGGTGGTACTAATTCGACATTAGTTCATTAGTCTATGTTGTTGTTGCTTTCACTATACAAAAGCATGTTCTGTTATCGTTTTATTGGACGTTAATAGTATGATTAGTTCCCATCTCATAGTTAAGCACCGTCAGTACCCTCGTTATGTGAAGCATGCGCCATTATTCATTTTATTCATTGTTCACTATGGATCCCCTAAAGCGTTGTCATTTACTTTCCATATATGTGCTATTTAATTTTGCTAGGTTGTTTTCACGTTAATAGAAACCAAGTAGGGGGTACCCTCTCGGGGTGGTACTCACATGAATGAGTGAGGAAAATGCTAAGAACAAGAATGTTTGGGATGAGCGGGATACGCTTGTCACTGAAGAAACCTTGACGGTGGGATACGCCAGAAGGGTAGAAACTCTAAAGGCGGGATACGCTGGAAAGAGGAAGAACCCAGAAGGTGGGATACTCTGGAAAAGGGAACAAATAGGGAGTTGGAGTAGATGGGTAGTTCGCATCTAGCCTGGTAGCTAGGATACACCCTCACTAAGTCGGGAAAGGGACTCGTTTGCACATAGGAGGTTAGGAGCCGAACAAACTAGGTCATCTCAAAGGACAACCTCCAATCTCCAGTTCGAAGTACGATGTAAAGAACCAAGAACCAAAGAACGTAACGAAAGAATTGGTTTGGGTGGCCCCATTCCAAAAAGGAATTAAAGAGATATGTATAAATTGTTTTCCCCCATCTCCTTCTAGACAAAAGCTCACGTCCTTACTTGTGGTGTATGTAATGAAGTGATTATGCCAGTAGCTCTAGAGGAGGCCATTCCGGTGGAGCCTACGGTAGGTCCGGATGAGACGCCAACAGAGTAGTAGTACAGCTTCAAGGATAGTAAAGAAAAAGAAGAAAGCTGTAAGGGCTAATGTCGAATTGTTTTCTTTTTACGAACGTTAAAATTTTCCTTTATTGCCCTTACTTGAATATTATTCAGAATATTATGTAGGCCTTATTTGGAAACTCAAAACCTTGGATCTTAAATTAATGTTTTCAATGTTGTTTTCCGCTAAATTGTTAGTCATAGTTCCTTGTTTTTGTAAATGGAAATTTCTTTTTTAGTTACGCTTCCGCAACCTTGACAAACAAATTTTCATATCGCTTCCGAAAATCTTAAAACGCTAGCTCTTCGCTGTTTAAAGAATGATAAAGATGAGCTTTCAGTAATGATCGGATTTTTTGCACTCTGATTTTCTTTATGAAAGGATTTTTAAGAAAAACTTAACTTCGAGATTTGTTTTGGTAAAACTTCGCGTACTTTTAAAATGGTTAAGAAATTCGGGTCGTTACAGCACTTTTTTCATCATTCTCGAGAGGCGACTTATAAGATATTGCATTTCGTGAAAACGGCCGAGTAGTGTTTTCTCTCAACTTCCCCTTTATTTTCCTTTCTATCTTTAATGCCAAATGCACCACATCATCTAAAGTCTCAAAGGGTTGTAGCTCCCCCAAATCACCAATTTCTTTGTGAAGTCCCTTGATGAATTTTGCAATGGTTTTCTCTCTTGGTTCTTTCAAGCCACATTTAACCTTCAATGCTTCAAATTCTATAAAGTATTCCTCCACCGATTGTGTGCCTTGATGTAGACTTTTGAAATGAAGGAACAATTCTAGTTTGTAGTGGCTAGGAGTAAACCTCTTCTTCAATAAGGTCCTCATGGTCGTCCAACTTCTCACATTATCAACACGAACTCTGCTTTGTGCTTTTAGGTCTTCCCACCAAAGGCTAGAACACTTAGACAACATCAAAGTCACCATTTGAATTTTTACCTTCTCGGTGAAGTCATAACATTCAAAGACTCAATCCACCTTTTCAATCCAATCCAAGAAATCACTACTATTGTTTGCTTGTTTGAAGGGAGGTATGGACACCTTGACACGTCTCATAACATCCTTGCCATGTGAAGTCCTTCTCAGACTTAGTGATTCTTCTTCATCGGGTTCTACATCATCTTCTTCAAATAAACTTTCACATTGGCCTCTTGATTCGTTAGAAGTAGTGACCCTTCTCCTAAGTGTAGGAGTTCTTGGTCCTCTCATGTGTGCATTAGAGGGCTCATCTTGTCTTTGCTATCTTTATTGTAGTTGTTGAATCTTCTCCTTTAATTCATCAAGTTGGCCTTGTAGACTATTCTTGGCTTGTTCTTGCTCTTTCTCGATAGGTGGTGAGCTTGAACTAGGTAATGTCTCATTACTTTCATTAAAATTAACTCCTCTTCTTGTAATCATTCTTAACACAAAATAGGGTCACAAGGCTGCACACATACGCCAAATAGGCTTTGATACCAAATGATGCAATTCCAAATGCAAGAAAACCAATTCACCACAATTGACACAAGCGGCTAGAAAATAACAGCGCAGTCAACTTCAATCAATTGTTTCTTCAATTGCATACAGCCAATTAGAACCAAAATTGCAGGACTCTAAGAAGTATGAAAGATATCAATCTAGCTCAAATATTACATTCAAAATCGATAAGGAACGGATGTTATACACAGATAACCGATCTGCCCTAAAACAGATTCTACACAGGACAGAACTGGCAACTTCCTAAGCAACTTGTGTAAAGGGGCGAATTTAAATCCAATCGTAACCAAATCAATGGTCAATTCTTCACAATCTACGCAGTTACAAACCCACAAAAATTCAGATCAAAATTTGAAACAACGCAATCACAACAGAACAGAACCTACGAGTGGTCCACAGAAGTCCCTATACGCCGGACCCATGATTTCAAAGGACTCCTTTGACGAAGCCTCTCCAGCTCACTTTCTTTTCACTCTTCTACTTCTCCTCTGTGGGCTAGCAACTAGGGAAAGTTGCTGGGAGAAAGTAGCGTAAAATCTAGCCTCTAAGAGTGACAAAACCTGAGGAAGGAAGTTGTTGGAAAATCTGGCTGTCGGTGGAAATCTTGGCGAGAATCCGGTTTGTGTTTTGGAGAGAGCTCCGAAACAAGGCTTTGCAGCTGCTTCAATTGCTCAAAATTCGTTCAGCTGACCTTAAGGAGGCCTTAAGTATCCCCCTAAAAAGTTCCCTAATGATTACCACAAAAATGCCCTAAAAAGCAAATTACAAAAGTAACCTCAAAATAATAAATCACACAAAATAGGTCCTAGGCTGGATTTTTCGTCTATGTAATTGGAACATTTGACATAGCAAACGACCTCTAAATGTAACACAAAAACACATCCTAGAAACATTGAAATGTTGGCTACAATCGTTATGAAGAAAAGAGTTTGATCTAAAATCTAGCAGAATGCCAAAATACCCATGAGTGTTCAGAGGTCAGATTCTAAGAGGATTTTGAGACATCTTCATAATTCTCCTAATCTTGGGCTTGAATTTCCACTTATACGTGATCTTGAATGACCCCATTTGATATTTGTAAGTTGGCTGGATAAAGTTGATATCTTTGTTATACTTTCCTCCTCAATGAACTACAAAAATGAACACTAGAAAGTTTGTTAGAAAAACAATTAACTTCATGGCTTGGGCTCAAGTATCCAGAATTTGTGGTGCATCAGAGATCCAAGGAGTTGAGTTGTGAATAATCTAGGTAAGAAGTTTTGTATGTGTTTTGCCCGAAAGGGCCTACATCACAAGAATTAGGTGGTGCTACTTGGTTGTTTACTGTTTTGGTAATTGATTTACTCTATTAGAGTTGATAATATTGCTTGAAAATTTATGTGAAGATGGCTCCCTATTAGAATGGATATATTGTTGGTTTAAGAGCATGCCATTAAGGTTATTATTCTGCTCATTGATAAGGTTTAGTGAAGATGGTTTTTTTTATGTTGAGTTTAGTGTCCTGTTATTTAAAGATTGATACATACAGTTAATGTTAATAAGAGACTGTTAGATAATTGGATGCTACTGTAAATTCCTTGGAATACTCTTTGACGTGTTGAGGATTTTATATATGTTGTCTGGATTGCTCTTTACTGCAAATTGATATGATGCATGGTAGTGGTAAATGATAGAAATAGGCTTTGAACATGTTATAATATTGGTAAAGGCAAACTATTTGTTTGAGTGTATTCCTTGTCATACTAAGTTGAAGGTACGGTTGAACTAGGGAAATGTTATTTGTTTTGTTGTTGAATTACTCTTGGATATTGTTTAGATAAACTATTGGACTCATAGTATGATGATTCTCTTTAGTTCCCTTGATGATTGAGTATTATAGCATGACTTTGAGGAATATTAAAGTGCTGTTAGAGGTGGTAGATATACTGGATAGGTTATATTGTGATGTGTAGTTATGTTAGATGTTAGGTTGTGATCATGTCTTACTTGAAGATGTATTGATGTTTGCGTACTTGATAATTGTTTATTAGATCTAAGTTGTGATTCTGTTGTCGATTAAGAATGTAGTGATTGTGTGCATTCATGGATCATTGTTTTCTAAAACAAAAATGAATTTCTCTTGCATAGATTTTATATAAAGATGGTAATAACAGAGATATTTAAAGAAAATGGAAGGGGCTTGAGTTGGGGTGAAGTTCACTGCTCATTCCCAAGTTATTGAAAAGAAAGGAAGTAGTTTAAGATCATCATGATAGAATAAGTTCATCATCATGATACAAGTTCTACGATGTGGTATAATAAGTTCACTGATCTTGTTTAAGTTCACCAGTAAGGTACAAGTTCACCTCCTGAATACATGTTCACTGAGTATAAAGTTCATTGTGGTTGAAATTCATCACTGTTTTTTTAACTAAGTAAGTTCACTGTTATAGTATAAAGTTCATCACCATTTTATAAAGGAAAAAGGATTTCATAAAAGGATTTAAGTAAATGCATTGCTTGTTTTATATTTAATATCACTTCTTACTGAGCATTAAGCTCATAGTTTAAGTCTTGTGATGTAGGTATCGATAGTATCAAGGATAGGAGCAATTGATGAGGCATTTGTACGTTAGGGGCTTGGTGGCTGGTTAGGCTAAAAGATTAAAGAGGAGACATAATGGTTTGTGATAATGCTTTTAAAGAAAGTGAATTTATTTATAGTGTTCTGTTTTATTAAGAAGATTTTTCAGTTGGGTTTCATTTCCTTTGGCTTTGTAAATACAAGTCTTCCACTGTTGTAAATATTTTATTTATGGGATTTTCAAATGGTTTAGCAAGAAAAGTCTTCCGCTGTATTTTAAAAAGAAAAAGTCTTTCAAAATCATAATTTTTAAATTGTAAGAAAAACCGAGATGTTACAAAAGGTTTCCTTAAAGTCAATACCTTCTTCTTGATTGTACCTCTTTGCAACTAACATAGCTTTGTTGCTTACAACAATTCCACTTTCATCCAATTTATTTTTGAACACCCTTTTAGTTCCAATAATTGAATGATCTTTTGGCCTTGAAAGTAGTTCCCAAACATCGTTCCTTTTGAATTGGTTTAATTTATCTTGCATGGCCAAAATCCAATTTGCATCAACCTCAGCTTCATCAAAATTCTTAGGTTCAACTTGAGAGATAATGTAATACCCCGATTTTCATCATAGAATTAATTAAGGATAATTAGAGATTTATTTGATAAGAAAATTGATTAAGGGAAATATTTGGATAATAATCAATGATTTATTTAACGAGAAATTAATTGGGGTATAATTGGATTATTCGGAGAAATTTTATTATGGAATATATTATCATGAAAATAAGTTTAGAAAAATAATTGTTGGGAGATAATTATATCAATTATTGGATAATTATTTTGGAAGCCGAATTGAAGAATTTTAATTGAACCGATAATTATCATCATGCAATATTCGGAGAAAAGAAAATTAGAATTTGGGATGAAAATAATTAAATGAAGAATTTTATTATTTAAACGTAATTGAAATAAGGGATTAATTAAATAGAAGAAAATGGATAAGGAAGAGTGAAGGAGCTGAACCGGTTCAGCTTGTGAACCGGTTAAGGGTTGGTCCGCGGTTAAAAGAGAAATCAAAAGGAGAGGAATTTAATTTGGCCATTGGCCTTTTCGATGGCGGACTGAGAGAGAGAGGAGAGAGCGAAGGCGAGAGCCGAGAGAGAAGATGATGTGCCTCGAGGACCCGTCACTTGAGCCCGAGCCAAGGGCTCC
>CM039470.1:14932960-14990351 GCA_022433065.1 Begonia loranthoides | reverse complement strand
ATACCCTCCAAACTACAGCTCTAGATCAGTTACAGAATTGGAGTTCTAATTGTTTGATTATTGCTGGTCGGTTATTGTTGATTGTTGGAGCAGATTTCCTTTAAGGTTTCCAAGTGCTTCTTGGAACCTGTCAGAAGAGAGGGCGATCGGAAGCAAGAGACGACGGCAAGTGACTGACGTTCGCGGCGATGGCTCGGGTTCGGCGCATGATGGCGACGATGGGCTGCGGGCGATGCGACGAACACGGGGCTAGGGCATGAGTTGGTTTGGTACGGCGAATCGCCAGTGGAGGTAAGTCAATGCTCTATCTTTGATGTTCACGTTCTTGGCAGAGAGGCGTTTTGGTGTCGGCAGGGGCGAGGAGAATGGCTGGAGCAAGGCATTGGTCAGGATCGGTTCTGTTGGCCGCTGTTGAACCGGTTCATTTCTTTTGGTTGACTGGTTTATTTCTTCTCCCAAAACGATAGCCGACTTCTAGCGTGGAGTTTAGCCATTGGACCACCTCCTTCGAATTATGTGATCTTCCCGTCAGCTTGGTCGTCACTGGTGGTCTCCCCTTCCTGCTATCTATAAATCCACGGCAGGAAGATGACTATGGCGAGAGGAAATATGACAGTGAAGAATGCTGAAATGGTGTGAGCCGAGTGATGGACAATGAGGAGAGTTGAGAGACAGAAGTGGCCGAGTGTTTCTCTGGAGAATTGTGAAGCTATGAAGAGTCGTATGTTGTTTGCAGGTAATGGACTTCTTCGTTCTTTGATTTTTTCTCCGATGAAAGAAATCTGCTGTGTTGTACTCAGTTTCAAATCTGTATGTTGGTTGTTGAACAATGGTGATGGGTTAAGTTTTATGTAAAGAGGTCTGCTTGATTGTGAATTGTTGTTCGATTGTTATCTTTGATGGTTGGATAATACACTACTGTTAGTGTTGATTTTGTGCCTTTGGGTTAGTGTTGGTTAATTCCAAAATCATGAATACGTTAGATTTGTATTGCTACAGTGTCAAGTGGTTGTTGAATATATGCCACTGTGATTGATTTTAGGTTAGTGATTGATTGTTTGTTTTGCATTAATTATCACTAATTTGATACAATGGAAGAATAGATGATACTCTGTTGATTAAGTTTATCCTTTTGATAGCCTTGTTGATAGTTACATTCATTAAGATTGAATCTATCTTGAAGAATTATTGTTGGACGTAGGTTGTTAAGTTGGAGTTGGACTTGGATATATTGATGATTGATTTCGGATTAGCTTCTAGTTGTTTGTGTGGGATGACTTATATGTTGTCGCGTTATTGAGATAAAAAGGATAGATGAATGTGCTCTATTGGTTATCGTCTGGACAACTGTGAACATATAGGATGCGCAATTATTATCATTTAGCAACTGCTACTGTTTGGTTTTATATAGTAAATTCTCTCTATTATCGGGTCACATTGATGGAATGAGTAATTGTTGTGGGTTATTGTTATCCCGTTACACATGTTAAGATATTAGAATTGTTATTGCGAGGTTGCTAAGTAATTAAGTTGACTAATGAGAATTATTAAGCGTTAAGGTCTATGATAATTCGGTGGTCAATAATTATTGGTTAATTAGTCGATGAAAATAATTAGACGTAAACTGTGAAATGAATTAACATAATTAAGGTTTATAATGGGTAAATATATTATTAAATAAATATTAATTATTTTGAAGGTATTAACGGGAAAAGAATAGAGTGTCAAACGCACCACGGATTGCAGGTAAGTGATACGCATGTGCTTTGGTCCTTTGGGCCTTATATCACAAGATTAGGAGATGCATGTTTCGATGTTTATAGTTTTAAATAGCATGTTTCGGTGTTTACAGTTTTAAATAGCATGTTTCGATGTTTACAATTTTAAATAGCACATTTCATTGTTTACAGTATTTATAAGTATGTTCTATGAATTGTATGTTGGTTGCGCTATTAAATTCCTCTACTAGAGAATGTATGCATTCACGAGCATCACGCATCATAGTTTTAAATGATACGAAAATGGTTTCCATGCATACTTTTGAAAAGGAAACAAAGAAGAAACAAAACGATTACAAAATGACAAGAAGGAAACAAAGAAGAAACAAAACGATTACAAAATGACAAGAAGGAAACAAAGAAGAAACGAGACAGTTGTGAAACATAAAGAAATGAATGTAAACAGGTGTGACGAGATGTGAGGTTGGGTTAGCCGCCCCTCCTCGTCAAGTTTAGACATCTCTAACACTTTTAAGATAAAGATAAACATAAACGGGGTCGTCTGGGGATGTGAGGTTGAGTTAGTCGCTACTCCTCATCAAGTTTAGACATCTCCAACACATTTCAAGATTAAGACAACAGCAAACATAAACGGGGTCGTCTAGGAATGTGAGGTTGAGTTGATTGCTCCTCCTCGTCAAGTTTAGACATCTCCAACGCCTTTCAAGATTAAGACAACCATAAACATAAACAGGGTCATCTGGGAATGTGTGGTTGAGTTGGCTGCTCCTCCTTGTCAAGTTTAGACATCTCCAACGCCTTTCAAGATAAAGTAAAGAAACAATCAAGTAAAGAAACAATCAAGTAAAGAAAGGAACAGTAAAGTAAAGTCAAGATAAAGCAAAGTTAAGATCAAGAAAACAGTAAAAGAAAGTAAAAGAAAGAAAGAAGAGAAGCAGAAATAGAAAAAGAAAAGAGATTTAAAAGTTGCATGACATGTACATCATAAATTTTATTTTATATCACTTACTGAGTATTAGACTCATTAGTTAAGTCTTGCGATGTAGGTACATGCACAGGTGAACAGACTAAGAGATAGTGGATGAAGGATTTGCACGGGTGGAACTTGTGGTTTACTGGGCTAAAGAATTAAAAGGAATTTATTTGTAAAAGGGTTTGTAAATTATTTAATATTCTTTAATGTTTTATTTTAATGCCGCTGCATTTTCATAAAATGATTTTACTACTTTCGTTGAAATTGATAAATGTTTTAAGTCAAGAGTTTTAATGATCGGGTTTTATAAAAAGAAAATACTCTGACATTTTTATAAAGAGAAAAGTTTTAAATTTACACGATTTTTAAAGCAAATAAAAACCGGGTCGTTACAGATAAAGGCAATGTTAGCACAAAGGTTTCTAAGAGAGGTTCTAGTCTTAATGCCTACAAATGGATCACCAAATATATCATCTATAGGATGAATTTTTGCATATCTGCAACCCTTAGGAAGATCATCAAGAACATGTTCCATGGGAGTATCCTCTAGAGGCTTGGATTGAGATTATTGAAGAGGACTTTCTAGAATTCCTACATCATTTTCTCCAAAATTAAGAGATCCTATTTCATTTTCTAGATCATTTACTAACTCCACAGCCAATGTCCTTTTGTTGAAGAATCTATATGATTTACTTGTTGACGAATATCCTAGAAATATACTATAGTTTATCTTGGAGTCGAATTTACCTGAGTTATCCTTCGTGTTCAAAATGAAACATTTACATCCAAAAGCTTTAAAATAGCTAACATTGGGAGTTCTACCATTCCAAACTTCATTGGAAGTCTTTTCTACAGAAGGATGAATAGAAACTCGGTTAAGAACATAGCAAGCCGTTGCAATGGTATGGGCTAGCTCTTGAAGAGACCTATTTTTCCTCTTAAAATCACCCTTTTGTTGAGGGGTTCTTAGAGCTTAACAATTATTTTTAATTCCATACTTTTGACATAGAACATCAAAGTTTTAATTTTTGAACTTACCTCTATGATCACTTCTAATTGCAATAACAGTGAGTTCCTTTTCATTTTGCACTTTATTTCTAAAACTAGAGAAGACTTCAAAGGTTTTGTCTTTGGTCATAGAAAGAAAACCCATTGAGAAATCATCTACAATGACAAATGCATAGTGTTTCCCTCCTAAGCTTGAAACCTTAAATTGACCAAAAAGGTCCTTACGAAGTAATTGGAGAGGTTTAGAAGTTGAGATAAAATGTTTGGAAGCAAATGAATTTTTTTTTTGCTTCCCCATTTGAGAAGTATCAAAAATTTTATCCTTTTCAAAGGACAATTTAGGTAGACCGCTAACAAAATTATTCCTAGAAATCTTAGCTAAGGTATCCATTCCAAATGTCCTAATCTTCTATGCCAAGACCAACAATCACTAGAGGAATTTGCAATCAAACATTTTTCATCAATACCTAAGATATTATTCTAATCAATGACATAAATATTTTCATGTCTATAACCCATTTGAGCTATCCTCAATCATGCAAACTTTAGATTCAAAGATGGTGCACCACAAGGACCAATCACAAGGGAACGAGTCAAAAGGCTCACTAACCTTTTTATTTCCTCCTTTTTTGTAGGTGAAGCATGCGATGATCAATTGGGAGAAGCTCTATCTACAAGTGTTGTGAAAAAAATCAAATCACCTACTAAAAGGGGAATTCAACAAAGCACCAGAGGCTTCTCACCAATCGGCTCCACTTTGAAGCACTAAGCTAATATCGAGGCTATCACAAAGGAAATCACTTCAAGAGGGACTAGGTCTCAAGGATGGTAGCTTAGTTTAATTTGAGGTTTTATTTTGGGACACTTTGTTGTAAAACATTAATTGTTTGTTTGGATGCTCTCAACTTAGCTTGATGTCCGAGAGATTGGTGTGTGTTTTATTTTGCAGATTGTAGCATGACTTTTAGAGAAACCTTAATGTAGGGCTATTTGAGCCCTTTTTAGGGCTTCTCCTAGGGAGATAATTTTTAGCTAAAGAACATTGTTCATTTTGAAAGGTTTGGTTTCCCTCCCTTACGACCATCTCCTTCTTGGTTCATTCCAAGTGGATTTTGGAAAGCAAACTAGTTTCACTTTTTCTTAAAAGTTTTGGGTGATTCCTTTTATCGTTGCTTCCTTCTCTATCTTTTTCCAGAGGTGGATGTCCATAGTAAGGGACTAGAAAGTTTGCTGAACCCCAAGTTATAGTGTCTTCGCCATTCGAGGCCGTTGAAGTCGATAGACATAACTAGGTGTCTATTTGGACCAATTTGTACAATTTTGTGTACAATTTCTGTTCCCAGATGATTATACCTTTGACTTTTGGAGGACAATCTCTTCACTTACAAAGAGACTTGTGGTTCAAATTTCACAATATTTGGGCGTTATTTGATTTAGTTACAAGCTATACCATTGGGGCTCCGATTCTCCTTGTAGGCACCTATTCGGGGCCAATAGCACCTCTTTGCATATAACTTCTGTTCTTGAATGATTTTACATCTAATGTCTAAAGGTCTCATTGTTGATTTATAGAGAAGGACGTGGTCTAAATTTCAAGGCATTTGCATGCCTCACAACCGAGTTGTGGTATTTTCCATTTCGGGTCTATTCTTGACTTCTATAACTGCCAGCATTAAGGGCATCCATCTAATCTCACAACCGTGGTGCATCAAAAGATCACCTTATAACATTTATCACATAGTTGACAAATACTTAGCAAGTTATGTTTTAATCCATCAACTAATAAAACATTTTCAATGAAAGGATTTAAGGGATTATCGATATTTCCAATACCAACTATTTTGTCTTTTTAATTACCTCTAAATGTTACATTTCCCTTCTTCTTATTGGTGGAGGTAAACCTTGAGGAGTCTTCGGTCATGTGTCTTGAGCATCCACTATACAAATACCATCGTTCTTTACAGGAGAGTCTCCAATCTACAAGCAAAAATTAGTTTTATTTCTTAGGTACCCAAATTTTTTTAGGTCCTTGAGAGTTAGCTTTGGTACCTTTGGGAACCCATACAAGCTTGAAAAATTTCTTTTTATCATATGATTTTAATGGTCAATAAAATGATTTGTACCCTATCAAATTGAATGCCTAACATGTAAATGGACTAACAAATAAATTCTCAGAAGTCTTTTTCTTTTGAAAAGGTTGGTGCCATAAACCGACTTTATCAAATATCACTCTTTGTTGTCCTAGAATTGAATTTTTGGTGTCAAGAATTGAATTTTTGGATGACTTTTTAAGTAGCATTAAGCTAGGAGGCCACCTTAATAAAAAAAATTCAAATTTTGGAGTCCCTCTGGATGCTATTGACTGTTGTATCACTTAAGCACAACAAGTCGTGGTTGTTGGATATGTTACCCCTTTAGGTTCAAAAGATCAATGAGATGATACTAGTCGTGAATGACCTTGGGGCGTAGCAAGAATTAGTAAATTGAGGACTTAAGATGGTGAACACTAGTATCAAGGAAGAAAAAAATAGAATTGGACTATTGAGAGTTGATAGTAACTATTCAAAGATGAGCAAGTGTTCTTAATTAGATTCCAACACGATTATGGTCATTCGAAGACCAAAATAAATAAAGATAATTTGGAAGAAACTTTCCTGGCGATAAGACCAACAGTTGACTCAATGAGCAAGTCGATGAAAAATAAGTGCCTCACTTGCGTTGAGTCAACTCTTTTTAGCAGTGCATGTTTGAATAAGAAGATCATTTTAGTGATAAGGAGTTACATGGATATACGGAATAACAGTTCAAGTTGAATAAAAACAGAAGTGTTAGAAATTTTAGATTCAAACATAAGGACTATATTAGGTTTTCATTCTGATGTTAGACTAGAAGGCATAAACATAAGATTAGGGAAGAGGAAATGATGAAACCCACTCTAAGGACATATTCATCATCATGAAATGCATGAACCTAGTGAAGAAGATACTTGGTGGTGCATATACTTTGATTCTATCGTATAATGTGCTATTGCACATGCTCAATATAAATGGGGGAGTATTGGATGAGCGAGTTCACCAAGATTGAAAGAATTATTACAGATATGACCAACTAATGAATGAAATATAACCTTGCAAGATATATATGTAACATCTCGAATTTTTTGAAATATTTTCTTATTTAATCAAACCAAAAATTTTCTTTTATTTTATTTAAAACACATAAGAGGACAATTAATTTAGAGTAATATGGCAAAATTAAATAAATAATTGAAATATACCATTAATAAAATTCGTACTATTAATAAAACATTCATCTTATTTCCAAAAATAAATATTAACTAAAGAAAATAGCTATTTTATAATCTCAATTTATCTTCTGCGAGCCACTTGAATTTTCTGAAATCTTTTCTTATTTAATCAAATAAAAATTTTTCTTTTATTTTATTTAAAACACATAAGAGGACAAGTAATTCAGAGTAATAAAGCAGAATTAAATAAAGAATTGAAATATACTTCTAATAAAATCCGTACTATTAATAAAACATTCATCTTATTCCCAAAAAGAAATATTAATTAAAAAAATAGCTATCTTAAAATCTCAATTCATCTTCTGTGAGCCATAACCCCTCAGGTCAATTCTGCTAGGTAACCCAAGTCCTCATCCTAAAATGCCCCTTTCTCTGGAATATATCAAGTATCATGTTCGTCACCTACACCACAAGTAACTGTGGGTCTAACGCCCAGTAAGAGATAAGATGTAATATGATGCATGCACATGTCTGATCATGTTAGAAAGGAATCCACCCAATCTATATTTGTCTCACATAGTTAAACTTGTATATCTACCTGAGACATTGGGAGTGAACTTTCACTCAGGAGACAGGCTCTCGCATCCCGTCGAGGGAAGAGTTTAATCTCGAGTCTCCCTATTAGAGTCCTCCAATTCCCATTACGTTCATTAAATCTGGTCCTCCCATGAAATGCCTCTCCCATGCTGTGTGAATACCAACCCATAGTGACATCACTCCTAAATCTATTAATATGATGCAAGTAATGTATGAAATAGACACCCTAATATATGAATACTAAAGAACAATTATGAGATGCATATATTAATCACAGAATTCAAACCAGAGATTAGCATGAAACTAATAGGAGCAACATGACAATCATCACAATTATAGATCCAACAGTTCAATCATAATTATAGATCCAACAGTTCACTTATAGCACTTGATAAGAACAACATAATCATAAAGTAACAGACAACAGAATCATAATAATTGGAAGAACAACAGATTCATGAGATTAATAATAGCAGTTTAATATCCCCATAATTCAAGATTTAACTGTTCACATATAGCACTAGAAAGAATAATAGAATCAAAATATGAAATTAACAATAGCAATGTGGTATCCTTACAATTTAAAGGTCCAACAGGGAAGAACAACAGATTCTTAAGCACTAGAAAAACAACAGATTTATGAGACTAATAATAACAGCTTAACATTCTCACAATTAAGATCCGACAGCTCACACATAGTAACAGAATTATAAGCAAAGAATAATAGTAGCAGTGCAATAATACTCATTAATAACAGAGTACATCTTCAGGATATGTTTATCAGTCATAAATCCTCAAGCATAACAAATATACAGAACCGAGTACCATTATAATAAATTTCTGGAAACCAAATAACAAAGGGCAGTCATCAATTATACATAACAGGGCATCATTATCATTAATTTCTTGAATTCAATTAACAAAGAGTAGCATGTGGCGATTCAACGTATACTATCAAGCAAAATTGGCAGTTCAATCACAAGTAAACACATGCAGAACACATCCTATACTTGTGGTGTAGACCTCCACTGGTCATGACACGCTATTATCACTTACATTTTATGGCGACCGTGTGTTTTCCTTTGCACCCGAAGCAGCAGTCGCCGGACAACCCAAAATAGCGGTCTTTTCCTTTCTTCGCTATCGCCCTGCCTTCATCGTCATTTGGCCCATGGTTTTATAGGTGAAGAGCTCCCTTCAATTTCCCTTATCTTCGCCAACAAAACCTAGCTGGCATCCTACTCGGTCGCTAATCGAATGAGTTTGAAGGGGATAAACTTACCCAAATCGTCGCTAGAAGGGAAGCAGAAATCAGATTTCGAGTTCTAGGTAGCCCTAATCGGATGCATCCGACCAAGCGATGAAGGCCCTAGATTTGGTTCGAAGTTTTCGCCGAGGATTCTGTCCAGATTTTGCCGAAGCTTCGATCGAAGCCCCTCTGAAGTCTCCTTCAATTTCTTTTTAATCAATTCTTTTTAAAATTTCTTATTTCCTCAATTACTAATTTCCAGTATTTCTTTAATTTCACAAAAATTACATAATTTCCATCCTCATCCCTCTTTTAATACTAATTTATTCCAAAATTCTCACTCAATCAATTCTAATAAATTTCCAAAATTATTCCATTAATTAAATCTCCCATAAACATCTTTATATAATTCTGTTACGGAAAAAATCAGTGTATTTCATCATGTGAGAAACTCATCCAAAATCTCCAAAATTCATAATTACTTTTATTTTTAATCCCAATTAAATTTTGAGATATTACAATATACCCGGCTACACTACAAGCAAGGAGGGGGAGAAAGCTGCTTGTTTGGTTATGTAGCCTAGGTTGTAAGATTACAATGGGAATGCATCAGAAAATAGTGTAGAAGCCTAATTGAATCGATCGATAACACACATTGAATTTAGTCCTTGCCTCCATTTGTTGTATGTCTCATGAGGCTAATGAGAATAGTATATATCGATTATGTAAGTATTTGGTATACAACATGTACCATATATTTGGTTGTTTTAGTGGAAGCGCTTGGGGAAGAAGAGGCAAAACTGCACAAGTTGCAAAGCAAATGGGGTATACTAGAAAGCTACTTAAGTAAGTCCAACCCCAGCAAGGATTTTGAGTTGTAAGGAGGTTAAAGGAAATTTTTTTAAAAGGGTACTTTTGATGGTGGAACATAGTGAGGAAAGATGAGACATGTATATAGGAAACCATTGGAGTTAGAACTAAATGTTGGAGCATCATAGGTTGTTTGGTGTCTATTGTACAAGATAACTATTCGGAGGGTGCAAAACTGGAATGTGATAGGGATATGTAGGAATGGATTTTAGCCACATAATCGAAGACTAATCAACATTACCCTAAGGATGGGGGAAAAGTTGCACCAAGGGCTTCACTCTAGTTAGAATTAATCGACAAGCAACGTACTCAAGTATTAAGTAGGATTATTTTGGTTGTGTAGCTAAATATGTCTTGTTAGACAGAAGGGCAACACATATTCATTACTAACCACAACATTTTGGTTCTGGAGTGATTTGTTCTATACTATGTTCAAAAGTGTGAGGACTACCAAGCTAAGGATTAAGAATTTAAGAATTTTGGTTGGGTTTGTTATGTCAATGACATATACAAGAATGAAGTGGGGTAGTTCTTCAGACAGTAAGGAAAAGAAGGTTGGAAACGTTTTATGGATCGTTGGGGCCACCTAATATAGGTTATCGATAAATAAATACTTTTGCAGGATTACCCCTTAGCTAGACCAAAAATGTAAGTGTCATGCATAATGAATGGTATACGACAAGTTAACATATCTGAGGTATAAACTCAGGTGGAAGTACTAGAGGAGATTGAAACCTCAATCAACATTGAGTTATGAGATAAAGTCAATTCAGATTTAAGGTTGAATTAAGATGAAGGAACTACGCAATGGTATCTAGAGTTATCTAGGTGAATAAATTTTAAGGAAAAAATTTTAAATTACGGGGGGAGGGTTATAGTGACTAAAATTTCTTTAGAAATTATTTTTAAATATTTACGTATGTTTATGCAATACAAAGAATTATGTTGATCACCTTATGATATTTTATGGTCTATTGATTTAAGATGATAATTTAGGATTTTGGATATCTAATGGTCTATTGAATGGAGATGATGGTTCAAAGTCTTTTGGTTAGTGAATATGCATACACACTAAGGAAAAAAATTTTATTTGTTTTGGAATAGTGGAAGGGTTTACAATAAGGGAGATGGGACTTAGGAAAAGAAAGAAAATGCTTTTGGTGGTTGGTTATAGGAGAAGGATGTGCAATGGAATGAGAACAATGTTGTTTGGTCAAAGGGCTGATCGAGTGCAATGATAGTCATTGTATTAAGAGCTAAGAACATTTGTTGGAAGGAAGGGACGTTCATCTCTAGAAACAAATAGCTAAGATCAATGGAGAAAAAAATGATGCAATGGGAGAAAAGGATGGCCATAGGATGGGAAGCGCAGATAAAGCACCGACTATCAGATGAAGATTGCGAAAAGGAACGTTGTAATACCCCATAATTTCTTATCTTAAAATGTGTAGTTTAAAATACTTTTTTCTTTAAAATGCATTGTGGAAGACTTTTTCTTTCTTTTTAAATAAAATTTATAAAACACTAAGGACAATTTATTTAGAAATCTCATTCATAAAATTTTCCCATTTCATGTTAACATTCAATTTTCTTTACAAAGTCTATTCAACATGGTTGGCCTTGCAAATAACAACTTGAGTCATCATCCCGGAGACACTTCTTCAACTGCATCATTTTTTTTATCTTTCTTTCCTCCATGTAATTGTCCAATTAGCACCTACATCACAAGGCTCATATATAAGCCTATTAATTAGTAAGTAATGAATATCTAAACATGTCATCAAATCTATAAAAACTCGTGCTGTCTAAATAAACATGAAATGCACTTCCGTAAAACAACGTTATTTTCTGTTTTTTTTTCTTTCTTTTTTTCTATCCTTTTTTTCCATATTCTGTATAATCAGCTTCAAAATCAATCAAAAGTTTTGCTAGTGGTTGTACACATCAATACACATCTATCTATCTCGATGTCAATAGAAGACTCACTAGCTACTTTTCATATCAATGTACAACATCTCTTGATAGACTTGACATAAATCGAGTTGCCTATTAGCTGCCATTCACATCAATGCACAACAACCTATCACATCTAGTGCAATCTGCTCCAACATCAATCGAAAGCTTTGCTAGAGGCTGTACACATCAATGAACAATTATCGGTCCCGACATCTCACTAGCACTCATGCACATCAATGCATAATGACCTTACACCATTGGAGGGACTGTCCTGACATTAGTTAGGATCAAACTAACAAACTCAAGAATATCCTTTAATCCTCTTTATCTTTCTTACTTAAAAATTGTATGCATAGAAAAAAATTTGTTCTTTTTCTTTAAAACACGATGCATGAACAATATGCATTATCAACACGTATCATATCCTCGAAGATGGATATAATTCTAACATTACTTCAAACAACACATCCTCAAGTATTACATGTATCAAAATTCTAATCTATTAGCTAAACAAACAACATATCCACAAGTGAATGGTATCATCATGTTTAATATATATCAATATAAACAAGGCATCCATGACATAACATATTAACAATGAAACCTAACCTAGCATCTTACGGTGCGGGCCAAAATGCCAAACATATGCAATCCATACTTACCTTAAGGTCTTCACACAATGTCCTTCAACTTATGGAGTCGTATCCTTGCTCCTAAAACATAATAAACTCCATGTTAGTATTCATTTATCCTTTAGTTTCACTTTTTTCATCACTATTTTTACCTAACTTCAAACATTCATAGCTTACAAAATACTTAACCACATTCATCAATTCCGAAGTCTATGATTTCCTTGAGATGTCTAATATAACATAGTAGAATGGATTTGGATTTAGAATTCATTAAAACTACTTTTATTGTCAAAACACCAAAACTGCACAAATTTACCAATTTCATGCCATCTACCCTTTTTAATTATAAACTTAACCCAAAGCCTTAAACTTCTTGAAGACCATAGGAAGAATTATTTTTACCTTCAAAGGGTCAAGATAGGAAAAATCTGTAATACCACGATAATATTGATATGCGATGTAATTAACTTTTGGAATAATTAAAATATTACATTGTGTGAAGGTACATGTTAAGTTATGCTATGAAAATATAGGGTAAATATTGTGGAATAATTGAAGTATGAAAAATTGGTGAATAAAATGTGTAATGGCGATTTCGAATGCAGTGGAAAAAAAGGTCTAATTGAGATTTCGGACGCACGCGGACTAGGGGTTGCGTCCGAAAACACATTGCACATCGTCCTTGCATTTTGGGACGATGCAGGACAAGACTCTACATCCAAATTCATCTGTCACCTGCAAACGAGAGTTTTTGGACAAACCCGGACAAAGGCGGAGGATAGCGGACACAGAGAAATTGAATCTGTCCAATTTTTGGACAATTTTGGATGCACGCGGACAAAGGTGAGGATGCCTTCCTTCGTCCAAAAATTCAGCTCTGCCTGAGAAATTGAGGAATCCAGACGAGCAAAAATGAGGCAAGGATGCATTCCCTCATCCAAAAAGTCCTAGTTCTGTGAATAAAGAGGTTTTAAATAATAGAACGTTTGTTGTGTAGTCCATTAAAACCCACTTAAATGACATGAGGATGCGTCCCCATGTCTGGACCACGCCTCCTCCACGTTGAAGCAAGCTCTCCCTTTCCATTTGGTGATGCTTAAGTCTACCTTCCCTGGAGTCCTTTACAGCTTGTCAGCTTCCCCTACGAGAGGAAAAATCCTCTAGAGAAATTGTGAGTGTTCTGTGAGTTTGTGCGAAGTTTGTGAAGGAATACGTGAGTGAGTGTGAAGTTCTGTAAGCTAAGGAATGTAAGGATTGAGCTCGGTGGCCACTACCTTTTCTGTCCGTGTGGAATTTCTTCAGCGATTAGCACACTAAGGTAAGGATTGGGTAGATTCGTTGGCCAGTGGAGGCCCTATCCACAAGTAGTGTTCATGTGTTTTCTTGCTAATATTCTGTATTTTTCCTTTACTGCAATTCTATGTTTTGTCTGATAGAAGAATGGGTAATGCTAATGCTATGATATGAACTAATGAACTGATGAACTGAAGCTTTATCAATGACATGTTACGTATGAATAAGCTTTTAACTACTTCATGGATAATAATTTTGTTCTGTTAGACGTGTTGTAAGTCATATTACTTGTTAAGATAGTAGACCCGATTTATAATGCTGTAAATTCTTGGTACTGGTTAGGAGCTATTATTTTCCTTTAATATGACCATGCATAATCAACCCCTAATATGCCATGTTTAATTTTTGATAACCCTATAGTAGATTATTAACTATAGTTGAAAATAATGCCAATGAACCATGCTTTACTTTCGAATGTACGCTATCTTTGTTCCACTTGTTTATGATCGATTCATGTCATTAGCTCATATCAACTTACTAAGCATGTTTCCAGTTTAATTGTTAATTCCACATCTATTTAATGTCGTTGTACTATTGATAAGCATGCTTAATTTGTTTGAGTAGCTCGCTGTAATTTAACGTTTGATCTCAGTTTATTAGCATGCTCAATCTGCCATTTCTTTTACTGTTACGTTCTATAAATTCAAACATGTTAATCGTTGTTTTAATTCATTGCTATATTCGTTATTTTTATTCGCTTTCAATTACTATTATTCATTGATATTCACTGTTTAATTATCGTTATTTTTTATACTGTATCAACTTGCATCAGGGTAATAGAAACAAGTAGGAAGTGCCACCTCTGGAGTGGTACTCAAATGCTTTACGTAAGAAAAACTGAAAAAATAAATGAATGAAAGGAAAAGAAATTGGGAGTTGGGGGATGGAAGGGTAGTTCGGATGTAATCAAGTAGTCTAGACTAAGCCTCTTCCTTATCGGGAATGGGACTAACTACCCTTGGTGGTTAGAAGACGACCAAGACTATTCCTCCAACACAGGTTCCTCCATTCTCCAGCTCGATGTATGAGTTACGAATGAAGAAACAAAAGAATGAAACGTAAAGAAAAGAAAGGTTTAGGGCGGTACCCATTCCTAAAGAACAAAAGAGAGGCATAAAGCATACTGCATACCCCACTCCTTACTAGGCCTTTAGGCGCACTATTTTACTTGTGGTGCAGGAGAATGTCAATATGAATGATCCCAGGAGCAAAAGAGGATGCATTTCCTATTGAACCTATAGATTATCTAGATGAATCGCGACCTGAGTAGGATTATGGCTCGAAAGAAGAAAGAAAGGAATCACTCTTTTGAAATGGTTTGAAAAAGGATACTGTTTGTAAAATCATAACTCTTACCCTAACCTTCAAACCATATTTTGAACATAATTATGTTTCCACTTTTAACTTTGAACTTTATTTAACTCTTCTTATGTTTCCGCTTTACTCTAATTGGATTATTCTTTTCATGCTCACCATAAGTTTTACTTTAGCCTTTTTAAATAAAGAAAAATAAAAATTTTTACGCAACAACTAAAAAGTAAAAATTTAAGTGAAGAAAGAATGTTTTGATGCAGGGCGTCACAGTTAGTATCAAAGCCATAACAAGGTCACGTGCGATTTACTACGGATGACCCAGACTCATCTGGCAATGCTCCTCTAACTGTAAGATTTCTTTTATGTTAATAAACTTTTTCCCTTTAACTTATTACGCTACAATATGAAAACGTATAGCATTATAAATGATTGAAATGTTTCCCTAAAACTTATTACTCTACAATGTGAAACCGTATAGGATTATAAATGGCTAGGCAGGGAAGAGGGAATATTTCGGTTAATGAAGAGAGACCCCGAGCGCCCAGCCAGCGAGAGGAAAATAATGGCTGGGATGATAATCTTGATCGTATCGCTACGGCTGTGGAGCAGCAATCTCAGAGAATGGAGCTGGAATTTTAATACATGGAGCAATATCTTTGATACATGGAAAGATTTATGAGGCAAGACCATGGAAATGGGAATGGAAAAAATGGGAATGGGAATCAGCGGGCAATACCGATTAAGCAAGAAGCAGGATGGAAAAAGTTCCAAAGGCTCAAGCCTCCCTATTTCAATGAGAACATCTCAGATATTTCAGAAGGCGAGGAATGGATCTGCTCCCTAGAGGATAAGTTTGCATATGCACATATTGGCGAGACTGAAAGTGTTAAATGTGCTACTTACCTACGGACGCATGACGCGCGTTACTGGTGGGACTCAGTTAATTCCTCACAAGACGTTGGAGCTCTCACATGAAAGACTTCAAGGAGTTGTTCAATGAAAAGTATTTCAACCACACCATCCTTATGCAGAAATTAATGGAACTTGTACACCTACGCCAGACGGGAACCATGTCTGAGTATGCTCAGAAGTTTGAGACATTGTCCCATTATGCCCCTCACTTGGTGGCTACCGAAGAGCACAAAATCCACAATTTCGTTCAGGAACTTAAGATTGTGGTTTTGGAGCAAGTCATTGGGGGCTGGCACTGAAGGTCTATTCAAAAATTGTGGCCAGAGCTTTAGCAGTTGAGGGAGTGAAATTGATGGTTGCCAAACAAAGGGAAGCAAGTCAAAGAATATGGAAAGCAAATTCTAGCAAGTAGTCATGAAGTGGTCCGTTAATAGGGCGAGGATTCAAGCGACTTTCTGATGGTGGGACACAACAAAGACCAGATAAGCGACCAATGATGCAGACACCCAATGCCCCTCAACCTAATGCATGTCCGAAATGTAAGATAGCACATCGCGGTGAGTGCTTGGCCACTTCTGAGAAATGTTATATGTGTGGCAAGCCGGCCATATTGCCAGACACTGCATAGCCAGACCCGGTGGACAAGGAAGTGTGGCCCGTGAGTCTTTGCTATGTACGAACCGAACCAAGATAAGGAGCAACAAGCAATTGTGGCAGGTACACCTAATTTTAAGCAATAATTGTATTATATGTGGTGTTAATTGCTCCCTAATTGAATTAGGAAATCTTAACTTAGAATAAATAAGTTACCTAATCTTGACAAGTACAGTTTATGTTAATAAGTGTGCTGCGTACGTCCTATTTGATTCAGGTGCTACGCACTCTTTTATTTCAACAAAGTTCTATGAATGGGAAAATTATTTCTCTAGTAGGGTGAATTATGAGCATCACGTGTTGCTGCCTTCCGGTGACTGTTTAATTACCGACAGAATCCTTAAGGCTTATGCAGTAGAGATAAATGGTTGTTTATTTTGGGCCGACCTAATCATCATGGTCCTGAAAGGGTACAACATCATCATCGGAATGGACTAGTTATCTTCACATCACATGATCATCAATTGTAAGAAGAGGGAAGTCTGTTTTTTCCCTCCAGGTGGTGAATTGCACACTTTTCAAGGAACCAAGGAGAAAGGAAAGTTGGCTATCATCTCTGCGCTCAAAGCAGATAAATTTCTAAGATATGGATGTGGCAGTTTTTAATCAATCTGATCGATAGTACCTGAAATCCTGAGACTAAGTTGGATGATGTTCCAATAGTCCATGAATTCCCAAATGTATTTCTTGATGATCTTCTCAGTGTACCCCCCGACCACGAGATCAATTTTGAAATCAACTTACAGCCTGTCACTGAACCTATTTCGAAAAATCCGAATCGTATGGCGCTAGCTGAATTACGGGAGTTAAAGGTCCAATTGGAAGAACTAGTGACGAAGGGGTTTATTCATCCAAGTTTTTCCCCTTAGGGTGCACCTGTGCTATTTGTCAAAAAGAAAGACGGGACGCTAAGAATGTGTATTGACTATTGGCAGTTAAACAAAGTGACAATCAATAACAAGTACCCTCTACCGAGGATTGACGACTAATTTGATCAGTTATGTGGTGCCCAGGTATTTTCGAAAATTGACCTCCGATCAAGTTATTATCAGTTGAATGTTAAACCAGACGATGTACCTGAAACTACTTTCCACACTAGGTACGGACACTATGAATTCATAGTTATGTCATTTGGATTGACCAACGCCCCTACAGCCTTCATGGATATGATGAACTGGATCTTTAGGGATTATCTGGAAAAATTTATTATTGTCTTCATTGACGATATCTTGGTCTATTCTCGAACAGAAATGGAGCATTGTGAACATCTACGAATGGCTCTGTCGACTCTTAGCCAGCACCAATTGTACGCTAAATTTTCAAAGTGTGATTTTTGGCTAAGCCAAGTTGGCTTCCTTGGCCATGTTGTAACGCCCCAAATATTTAAAACCTTTTTTTTTCCTTTATTTAAAAAATTCGTCATATAAAATTTTTGTTTAATTTATTCAAAATTCATTTGAAAGAGAAATGCATCAGAGTAGGCTGTGCAGAATAGTAATGGGATTTCAAAACGTAGTTTCCAAGTGTTCAACAAAAGTCCCTGATTACAAAATGTTTGTAGCATTCAAAATAGTACTAATACCAAATGTCCACAATTTCAAAATACCAATATATCCCAACCATGTGAGCCACACCCAATAGGTCAAATCGGTTGATAACACGAGGGGTCATCCTGGAACTCCTCCTCAACTAGTGTGTTGTCATCATTATATATGTCACCTACATTATGGGGAAATCAATGAGCCTAAAGCCCAGCAAGAATCAGAATTCAAATGTAATGCAACTGATATGCATGATCATACGATGCATTACAGAGGAGATCTGTATCTCATCTGTGAACCAGGGTGATGGGTAAGTCAATTGATCACGTAGCTTAATCGTATTAGCAAAGAGGGAACACACCAATAGGGGTGTCACTACGTGCCATACCCATACACTTTTGTTGAAGGCATTGGGGATTTCAGTACAAGAGAATTGAGAATCTTAAGGTCTATGTGACTTAATCGTACCTCACCGCCCCCTACGTGGGAGTAGGCACTCCAATAGGGGTGTCATCATGAGAACTATCCCCAATTCTCCCGAACCCCCATATGACTATTTATATATATTAGGATGACATACAATATGTAAACAATTTCATAAACCCTAGGATGATGCATGAATGCCACAAAATAAATCACAAAAATAACAATAGAAACACAACCAATTTAATTACATTTGCAAATGGGAGTCCAATTTAAAAGCACTGCATTAATTTATCATAATATCCAGAGTTAGAGTGAGAATTTAAATAATCAATGCAAGTTTTGAGTTGTTCATTAACCGTTACGAGCAAGGAAGTATATATTCAGATCCAAGTCAAGAGTAGAATACAGTTTCATCCCTATTTAACTATCCAATATGTTTCTTCTCAAATTTAGTTCAAGTAATTAGGTTGCAAAGCATAGTCAAAGTTCAATGATACCAACAGTGAGTACAATAACCGCTTATGATGCATAAATCTACCGCGTACAGTTTATGAGTCATTTATGACAATCATTCAAGGTTCCAGAGTTAAATCTAAGCATAAAACCCCTAAGCATAACTCAACCATACCAATCCAGAATTTCATGATAAACCAATGTTAACAAAATTCATCCTCCAGTAGTTCATAATCCCTATCCAGTAAACAATCACGTTGGCAGTATATTCAAGAAATTGATAGTACAAGTTTCCAACAACTCATCAAGTTCAAATTTTTGTTATAATAACTATCAATTTCTACTATTCATGCTTTTCATCCAATCAGCAATTTAGCACAATTTAACACACAAAACCTGTAATGTAGGGCCTCCTTTGGCCACCATAATATTCTAATCCTTACCTCAATTTTCCAGTAACCAATACAAGCAAAGCGGCAACCAATACAAACAACTAAGAGAAAGTTTTCCAGTTGTTCCAACCTTCACACGTTTCCTAAGCAAGGGTAGCATTAGATTAAATCCTAAAATCAATTTGACCTAAACTGGAGATTAATAGATCCCCAAACAATTTCTTACTTGTAATTTACTTCAGAGATGGATAGTAATGAGCAGCACCAATATCATCCAATTCTTCACTTAACTTACTACTCTTCACTTACTCACAATTCCTTCACACTCACAATTTCACTCACACTCACAACTTCATATTTTCCAGTGCTAAAGTAAAGGAGAATATAGGGCTTACCTCTTATAGACGGAGGAGAGAGAACTGCTGGTGATAAGCTACAGGAAGAAGGCTGACCATTGCTCAAACCAACAAAGGGGAGGTCCATTGACGAAATCCCACATGGAAAAGCTTCCACACCTATAGGGAGGACATGACGTCGCAGTAAGAAGGCCAAGGAGGAGAGAAAATTCGTGGGAAACATGAAATCAGAAGAGGGAGAGGGTGAAATATAAATGGGTTTCTCAGATTTTCCCAATAATTCGGACGAGTAAAGTCGTCCGCGACCTTGTCCGCACTCTTCTGAAACTCGATTTGGGACGAGAAAACGCGTCCTGATGCCTCGTCCATATCGTTCGCAGGCGACATTCGAATGAGATTTCTCGTCCGCAGGTCGTCCGAATATGTCCCAAATTTGTACAGATTCAAATCGGACGCGAACCATCCACGTCCACACTCATCTGCAAGTCATCTGAAGTGAGTTTAGGATGCAAAGCCCTGTCCTCATGTCGTCCCAAAGTACAGGGGCAAAGTTCAGTGTGTTTGCAGACGCCACTTCACATCTGCATGTCATCCAAAACTCGCCTGTACACACTTTTTCTTAAATTTCACACTTAGATTATTTTCCAATGTGAACCCTACACATCCCAAGCATAATTTAATGCGTACCGCCATGCAACATAGATAAAATATTCATATATATTACTTATCAAAATTTAATACATCCACAAAATGGGAAAAATATTTTCATGTGATCTCCAAGGATGGTATCTCCGTAGACCCTGCAAAAGTACTGGCGGTTGTGGATTGGGTACAACTGAAAAATGTTGGAGATGTAAGGAGCTTCTGTGGATTGGCTGGATACTATAGGTGTTTCATTGAGGGATTCTCTAAAAGTGCTCTACCGCTTACCAGTCTAACAAAGAAGAATGCACGATTTTAGTGGTCTAGCGATTGTGAGAACAGTTTCCAAGAATTGAAATGTCAAGTGATGTCTACCTCAGTGTTGACGTTGCTTGTGGAGGAAGGTGACATTTGTATTTACTACGATGTATCCAAGCGAGGACTTCATAGTGTCCTTATGCAACATGGAAAGGATATCACATGCTTCCTAACAGCTCAAAATTCATGAATTAAACAATCCCATGCATGACCTCGAGCTCGTTGTGGTTGTCTTCACTCTAAAAATCTAGATGCATTATTTGTATGGGCAGCATTGTGAGATTTACTCAGACCACAAAAGTCTTAAATATATCTTCACACAGAGGGAACTCAACATGTGGCAATGGTGATGGCTTGAGTTCGTTAAAGACTATGACTATGAAATCAAGTATCATCAAGGAATAGCCAATGTGGTAGCAGTGCTCTTAGCCGCAAAGTTACCATCACGAGCATGTTATGTGAAGAAATGCCTTCTGGACTTTCGAAAGACTTACATGAGCTTGATATCCAGATGGTTCCAAATGCAATTGGATGTGATATTACCAAAATTGACCTTAATGTCGTCTATACTTGAGCTGATTAAAGAAGCTCAGCAAAGCGATAGTATATGTTGGAAATTCAAACTGAACCCCTTACTAGAATATCGGGAATACTCTATGTTTGTGGATGGCATAGTAATGTATAAAGACCAATGGTACGTGCCAAGCAGTACGACCTTGCAAACAAAGATTCTACGAGAAGCTCATTCTTCTAGTTTCTCAATTTATCCTGGTTGTAACAAGATGTACCGAGATCTCAAAGCACACTATTATTAGCCAAATATGAAGTATGACATTGCCGTGTATGTGGCTCTATTTCAGGTTTGTCAACGGGTGAAGGCCAAACATCAACAACCAGGTGGTTTACTCTAACCATTGCCAATTCCAGAATGGAAATGGGAGCATATCATAATGGATTTTGTTACAAGCTTGCCTATAACCGCTAGAGGCCACAATGCAATCTAGGTGATCATGGATAGATTGACGAAGGTTTCACACTTCCTGTCTGTAGCCATGACATACAAAATGAACTAGTTTGCTGATTTATATGTTAAGGAGATTGTACGGCTACATGGTGTTTCGATTTCTATCGTGTCAGATCAGGATCCACGATTTACTTCAGTATTTTTGGAAGAGTCTATACAAGGCCATGGGTACGGAACTGCAATTTAGCATAGCATTTCACCCTCAGATAGACGACCAAAGTGAAAGGACTATCCAAATTCTCGAAGATATGCTTCATGCCAATATACTTGAGTTCCAGGTAGGATAGGAGAAAATGCTACCCTTGGTTGAATTTGCATATAATAACAGCTTCTAGACCACAATAGACATGGCACCGTACAAGGCGCTATATGGGAGGAAGTGTTAATCTCCCTTACACTGGGACGAGGCAAGTGAAGCTACATTCTATGGCCTTGAAATAGTATAGAAAACTGCGGAATCTGTGGCCATAATCAAGCAAAGGATGTTAGTAGCCCAAAACCGTCAAAAGAGTTACGCCGATGCGAACCCTGAATTCAATGAAGGAGATAGTGTATTTCTAAAGATATCTCCATTTAAGGGCGTAGTACATTTTGGAAAAAGGGGTAACCTCAACCTGGGATACGTGGGTCCCTATGTAATCACAAAAAGGATTGGATCAGTAGCTTATGAGCTACAGTTGCCAGACTCTATGGTGGGTGCGCACAACATATTCCACGTGTCAATGCTCAAGAAGTGTCTATGAAATGTAGGTGTATTGAGCCCTACTGAGGATATCAAAGTTCAAGCTAACTTGAGCTACAAAGAAAGGCCTATTCAGATCCTAAAATCCAGAGTAAAGGAACTGCGACACAAGCAAATCCTGCTAATCAAAGTTTTGTGGCAGAACCATACAAGTGAAAAGGCCACCTGGGAGAATGAAGATGACATGAGGTCCAAGTATCCAGAGCTATTTAGTAGCCAAATTTTGATGATAAAATTTTTGTAAGAGGGGTAGAATGTAATACCCTGCTAATATTTTCTCCGTATATACGATGTAATTAATTTTTGGAAGAATTAAAATATTACGTTGCGTGAAGGTATGTGTTAAGTTATGCCATGAAAATATGGGGTAAATATTGTGGAATAATTGAAGTATGAAAAATTGGTGAATAAAATGTGTAATGGAGATTTCAGACGCAATGGAAAAAAAGGTGTAATCGAGATTTCAGACGCACGCGGACTAGGGGTCGCGTCCAAAAATGCATTGCTTGCCGTCCCCGCATTTTGGGACGATGCAGGATGAGACTCCGCATCCAAATTCATCCATCGCCTGTAAACGCGAGCTTTCGGACAAACCTGAACTAAGGCGGACGAAAGCGGACACAAAGAAATCGAATCTGTCCAATTTTTGGATAGTTTTAGATGCGCACATATGAAGTTGAGGACACCTTCCTTCGTCTGAAAACGCTGCTCTTCCTTAGAAATTGAGGAATTCGGATGAGAGCGGATGAGGCCAAGACGCATTCCCTCATTCAAAAATTCCCAATTCTTCAAATAAAAATGTTTTAAATAATAGAACGATAATTGTGTAGTCCATTAGAACCCACTTAAACAACATGAGGATGCCTCCCCACGCTTGGACCAAGCCTCCTCCATGTCAAAGCAAGCTCTCCCTTTTCGTTTGGTGTATGAGTGTCACACCCAGGTAATGCTTCGTGCTTAAGTCTACCTTACCTAAAGTCATTTGCAGAGTGTTAGCTTCCCTTTACGAGAGAGAAAATCCTCTAGAGAAATTGTGAATGTTCTGTGAGTTCATGGGAATTTCGTGAAGGAATACATGAGTAAGTGTGAAGTTCTGTAAGCTAAGGAACGCAAGGATTAAGCTGGGTGGCCACTACCTTTTCTGTCCGTGTGGAATTTCTTCAGCAATTAGCACACTAAGGTAAGGATTGGGTAGAGTCGTTGGCCAATGGAGGCCCAATCCACAAGTAGTGTCCGTGTGTTTTCTTACTAATATTCTGTATTTTTCCTTTATTGCAATTCAATGCTTTGTCTGATAGAAGAATGGGTAATGTTAATGCTATGCTATGAACTGATGAAATGATGGACTAAACTGAAGAACTGAACTGATAAACTGAAGCTTTTTCAATGACATGTTACATATGAATAAGTTGTTAACTTGTTCATGGATAATAATTTTGTTCTGTTAGATGTGCTGTATTTCATATTACTTGTTAAGATAGTAAACCCGATTTATAATACTGTAAATTCTTGGTAATGGTTAGGAGCTATTATTTTCCTTTAATATGACTATGCATAATCAACCCCTAATATTACATGTTTAATTTTTTATAACCCTAAAGTAGATTATTAACTCTAGTTGAAATAATGTCATTGAACCATGCTTTACTTTTGAATGTACGCTATCTTTGGCCCACTAGTTTATGATCGATTCATGTCATTAGCTCGTATCAAGTTACTAAGCATGTTTCCAGTTTAATTGTTAATTCCACATCTATTTAATGTCGTTGTAATATTGTTAAGAATGCTTAATTTGTTTGAGTAGCTCGCTATAATTTAACGTTTAATCTCAGTTTAATAGCATGCTCAATCTGCCTTTTCTTTTACTGTTACATTCTGTAAATTTAAGCATGTTATTCGTTGTTTTAATTTTTTTGCTACATTCATGATTTTTTATTCGCTTTTAATGATTGTTATTCATTGATATTCACTGTTTAATTATCATTAATTTTTATATTGTATCAACATGCATCAAGGTAAAAGAAACAAGTAGGAAGTGCCACCTTTGGGGTGGTACTCATATGCATTACGTAAGAAAAACTGATAAATGAAATGAATGAAAGAAAGAAAAAGGGGAGTTGGGGGACGGACGGGTAGTTCAGATCTAATTAGGTAGTCTAGACTAAGCCCCTCCCTTGTCGGGAATGGGACTAGCTACCCTAAGTAATTAGAAGCCGACCGAGACTATACCTCCAACACAGGTTCCTCCAATCTCCCGCTTGATGTACGAGTTACGAACGAAAGAATGAAAGAATGAAATGTAAAGAAAAGAAAGGTTTGGGGCGATACCCATTCCTAAAGAACGAAAGAGAGGCATAAAGCATATTGCATACCCCACTCCTTACTTGGCCTTTAGGCTCAATGTTTTACTTGTGGTGTAGGAAAATGTCAAGATGTAATGATTCCCGGAGCTGAAGAGGATGCATTTCTTGTTGAGCCTACAGATTATCTAGATGAATCGCGACCTAACTAGGATTATGGCTCGACAGAAGAAAGAAAGGAATCACTCTTTTGAAATGGTTTGAAAAAGGACACTGTTTTGTAAAACCATAACTCTTACCCTAACCTTCAAACCATATTTTGAACGTAATTATGTTTCCGCTTTACTTTTATTTCATTATGCTTTTCACGCTCACCGTAAGTTTTACTTTACCCATTTTAAATAAATAAAAAGAAAAATTTTGACGCAACAACTAAAAAGTAAAAAGTTAAGTGAAGAAAGAATGTTTTGACACGGGGTGTCACAAAATCCCCTTTAGAGTTTCAGGGTCCTCAATGGTTTCCTCACACATTTTGAAGTGTTGAAGTTCTTTTATAAATAAAAGCTTTCCCCTTGCATCTTTACTACTTCTAAGCTAGAGGTGTTGCACATATCAAACGTGAGTACATTGAGTCGTCCCTTTTCTTCCAATTAAAACGTGAAATGAATCTTATTTGAGGTGACTTTTCATATTCTTGGTTGATCGTACCTCACTTCTGATCGAACACTGCCTTATTTTTTAAAGGAGCCGTACACCAAATATTCTGCCACGGACGTTCATATCTTAGGCATCCACTACAGACACTTAGCCTTCTGAGGAATCCATTTTACTCTATCCCCATTAACCACAACTTCATGCCCTTTCGACTGCATATCAACCTGAGAGCAACATATTACAATTTGTCTTTGATCTGGTCAACTGGATATCCTGCTCGGGTGGACTGTAAACTACCTGAGACAAAATCATTTTCATATTGACCAGAACTGGTTGACTGCAACTCATAAACTGGTCAACCATGAATCTATCCGAGATCAATCTAACTAAATCCTTATGCATCTAACCTCTATTCCTATTTTATCATCAATAAATTCTTAATAACCAACACCTTTTACAACTATAATTCAACCATCTCACTACCCTAAATCATCAAACATCATTATTATATAACCTTAGACTTAATAGAATAAAAATTCAGGATATTATATTCTCCCCTTCTTATATATATTCTTTCCTCAAAATTTGCTCAACCTACATTTCATACAATAGTATTTCTAGAAAGCAATCATCATTATGCACTTGAAACCACAACATTATAGTCAAAACTCCCCATAACATAACTTAAACAAACAATACATATTATACATTGTGTTTAACTTATCTACATATCTAACCTATTTCTAAACTTCCATTCATTTCTTAGTGGTTCGATCTTCATCTACATTATCCATAATAAAGAAGACCCTTGGTGCATCTTTCTTAATTTCCTCAAACAATGTTCAAAATTTCCTAGCAAAATGACCAACCATTCCGCATTTGAAACATCGGCCAGACCCAGCCAAACATGCACCATTATAACTAGTCTTACACTTTGGACATTTGTTGATTTTAGACTCTATTTGTACAATTTTTTCTCTTCCTTGTTGCCTTCTATCTTCTAAAGATCACTTCAATCCTCTAGAATTTTCCCCTTCTCCATTTAATTATGGTTAGATTTTCTTAGCAAAATATTTTTGATTCAAGAATTAATTTTCTGCTTCCTCAATTTCAAGGGCTTTCGATATTGTCTCTTAGTATGGTACCTCTCGAATTCCTGATATCTTGATACCCCAATAAATTTCCGCCTTAAGTCCTTGCACAAATTGGTGTACCTTATTCTCATTGTCATTCACCAAGTGTAGGGCAAATCGTGACAGTGCTTTAAACTTGCACACATACTTCGTAACTATTCCAACCTGATAGAGCTTAGAAAATTCTACCAACTTACTTGTCCTTGTAGTATGATTAAAATATTTGTCATAAAAGATTCACTTGAGTTCTTCCCATGTTACTGTTGGCACATCTCTAGTTATCTTAATCGAGTCCCACCAAAACCTCGCATCCTTAACCATCATATATCCACCACAGTCCATCCTTTCCTCTTCCTCTATCTTGGCATATTCAAACATGTCTTCCATAGTTTGGATCCATTCTTCAGCACTGGTTGGATTAGTGATATTACCATCAAATTGAGGTGGTCGAAGTCGTTGAAATTTCTCCCAACTTACATTAAGTTGCACTGCCAATCTCAAACTTCCTTGATTTTCCCTTTCTATAAACCTTTCCAAATGATGAAATTGTTGCTCTACTAAATTAGTTTGTCGATTAATGGCTTCATCCATATCATTCTCAACTCTTCTTTTTCCTCTCACCATGTTATCTTCTTAACAACTTACCCACTTAAAATCAAACACACATTAGAACAAAATATCAAATAACACACTTACAGTTGATAAAGCCTTTTCACGCTGAGACTTGAGTTGTTATGTGGTCTACAGAACTGATTTTAAACTCGGGTGCTCTGATAACATATTGTAAGGCCTCGTAATTTGTTATCTTAAAATGTGTAGTTTAAAATACCTTTTTCTTTAATATGCGTAGCAGAAAACTTTTTCTTTCTATTCAAATAAAATTCATAAAACAATGAAGATGATTTATTTAGAAATCTCACTAATAAAATTTTCACATTTCATGTTCACATACAATCTTCTTTTTAAAATCTAACCAACATGGTCAGTCTTGCTGTAACAACACAAGTAGTCTTCTTAGAGATGCTTCTTCGACTACATCATTTCTTTTTCATCTTTCTTTCTTCCATGTAATTGTCCAATTAGTACCTACACCACAAGACCCATCTATAAGCTATTACTTACTAAGTAATGAATATCTAAACATGTCATCAAATCAATAAAAACTTGTGTTTTCCAAATAAACATGATATGCACTTCTGCAAAAGCACGTTGTTTTCTGTTTTATTTTATTTTTTTCTTTCCTTTCTTTCCATATTCTGTATAATCAGCTTCGACATCAATCAAAAGTTTAGCTAGTGGTTGCATAAATTAATGCACAACTACTAGTCTTGTTGTCAATCAAAGACTCACTAGTTGCCATGCACATCAATGCACAACATCTCTTGATAGACTCGACATTAATCAAGTTGCCCATTAGCAGCTATGAACATCAATGCATGATGACCTATCTCCTTGAGTGCAATTAGCTTTGACATCAATCGAAAGCTTTGCTAGCAGCCGTTCACATCAATGCACGACTATCAATCCCGATATCTCACTAGCAATCATGCACATCATTGCATAATGACCTCACACCATTAGTGGATCTGTCCTGACATCAATCAAAATCAAACTAATAAATTCAAGCATACCCTTCAATCCTCTTTATCTTTCTTACTTAAAAAACGTATGCATAGAAAACATTTTCGTTCTTTTTCTATAAAACACAATTCATGAACAATATGCATTATCAACATGTATCATATCCTCAAAGATCAATATAATTCTAACATTAAGTCAAAGATCAATCTAACTAAATTGGTCGACTGTGAATCTATCTAAGATCAATCCAACTAAATCATAATGCATCTATCCTCTATTCCTACTTTATCATCAATAAATTTTTAATAACCAACACCTTTTACAACTATAATGCAACCAGCTCATTACCTAAAATCATCAAACATGATCATTATATGAACTTAGACTTTAAAAACTTGGGGTATTACAAACTTGTCTGCAGAAGAGCAGATAAAATAATAGCTGGCGGATGGTAAGCACGGATGAAAGATTGACCGCAAGATTAAATTAGCAGAAAGAAAAAGATGCATCCATGAAAAAAAAAGATTTGGCTACGGGGGGCGTTAATTGGATTTGGAAATACACAGAAAAATGAGTGACCACGACAAGGAATGCGTTCACGAAAAGGATAAAAGGGGCAAACAAAAAATGCTCATCAGATTGAAGAAATGGATCAAATGTTGACTGTTGGACGAAAAGTGGAGTGAAAAGATATTTCCATAGAAAGAAATGTATTCGTGGTAGGTATGTTAAGTGAACAGCACTGTTATTTTTTATAAGGGGCATGCATTGAACAGTGGAAGTCAATTGAACAGTGGAAGTCATGGGAGCATAAGCGATTGCGGTATGGAATGCATTAAAAAATCAAAGGAAACATCGTTGTTCGCATGAAGTATCTGCTAATAAGGAGCCTTTCATGGGAGAAAATGCATCTATGACAAATAGTGGAACACGTTAAACATCGTTGTTCAAATTAAAATATGAGGGATTATGTGAGTCTATGGGATTAAACACATTCGCAGTGGGCGCACATACGCGAGACATCATCGCTTCAAATGGGGAATCTGCATTGAGAAGGGGGTGTCGTGGGAGAGTAGGCACCTATGGAATGAAACGGGTCAACAAATCAAAGAAAATGTTGTCGTTTGTGTAACAACGTTTTTATTACCTTTGAAATCGCTATTTAAAATTTTTTTTTCGCTTATAAAAATAGCAGAAGATTTTTCTTTCATAAACCAATTAAAATACGAAAATTAAACTCTTTTTCTTAAACCTTTTATAAAACATATACCCAATTAAAAGACAATAATAAAATTCTTTTCTTAAAATCTTTTATGAAACGCAGCGGAATATAATTAAAACAAAGCATAAAAAATTCCATTCTTTTCTTTTACAATTTAATATTTTACAAACCCTTTACAAAATTATTAACAAACCATTTCCTTCAAATTGCTTTAGCCTAACCAACCACAAGATCCGCGAGTGCAAATCCTTCATCAGCTGCTCCTTCACCTATTCTTGTGTGTGTACCTACATTGCAAGACTTAACTAATGAGCTTAAGGCTCAGTAAGTGATATAAAAGAAAACTGTAAAAATGCATATGTTCTATGTGTTTTAAATCTGTATGTGATTTCTGTTTTCTTTTTCTTTTCTTTTTCTTTCTTATAGAACTGTGGTGAACTATGATGAATCGTGATGAATTGTGATTCTGGCAAACAGGATCAAGATGGTGACCCAAACAAATTTCGGGTGAACTTGGCCATCATGATGAAGTTATACCGTTTACCCATTTCTATGAACATTTCACTAGCAAATGGAATCATGATGGTGACCCAAACCGAAGTTCAATGAACCTAGTCATCATAATGAACTTATACCATTTACTTTTCTTTCCTTTTATCTTTCTCATTTTCTTTACATTTATTCATATGTCATTTCCATTATCATTTCTTTTCAAAACCATGCATGACACTCATGAATGCATACAATGTCTATCATATCATTATTATAACTTCTAAACATGCTCATCTATTAAGCCTTCATAACCCATGAAGTAATAATCACAGGGAGCTAAAGTCCATGAACCAGAAGTGAAGGAACTCCTCACCTTATGAACACCCGAGAGGGCAGCTTTAACCTCCCCTACTTCTTCTCCTTTGTTGCCTTCTTCTTTCTGTCTCTTTTTCTCTCAATTTTCTCTCGACTCCCCCAATTGCACTCACGACCTATCCCTCAATGACAGCAAAATAATCCATCAATAATCGACATAGTATTCAAAACATAAATCCTAACATAATTCGTGAAGGAAATCGGAATGAGATTCTTACTTGAGGAATCCAATAAGGACCCAAACCCAAGAGCTCCTTCTTCTCAGCCTCCTTCGTAAACTAGAACCTCTAGAAGCAACCCTCCACTTTACAAATAGAGAAGAAACGAGGCTTCCAATGGAAACTTCGGGTGATGGACATTAACCTATACCAAAGGAGAGGGTCCAATATAACCATTCCAGCAAGAAAGCCTCTTATCATTTTGAGAATTTCATTTGAAAATCATTGGGAGAAGCCGCCTAGGGATCTGCACAATTCTTCACAAGTAAGAGAACCAAGTGGAACCGATCCAAGAATTCACAGGTCGAACCAGTGTTCATCCCTGCCACTTCACCTGTCATTCTTTTTCATGCTAACACAAAATGTCGAATCACCCAATTAGAGAATGGCAAGGAGAAGAAATTATAGAATAGAAAGCTCTATAAATCGATAATGCCTTGACTTACCTCGGCCTAGCACTGTAAATTCACAGCTCATGATTCATTCGGTCCACGGTTCAGACATTTTCGCCACGCCAATCCCCGTGGTTCCAACGGCCACACAATGAATCTCCAAAGCTTCTTACGTAGTTTCATTTTCTTTTTCATGTTTCTTAATAAAAACTTATGCAGATAAATATATGAATAAATCAAGTATCGTCAAACAAATATCATAAACAAAACAAATTCTTGATGAACAAAACAATCAGAATTAATTAAATCCTAATACCTTGTGATGTAAGTCATTAGGCCAAACACATGCAGTTATTACTTACCTTGAATTTTTAGGATTTACCCGATTTATCTCCTTGAATTGAGGGATTGAAAATGTATCACAATATAAGTTACCATCCATATTATTCATCAATTACTTTTTTTTATTCCTAAACTCCTAATATCCATAATTAATCACATTAATTCTATTTATAACACCAACCACGGTCATACTTATTTCTTTCAAAAACAGAGCATATGTATATTTTATCAAAAGTTCCACATAACCGTCCAACAGAGTATTAATATCCAAATCTCCATTTAATTATCCATAACAATATATCAAAACTACTTAAAAGCATTCAACTCGGTTGATGCACAGAACCGTCTTTATTATAATCTTACTATCTTCATAACTTGTCCAAATTGCCAATATATAAAAATAGCTTAAAGAATAAAACCATTTACCAACATACTATATTTCCAACTCATGGTAATCCAATATAACATCACTTAAATTTAACAACTTCACTAACCTTAAAAGACTACTTTACTCTTCAGAGAATCGCTAGAACTATGGCACTCTTATTGTGCAATTAGGAGAGCTAAAACCTCTATTTATAGAGGTTATAAGTCGGTGTTCTATACCGTGAGTCATCATCTCCTCAAATCACAATCGATCACCATACCACATAATTAATTGCAAGCATTAAAGTCATCATAATCCATTATGATTATGTGTATTAGAGGTGTCGATTTAATGTCTAAATAGCCCTGAAAGCTAATTCTTTAAAAATCCTTCATTGTGAATTTTGCACATTTACGAACACCTGCAAGTCTACAGATGCATTTTCTCCCACTAAGCATCGTTTCCAGCAAATATTCTCAATATCCGCCAATCAGTGATCGCCAAGTTGCACCCTAGTAACTTGTATGCCACTCAGTTATTGTTCACCGCTGACATGTTTCTATCCGCAGATGCCTACGCTTTCGTGGATCTAATCTATAACAAATGCCACTTATCTAAATTGAAGCCATTCATTCCTATCGTGGATGTCTTTTCTATCCATAGATTTCTATGCTTTTGCGAGTTCACAGTTTAATGTCACTACTTATCCAAAACATCAACGTTTTTTCCATTAATCTTCTTCCGTGGATGCCTAAACTTCCATGGTTCCACTGTTCAGCATCACTACTTATCTAAAACAATGACATTTTAACTTATGCGCGGCATTTCACTCTCCTACAAGAAATCTTTCCTATCTACGGGAGCATCTTTCTCCTAATCTAACGTCCTTATTTAATCTGATAACTTGATCCAATGGCCATCATTCATCCCATGCGACATCTTTTGTTCTCACAAAGTATCTTTTCACGGAAGCATCTTCCTACCCCGCCTTATAATCTAACACCTAAAACTCATCCATTTATCTGATCTGAAGGATATCCTTCCTCCCACACTCCTCTTCTCTTCTGCAACACATCTATCCACAGAAGAATCTTTCTTATTTCTTCTAAATCCAACGGCTATGATTTTTCTTATCACTTGATCCAACATCCTCCTAATCTCCCAATCCCCGCACAACCTTCCATCTAATTTTTGCCTTTAGTGCCACAAATCATCTCCAATCTTAACCCTCACTTACCTTTATTCAACAATTGACATTTCTCCCTTTTCCAAAATCATTCCTTTCATCCAAACCACCTTCCTCCAAGCATCATTTTCTTCAAACAATAATTTTTCTCTGATTAAAAATATCATTTTATTATTTAATCGGCCAAGAACATTTTTCCAACTTTTTAAATTTTTATTTTATTTTTCCTTTAATATTCCAACTTTTTCAACTAAAAATACTTATTTTTCTTGGGTATTATATTAGGTTATACCGATGTCCTTAGTTTTGGAACTTGCACCTGGCGGCGCATGTAGTTGGAAGAGTGTTGGGCTTCTTTGTCCTCATCGAGGTAGGGATTTTGTACTTTATGCATGGTATTGCATGGCATGGTATTGTATGACATGGTCTTCAAAATGTATTTTGTGGGTTGTCACCTATGAAAAACACAATGGGGACTTTTTGATAGCACTTCAATTTTAATACTATGTATATAAGTGAGTTTTACACGTTTATGTTACGTGCATGGTTTTCATAGTGTGATATGACTATTAAATGGGAACAAGAATCCTCAAGATACTTTGGACAGTTTCGATATGAAAGTATCACAAGGATATCTCGATACATCTTCTACCTCATGAATATGTTTTAATTGCGCATTGTGTGGTAAAATGGATAGGGTGGTGTTGACCCGCTCCTTGGGTTTCAAGTCCCCAAACCTGATATGAGTGTTTAAGTATTTAGGTTATGTTGTTGCTGACTGGTTCACTGATAACCTGTGTGAGAGGTTGGATCTTCGGATCGCACTAACACTACCTTTCTCCGGGCTCATGACGTGTGGCCATTCTTGGCCACCTTTTAGGGGTTTGTATCAGAGGGTTTCTTGTGCAACCATCCTTTTTCATGGACTCTAATTTTGACTGACAAAAAATGATAGAGTCATATTTTATTATAGTTCACTATTTATCCAGTGAGGTTTTGATGATTGTCTTATCGGTAGCTTGTGAGCTTGTTTTGATGGTAAAACGTAGTTTGAAAACGTTTTTAAACTCTTGCATGGTTATGGTAATGAGTAAGGGCAAGGACACGGACTCAAGTACAACATTTTATTAAGCATGCTTTTTGTAGGAGAAAGAGGTAAACCGGTTCTAATAAGCATTGCATTTAGTTTAAGTTCCTTACTGAGTTTGTCACTCACCCCTTATACTATATTTTTCTCAAGTGGATGTATAGGTCCTTTGTAGGGAGGTTGCATGTGTCTCTTTTTTTAGGCGTTTTGACTTCCCCTTGGTTGGTGGAGGTTCAAGGGTTTTATTCCTTTGTCTCCGGTACATAAGGGTTGTTGTTGTTGGTGTTGTTTGGTTTCATTTTTTGCACAGTGCTTTTCTTTGTTGTTGTTACGCTATCTTGATTTTTGTTGATCACTCTATGGACCCTAGGCCATTGGTTTTGAGCTTTTGGGCTTAGTTTTGTATTAAGACTTATGCTGACTCCCTAGCCTTGGGAAGGGTGATCGGGTTCTCTCTGAGAATCGGGTCACATGACATGACATTTCTGTTAGGCCTGCCTCTAAGTCATGACATAAATATTTATGTATCAGAGAATGGTTCCACTATTCCTAGGAGTGATCACTTGAGAAATCGATAGCATAATATTTTGGTTGTGTGTCCACTATGCATGGAATTGTTCCAATACCTGGTCAAATTTTTGAATTAGTCAGGATGCTACTTGGAAGGCATCTTGGATTTGTCTTTTGATGGATGACCCTATCTTTTTGAATCCATGTGAGTAGTGGGTGTACTACATGGGTTGTTAAGTGAAATTGTTTTAAATTACGAGCCTGTGAACTTGCAAGGGTTCTTTCCTCGTATGTGACCTATAGGGTTCATAATTCGAAAGTTTCATCTTTGGGAGGGGCCTAAGTCTCAGTTATTATTAGAAGACCTAGAATTGTTGTTGAACTAGCAAATGTAAGATAGAGAATATAACCTGTTAATGTTTATGTCTTAAAGAAGTTGATCAATTGGTGTTGAAGAATTGATGATCAACCTGGTGATTTGAAGAATAGGCGATGTGGTCGATCAAGATTTGAAAAATAGAGTGGAGATCGACTAGGATGATCAATTGCTAATTTCAAGTGGAATGGCAGTCGAGTAGCAACGCATAGACAAAAGGCAATGGCAAACAAATTCTCAGGCGTTCGATCATCAACGGTGAAGCTGATCGACCGGTTCTTCAAGCTTCTTTATTTTGAAGCAAACTCAATATGGAAAGTCCAACTTTGGAAGCTGATAACTCCCACATTTTAGAAGCTTTGAGCTAAAATTTGGACCATGCTTTCTTGGATGAATAAGGAAAGAACTCTTTCAAAAATAATGAAAAGAACCTTTAAGGATTAGGAAATATGCTTGGAAGAACTCTAGTGGTTGGAATTAGCAAGTAGTGTAGCTTGCAACTCCCTTTTGGATGACTTGTTGATGGAAACGCCTCCTGATGGTTGGACACCTCTTGATGGTTGGACACCTCTTCACACAACCTTCCTCTAAGGAGTAGGGATGCAGATGCCAATAAGAGAACTCACTTAACTCCAAGTGAGCCCAATCTTATTATGCTACTCATACAAGGATAACTTTGGATGCAACTCACCAAAGTGTTTGAAAAATAAATCACTCCAATTTCGAAAGAAAGCAAGAGCTTTTATTAATCAAATTTCAATGTCTAAAATATAAGCACTAGTGGGCTTTATATAGCCAATTAAAAAGCATAGAATAGGAAACAACAATAAAGGAAACACACTAGATATTCGTTCCTATATGGCCGATTAGTAAACTCTGAATTTACTAATTTTCTAAAGCGATAATTTTATTATTTTTTGCTGGATTTGGCTCCACAAAATGGTGACTTTTGGTAACTACTTTTTCTTCAAGAATTTTCACTTGGATGGTTGCCATAACCAAGCACAATTGGCTCTCCTTTGTCCACTTACTTTTGGCAAATTATGGAAGGTTTCCTTATCTTTATTTCCTTTGGTCTTTCTTGCTCTTCAAGCTTGGCTTCTTGAGCTCCTTTCCATAACATTAGGGGTCTTGGCCCTCTTTGACCTCCTTGGGTTGATAGCTCTTGTCTTTGGGCCTTTGATGAGTTACCTTCCAAATGGTTGGAAGGGAATGAGTTGATGAGACCTTGGGCCTTTGTCTTTATGGATGGACCTTGTAGTCCATCATCCTCTCTGGGTTTTTTAGGATTTGACCTCAAATCTTCTTTAAGATTCAACTTTTCTTCATCGTTTTTGCTGTCATGGGGGGCACGATAAGTTTTGTTGATTGCAAGTGGAGGAATTTCGTCAAGATAGAGCATCGGCCACCACAATAGTGTCTCCCCTTTTATATTTGATGAGGTAGGGATATCTATCTAGAAATTAAACCCACTTAGCATGTCTTCGATTCAGCTTGCTTTGACTTTGAATGTGCTTAAAAGCCTCATGGTCAGTGTGAATGATGAACTCCTTTGAAAGAAGGTAGTGTTGCCATATATCTAGTGCTCTTATGACTAAATAGAACTCTTTGTCGTGCGTGGAGTAATTCAAGGCGGCTCATTTTAGTTTCTCACTAAAGTAGGCTATAGGCTTTCCTTCTTGCATAAGTACTACTCCAATTCCTACCCTAGATGCATCACATTCGATTTCAAATACTTTACTAAAATCTGGTAATATGAGGATCAGGGTGTTGCATAATCTTTCCTTGATTTCTTCGAAGCTTCTTTGACATGCATGACTCCATATAAACTTTTTCCTCTTTTTGTGCAATCCATTATGGGGGCCATGATAGTGCTGAAGTCTTGAATAAACCTTCTATAAAAGGAAGTTAGGCCATGGAAGCTTTGCACCTCGGTGACGTCTGTAGGTGTAGGCCATTCTTGGATAGCTTTGATCTTTGAGTTGTCAACTTCCATTCCATGTTTAGAGAAGATGAAGCCCATAAAATAGACATTTTCTTGTGCGAATGAACACTTCTTTACCATAAAGCTTGGTTGATCGAAGGACTTAAAAAAGACTTCTAAGATGCTCGATATATGAAGAGAAAATCTTACTATAAACCAAGATGTCGTCAAAATAAACCACCACGAACTTCCTATGAAGTCTTTGAGCATGTGGTGCATGACCCGCATGAAGGTGCTTGGCGCATTAGATAGTCTGGAAGGCATGACCATTTATTCATAAAGCCTATACTTGGTCTTGAAAACCGTTTTTCATTTATCTCCTTCCCTAATTCTAATTTGATGGTACACACTCTTTAAGTCAATTCTTGAACATACTGAGGCCCCACTTAGTTCATCCAACATATCTTCAAGTCGGGGTATCAAAAATTGATATTTTATAGTGATTTGATTAATGGCTTGACTATCCACACACATCATCATGCTTCCTTCCTTCTTTGGTACGAGTAGGGTTGGCACAGTGCATGGACTTAGAGATTCTCTTATAAAGCCTTTATCTAATAACTCGGTCACTTGCTTATGTTATTCTTTGGCTTCTTTCGGATTTAGTTTATAAGAAGGCTAATTTGGGAGACTAGCACTGTGCACCAAGTCAATTTGATGCTCAATCTCTCTAATTGATGGAAGCCCTTGAGGAAGATCTTCGAAAAATACATCTTGATATTCTTTTAAAAGAGTGAGGACCGATTCAGGTATCTTTCTCATCTCCACTAGTTTGTGTGCCGCTTTTGTTGCTCCTTGTGTCATCATTAAGAAAAGAAGAATAGAATTAGGAATTGTTTTAGCTCTAATACCAAATGATGCACGAGCGGAAGTAGGATAGATAATATAAGTTGTTGATGTTTAAGTGTTGAAGAAGTTGATCAATTGGTACTGAAGAATTTCTGATCAACCGGGTGATTTGAAGAATAGGTGTGACAATCAATCAAGATTGGTAAAACACAAGTGGAGTTGATCAAGATGATCAGCTGCTAATTTGAAGTGGAATGGCATTCGAGCAGTAGCGTGTAGAAAAAAGGCAGTGGCAAACGAATTGTAACACCCCGACTTTTTAAGTGGGTTGACTAGCGGGGTATTACCAAGAACGTACTCGTTAGATAATACATTGTGGAAATTAACGGGAAACTAATGTAATCAAAAATAAAATAAATATTTATTTAATGAATTAAAATATATAACATTGGGATAAAAGAGTTAAATTAATGGAATTAAAGGGGGGTGTGACAAATTAATTAATTGGGGATTTAAATTAATAAATTAAAATAATTAAATAAGAGTGATGAACTGGTTCTCTAAGTGAACTGGTTCAACCCATTTAAGTGAATGGCCTGGCCATTCACTGGAGGGAGATCCAAAAACGCGAAAAAAAAGAGAGGGAGGGAGAAAAGAGGGCGAGGGATCAGGGAGAAGGGGGAGCCCGACAGGGAGACGAATTAGCGATGAATGCCGGTGAACGGCGAGGCGACGATGATGGTCAGGCGAGCTTCGGTGTGCGGCGACGGTAGAGGCGTCGGGATTCGCGAGCAAGGCGGCGACAAAAGTGACAATGCTCTGTCGTCTAGGTGCTGCTCGGCGACAGGATAGCGACGGCAAGGCAGACGGCGATGTCGATGCTTGTCGATGCCTGGTGCTGCGGGTCCTCGAGTTGTGGTGGCCTCGGTTTGGGCGATTTGGAAATGCAAGCTGGACCAGCCAAAGACCCTGGTCCAACTTGTAGTTCAGTTTCTTCCCTTGGTGATTGCTCAACAAGAATCGACAAGGAGACAAATTGTACCACGTAGGGTGGCTGTGGGAAAGAGTAGAGTGTGGAGTGCCTCTAATCAATAGGGTGGCAGTGGACAAGAGATAAAGCGGGAGGATTTGTTGGAGGCTTCTGTCATCTTCCTCCTTGCTGGTTGAAGCCGAGAGCAAAGGAGAGGAGGTTTGCTCTCAGGAGCTGCTTTGGAGGTTGGCCCATCTTCAGTGGAGAGTTTCCTTCCCTGTTTTGCTTATGACATACTAGGTTAGTTGGTTATTCTGATTTCAAGCTTGTAATTCTCTGTTGGTGTTGATAGTGTAATATGTTGGTTGGTTTAATAACTTGTAACTTTTGATTATGTGATTTAGTTGTTGTTGGTCTGTTTAATAATAATCTGTTGAGTTGTTGAGTATGCTTTAGACTATGTAACTTGGTGGCTGTTGGTTGGTTTAATAACCTATTTAGTTACGCTTTTGACTATGTAAATGGTTTTTGACTTTTCGTAACTGATTAGTAAAGGAGAAACATTGGGTGTGGAAAATGTTGAATCTTCTTGTTTATAAATAATGCTTATGGATTGAAGGAAATGGATGAGGGTTGAGATTTGTTCTGATGATGCCTATGTTGGATTTCAATTTCTTGGTTACACTATGTTTGGTTGTTGTTTGCCGGATTGGATTATGTTGTGTTCCTGTGACAAATTGATTTTAGAGAATGATAGAAATATAGGTACGATACACTGTTTTGGTAATTGGTTATATTTGAATATTGTTGTTAAGAAATTTGTGTTATGCATTTAATTGTTATTGACTAGATATTTCTTGAATGTGGGTTGTGCTCTCTATTTGGATAAATGTCATGTCTTTCGAATATTGTTGAATGGAAGGATTCTGTTATGTTGGAATATTTTATTTGGATTGGATGTTACTGCTCTGTTGATTTTATTTGAAGCATTAATCATTGGCTATTTGCTAGGATATGATTGTTGGTTGTTGTCATGTTAGATGTTGTTTCTATCAAATTAGAATAAATTATTGAGATGAAAATATGCTCGGTTGATTTTAGTTACGTAGTGTTAGTTATGTGAGGTGATTGTTACAACTAATAATGAGTTGAGACTTTTAACCGATTACTGAAATTGGACTCGTTATATGTATGGCTATATTGAGATATAAGTAAATTGCTATGTGAAGCTTATCCGCGAATTATCGAATATTATTGATTTGCAATTTAGTTATAGCTTAATGTTCGTTGTATTGTTACAGTGGAACTTTGATATGCTGGAATTGATTAGTTAATCATTTACGTTGGATGATCTATTGGTTTAATGTTATGCAATTAGTCTAATGTTTATGTTGATTAATATTAGGTATAATGTATTGTGGGAATATTGTGAAAATTAAGTGAATGTCATGCACGTTGATAAATACTCTAAACGTTTGGGTGATTCAACTGTTGTTTTGTTAAGATGAAATGTAATGAAATGCATTGGTTGTTGTTGTTGGATATTTACTGTTGTTTTGATTTGATTATAAATGATGCTCTCTGTTGACAATATACTATCGTTAGTTGGATTAATATTATATATATATATATATATATATTATGAATATAAAAGTTAAGTGGTACATTGATTGACAATTGATGTCGTTGATTTCATACTCTTCTTAGATATTAGCATAGGTCGTTGGCTTTCTTGGGTACCTATTATGTGGGTGATGTCAGGTACAAGAAGAAGAGAAGAAGGATAGCATCTAAATGCTATTGCGGATTCAGGATTCGAGATAAGGAAATAGGGGTGCTTTGGCCATTGAGGCCCTACACCACAAGTACGGGTGTGTGAGTTCTCGTTAGCTTCCTGAATGTTTGTTGTAGATAACGTTAGCTGATTTTAGATGATTTCTTACTGTGTTTCCTTGCTGATTTCTCTTGCTTGAGACATTCTCCGTGTTGTTAGCTTAAATTCAATTGGTAGATCTGTGATTTAAATGCCTTAATTGTTGATGCCCTGAATTTATATAATGGACAAATGGAAGATGAGTTATGCTTAGATAATGAACGAGACAAACGAGCTAAGTGTAAAGATATTGTTATGAATTGTCCTTTAAAGTTTAACTTACAAGCTTTAATTTCATCATTGATGTTGTGTTTCTATTTGGTTTCTTTACCTCCTAATCCTAGCATATTGGGAAATTATAACAATAACACTAAGCATGTTTAGTTTGCTGATTTATAAGTAACTAACTAGCATATCTAATGGTTAAGCAATGAAGCATGTTAACCAAATTGTTAAACTAAACCTTTTAAGTAGGATCAAACATGCTAATTAGATACATGTACAGTAATCAAATGCAATTAAACCAAGCATGTTAAGTATTTAATTAACTAGCATGTTATTTTATGTTTAATTAACTAACTCGACTACTATTATGCTAAGTGAACCTTGAGCATGTTAATGAACTAGCATAATTAATTACAGTAGTTCATGAGCATGTTAATCAACTAGTTGATAATCGCAACATGTTTGACTTAGCTTGCACGTTTAATTATCCGCATGTTAACTAAATAAAGTATCGAGTATGAGATTAACCAATTACAATTATTAATTGGATTTGAACATGCTAAAGAAATAATTTCATGTTAATGAAATAGTGTAAGTAACTAAAGTAATCAACTTGAGCATGTAAACCACTTAGGATAACTAAGTAGAATAATCGCCTAGAATAAATATAGGGAGTATGTAAATGGACTAAGAAACTAACTAGAAGAATGAACATGTTAATTGATAGTATTGTATCCTATTAATTCAAGCATGCTTTCCTTGTTAAGTTCATTGTATATTGTTTTAATTGGGTGTTCAAGTGATATTACTTGCCTTGGTGTGCTTTCAATCCCTAATATCCTTATATATGCTTTTAAATTCAGTTACTTTTATTGAATGCGCACTTCAAATTCATAATCAATGCTTTACTTTACTATAGAGTAGAATGATGAAAAAGATGAAAAGAGAATGAAGTAATATGAATGAGTTAAGGGTCTCAAGGATCTCACTTATTATGTGAATGAATGTTTTATAATTACTTTTGTTACTGTTTTCTTGGTATTGCTTAAGACCTCGACTAAGATTACATGTCCTTAGTGTGTTATTTTCTGCTAAACCAAATATGATTAGTTAAGAAGAATAAAAACATGAAATCAACATAGGAGCATGTTAATTTATTAGGATAACTTATTAGAGTAACGGCTTAGAGATATAAACGTAGGAAGCATGTAAATGGACTAGGAGATTAATTAGGCCAAATAACTAAAGAACTAGAATAATCATCTTATCTTCTTGAGCGTGTTTAGTTTATTGTTCATTCATTGTCTTAACTTAATGTTATACTTATTTTTTGTTATGCGCAGTTCCTTCATTCTATTATGTGCTTTACCATCTTTATTTGCGTTTTCAAGTGCGGTTACTTTTATTTATATGCGCACTTCAATTTCTATGATTGTTATACTGTGAAGCATCATGCATCATGTTAGGTTGAGAATGTATGGTCATGCATCATGTTAATAGAAACTAATAAGGAGTGCTACGGGGTGGTACACACACATGCATGAGTGAGGATAAATGATGAAAATGAGTAAATTGATAAGATAATAAAGGCCTCTATGGTCTGGTAGCTTAGCACGGTACAGACACAAAGAAAAGAATAAGGGAGTTGGGGGATGGTGGGGTAAGTACGGATCAGCCAGGTAGACAGGATTTGAAAGAATGCTACTTTTCCCTTGCCGGGACTGCGAGACTGTCTACCCTAGGTGTTTGAAGCCGACAAAGATCTACCCTATCGCCACGGACTCCTCCAATCTCCAGTTTGAAGTATGAGTAACGAACGAACGATGTAAAGAAAAGTAATAAAATGGTAAATGGCTAATGAAAGGATTGGTTTGGGTGGCCCCCATTCCAAAAGAACTAAAGAGAGTCATAAGCATAATTGTATTAACCCTTTTCCTTACTAAGCCTTTAGGCTTACAGTTACTTGTGGTGTAGGTACAAACGATGAACAGATAATAAGTAGACGATAAACACATAATGAAGCAGGGATGAAAGATTTACACGCACGAGACTTGGGGGCTGGCCATGCAAAGAGAAAGATGAGTAAATTAGTGTAATCAAATGATGTTTAATTGTCAGATTCATTTGTTAAACATAGTATTTCAATTGTTTAGTATTTCATTCTTGAACGATTTATTTATGCTTACGCAAGATTTTAAAGAAATGTTTTTATTTCATTATTTATGCTTCCGCATCTTGTAATTGGCTTTCCCAAACAAGTTTAAAGAAAAAGTTAGTAGCGATCCGGTTAGACGCACTCTGATACGCTTTATTTTAAAAAGAAAGAAATTTCAAATATTTACGCATTTTAACGATTTATGAAAATCTGGGTCGTTACACGAATTATTGGCCAGTCGATCATCAATGGTGAAGCTAACCGACCGGTTCTTCAAGCTTCCTTATTTTGCAGTAAACTCACTATGGAAAGTCTAACTTTGGAAGCTGATAAATCCCATGTTTTAGAAGCTTTTATGCTGAAATTTGGACCACGCCTTCTTGGATGAATAAGGAAAGAACTCCTTTAAGAATATTGGAAGGAACCTTCAAGGATTAGGAAATATGCTTGGAAGAACTCAAGTGGTCGAAATTAGCAAGTAGTGTAGCTTGCAACTCCCTTTTGGATGACTTGTTGATGGAAACACCTCTTGATGGTTAGACACCTCTTCACACAACCTTCCTGCAAGGAATAGGAATGCGAATGCTAATGAGAGAACTCACTCAACTTCAAGTGAGCCCAATCTTATGATGCTACTCACACAAGGATAACTTTGGATGCAACTCACCAAATTGTTTGAAAAAGGAATTACTCCAATTTCAAAAAGAAAGCAAGAGATTTTATTAATCAAACTTCAATGTCTAAAACATAAGCACTACGGCACTTTATATAGCCAATTACAAAGCATGGAATAGGAAACAACAATAAAGAAAACGCACTATGTATTCGGCCCTATATGGCCGATTAGTAAACTATGAATTTAGTAACTTTCTAAAGCTATAATTTTATTATTCTTTACTGGCTTTGGCTCCACAAATTGGTAACTTTTGGTAGCTACTTGTTCTTCAAGAATTTTCTCTTGGATGGTTGCCAAAGCCAAGCACAATCAGCCCTCTTTTGTCCACTTGTCGTTGGCCGATTAAGGAAAGTTTCCTTATCTTTATTTCCTTTGGTCTTTCTTGCCATTAAAGCTTGTCTTCTTGGTCTCCTTTCCATACCATTAGGGGCATGGGCCCTCTTTGACCTCCACGGGTTGATAGCTCTTCTCTTTGCGCCTTCGATAAGTTACCTTCCAAATGGTTGGAAGGGAATGAGTTGATGAGACCATATGCCTTTTTCTTTGTGGATAGACCTTGTAGTCCATCACTTGTCTTGTCTTGTCATGTTTGAAACTCGTTAATCTAGATTAGAACTTTTCATTCGTAGACCTTGGATCAGATACTTGAAGTATCCATTCCTTTAGTTTGGAGACTATTAGTTAAAGTCTCTGAATGTGCCTTGTTTTCATTTGATTCATCATTAATATAAACTTCAATATAGGTTTTTAGAAGTACTTAGTTCGGGAACTGGAGTTGTTCCATGGGTTTTTTTCCATAGGTACGACTATTACTCCCCATAGCGTTAATGTAATGACTCGTAACTTCTTTCCTTTGAAAACGAGTAGAATTTAAAACTTTTCTTTAGTTCTATAAAACAGCGTAAGCCTTTTCGTTATAAAAATCTTTTTTCTTAAAAACTTTTGCAAAATGTAGCGAAAGCATAAAACAAATCATTTAAAATACAATAAATAAACCTTTACATTATCTTTACAAAACTCTTTTCTCTTTTAAATCCATTAGCCTTGCCATCCACAAGATCTGCGCGCGCAAATCCTTCATCAACTGCTCCTTAATCTGTTCTCCTGATCTCATACATACCTACATCAACAAGACTTTAATTAATGAGCCTAACGCTTAGTAAGTGATAAAAAATAAATATTTGAATGCACATTCTATGCTACTTTAAAACTCGTATACAATTTTCCATTTTTGTTTTCCTTTATCTTTTAGTTTTTTGTTCTCATTTTCTATTTTCCGTTTCCTTTTCCTTTACTGTTATCTTGAACTTTAATGAACTTTACTGAACTTTAATGAACTTTAATTGTAACGACCTGGCTATTCATTCGCCTTCTATTTTAAAAATGCGTGAAATTTAAAACTATTGTAAAACGACTAAATCTTCATTAAAAACTTTTTAGAATATAATCAGAGTGTTTTTCTTATAACCAGACCGTTAAAAGTCTTTTTACTTTGGCTCGTTATCAAATTTGTTATAAACCATAGAAAACTATGATTATAAAATCTTTTTTGAAAATGTAGCAGAAGCGTAAATAACTCAGTTAAGAAATACAAAACAGCGTACGACTGATTTGATAAAATCATTTTTCTTTAAAAACGTAGTGGAAGCATAAATAGTTCATTTAAAGACAATTAATTAAAATGTTACTTTATATTAGATAAATTCTCTTTACATTCGTTAGCTTAACCAGCCGCAAGTCTCGTGCGTGCAAATCCTTCATCAGCTGCTCCTAAATCTGTTTGTCATTTTCTCTCGTACTTGTACTTTCATCACAAGTAGTAACTATGAGCATAAGGCTCAGTAAGTGATAATACCTATCATACTAGATGCTCATGTTATGCTCTTTAAAAATCATTATGCCATTTCTGTTCTCCTCTTTTTCTTATCTTCGTATCCTTTTACGTTTTAATTATCATTATATTTCTATTTTCTGTTATGACCTTCGGTATAGCAGCAATGACATAATCCGAAAGCTAGTTAACCATTGGCCATTCTTTTTGTCTTTTACCTCTGATATAGCAGTAATGGCATAATCCGAAAGCCAGCTAATCATTGGCCGTTATGTCCCGGCATAATCTAGGGACTGTCCCGACATAATCCAGAGACATTGCAACAGATATGAACAACAATGGCATAATCCAAAAGCTAGCTAGTGACGATGGCATAATCCGAAAGCTCGCTAGCCACTGTGCCCACCAAAGGACTTAAACGAACTCACATCATATTGTTGCTTTTTTCTTTTCTTTACTTTTCTTTTTGTTATTTATAAATTCTTTTTCTTTACTTTTTATAGCTTCTTATTATCCATTCATTATCTATTTCTAAAATCGTGCATAAAACTCATTTTCATATGCTTTTGAAAATCGTGATGCATGATGCTCGTGAATGCATACAAGTTCTGAAAGTATAAATAAACATTCAATGGGCGATTCACGGAACGTGCTATAAAACTGTAGACATGCTGTAAAAGCAGTAAACAACAAAGCGTATGATTAATAACTATAAACATTCTTTAAAATAGTAAACAATGAAATATGCTATTAAAAACTGTAGACATGCTTGGAAAGCGGTAAGCAACAAAACACGCATATCCTATTCTTGCGATGTAGGGTCCAGAGACCAAGACACATGCATGTCACTTACCTCGTTTCCTTATAGCGTTCAACAATTAATGCTATCTTTCTCCTTTTTGGTACCTAAACAACCAAAACATCTATCATTAATAACATCGACTTATTAGTCTCACATTCATTTATATTCTTATTTCTTATACTTCATTTACTCGAGTTCCCTAAACAAAACCACTTCATTAATTACAATATAGCTTAGTTAATTAATCGCGATTTATAACATCTAGAATTAAGTTTAATATGTAGCGAAGGCCAACGTGATTCCATTTATGAATTATAGACTCATAATTACCAACGTAACTTCATCCATAAATTATCGGCCCATAAATCAACGCTTAATCAGAATATCCAAATTGAGTCATAAAACTACATTACCTAGTTTCCATAATATAATTATTATGATTAGTGACTCAAATCCAAAACAATGGAACATATCATCCAACCGATTTCAAAATCCAGAACTAAATAAAAGAATAGTGAAGTCTAGCAACACATTGCCGAGACCTAACAATTACCAATATAACAAAGCTGTAAACTGGGGATAGTTCCATTATCCAAAAAAAATTTCACTCACAAAATACAGACTTCAATTAACAAGAAGCATATTTATAACACTTATGACCATAGAGGAAAATCACCAATCATCTCCCACGTTCAACAATAGCAACAGGAGAGATTTATAAACCTAGGACACATTTCTATCTTCATACCAATCACAGATAATTCACAGACAACAAACTTAATAGCTCATTCCATTTAACAAAATCCAACAGATTATTCCATCCAATAAATTCCTTCAGAAATCCAAAACGAAAGACTATTCCATCCAACCAGATTAAAAATATTTATTCTAAGTTGCCAGAGTTATACACAATCTTAAAACAGGAACTGAATGGCGAACACAGAAGACAAGAGACCTCACCTTCTCTGCCAACACAAGCTCTAGAGAGCACCCCGGCTCACTCTAGAGAGCACTCTGCTCATTTTCTCGTTTTCTCCCATTTGTTCACTGCATTTCTACTCCACCAGGAGGCATGTCATTCCCTGCCTCGGCCATGCCCTGCCACAGCCCTACCATTACCGTGCTCTCCTCACGCCGAGTTGTCGGTTTCATCACCATAAGAACTAGCCACATATGGGCCAGTTCGAACCCAACAGCAAGCTGGACCCAATCCTTTGGCCGCTCCAGGACAAACCACAAGTCCTTCAGTCGTTCCCTCGTGAAATTGCCAGCTCTGATCGTCTCTACCATTTCCCGATTACCCGAATGCAAAGGAGGAGGAAAATCGACTAGGCATACCTTAACTACACCTCACCCAGAGCTGGAACTCCAATATCAAGCCCAAGTCGTGACCCGCGATGCCATTTTGCCTCTCACCAGGATGACGCGCACACTACGAGGAAGCCCCAACCAAGCTCGAGCCCTCTGTCGCCATTCCCGCGCTCTCCCGTCGTTCCTCTCTCGTTCGTTCACTCTCTCCCTCTTCTCGGTCCCTATCTCCTTTCTCCTTCGTTTCTCTCTGCACGAATGGCCGAAGGCCAAATTGAAATATCTCTTCCCATTTAACTCTGAACCGAACCCAAAATCCATAACCCAAACCAGTTTTCCTCCAACCCCATTTAATTTTCCTTTATTTCTAATCCCTCAATTAATCTTCACTTAATTAATACTAATTATCATCCAATGAATTCCCAAAAATTAAAATCTTACGAATACGTCCTTGGTAATACCCCGATAATTATCTAATTAATCCAAAACTCTCTAATTTCTTTACAATTATCCTTATTAAATTTCGATGTAAAAAAATTGGGGTATTACTTTTATTTTGGCAGTGAACTTAGGCTGTATGGGTGAACTTAGGGCCTCGTGGTGAACTTGTACTATGCTGGTGAAATTAGGCCAGCATAGTGAACTTATACTGCAAACGGTGAACTTACATTATGATTGTGAACTTAGGCTGTCATAATGCACTTTTACTGTTTCCTTCATGCTAACAAAATCATGATGGTGAACTTAGGCCATCATGATGAACTTATACCGTTTTTCTTTTCTGTTAACATTTCAAAAATGAGAGGTGAACTTAGGCTAACTCAAACCCCTTTCATTTTCTTTACACATTTCTTTTTATTCTTATCTTTCACATTTTCTTTATGTTTATTCATATTTTATTTCTGTTATTGTTTCCTTTTCAAAACCATGCATGAAAATCATTTTCGTATCATTTTTAAAACCATAATGCATGATACTCATGAATGTACACATGACTTGTTATCATCATCATCTTTAACTTAAAACTAATAAATATATCATTAAAGAAACTATAACTAATAAACACACAACAAACATCAATACAATCCTCAAAACATGATCATAACCTTACTTAATAATCTGTTAAAGTAGTAAACAGTCAACAAACAACCCTAATTCTTGCGATGTAGGGCCCGAAGGTCAAAACACATACATATCAGATTACCTCGAAGCTTTAGAGCGTATTAGTACTTAATTGTTATCCTTCTCCTCTTTCAATACCTTTAAAATCAATAACATTTATTCATTAATAATCACTTACCAAATTTCCATAAACCATAACACTTAACAGTTTCCATCACTTAGACTTAATATACAACAGTTCACTTAGCTCATGATGAACACTCCCCTACTAAGCATAACAATATACAAAATTATCAGAATCATAAGCAACGCCATGGCCAAGCATAAAGCCGGCCACCAACAGAGCATCCATATTTCTCAACGTTCAATAACAACATTCTAAAAGTGTGTAACAATTAACCAATGAAAATTAATCCATTAATATCTTCCATTAACGGGGTTTGCACATCCCTCAATGACATAAAACAAGGCATTAAATAAACTGAACATCCTTCCAACAACAGAGTATATTTCATCCAAATATTTATCAACAAAATATGACTCTTCCATAATATCAATGCTCAATAAACCATTAACCAAAACAATTATAGAACATTAATCTTCTCAACTAGAACTATCGGCAGAAACCAAATCAAAGAATAACCAAACAGCAGTGCACCAAAGTCTTCATCCAAAATATCCTTCACTATTTTATCTTCCACCAATACTCCAATAAAATCAATAAAAGAAGTGAAGAAGGTTCACATACCAGAAGAACGGCTAAGGGAAAAGTAGCACACGGCTCCATCCTCTAGAAGTTCACACTGCCATTCTCCCATTCTTCTTTTCCTATTCCTTATCTTCCTCTTTTTCTTTTCTTTTCCCAATTTCTCACAGCCTTCACCAGAGAGCTCACTCTCACTTTCCTCTGCCTCTCATCTCTCAGCTCTAGCTTCTCTAGAATCTCTCCTCTTTGTCTCTCACTTTCCTTCCTTCTAAGAAGCTTCCCATATACGTAGGATATATCCCAATATAATCTCACCTAACACCCACGAGGATAATTTACAGAGGATAAACCATCGGGATGCACATTTCTCCACGGGTCGGGCAAACCAAGTGGAACTAAAACCCATGAAGAACGCATGGGTCAATCACACAGGTAAACCAACTCAACCCTTCCCACTGCTTCTTTGCCACTACCAATTTCATGCTAATTCCAATTGCAAAACCACCCACCCAGGAATCACCAATTCCACAACAGAAAATAGAACTTTGTCCAAGACAGTAATGCTCGGCAATGGAATGTCGAGAAGCCAGAACACACGTAGGGGACATACCTCGCACAGGTTCCGGAGAAACATTGTCCCGACCATTTGAAATAAAATCCTAGCCTTGCTAATCCACTCGCCACAGTTAGGCAGTACCACTTTCATCCCGCAGAAGCTTCGCCATTCCCGCGAGGCAATTACACTAAGCCCTAGCGTAGCCATTCACCTCCCTCACTCCACGACACTGTAAACCTCCTCGCCAGAGAAGGCCCCGTACATCGCACCCTTTGCCGCATCACTTTGCGGAGGAGATCACTCATACTTGGAGCTTCGCTTGAGCCTTCTCTCCCCTACTCTTCTCTCTCATAATTGCCGTTAGCCGTTTTCTAATTCCCATCTCTCTTTTCTTCTATCAGCAAAACTGAACCAGTGCTGAACCGGTTTAAATCCACAACTCTCCCAATTTGTTTTATTTTAAATCTCGTCCTTTCTTTTATTTTAATTTCCCTTCATCTAATTAACATATATATATATATATATATCAAACTTACATACCATATATTAATCGACCCAATTCTAACTCCTGACTTATTCTGAATATCACCTAATGATGATCACAGGTCCAATTTAAATTCTCTGATTCCGTTTCCTAAATTAATTTTCCATAAGTATAAAATAATTTATACATGATTATTACCACCTGTATTCTAAGCTTAGTGTGACCCAGAAGTTCCTTGTATTATAGTTAAACCCTTTTTTTTAAAACAATAAACTATGTCACCATAGAAAAATGGATCCTTTAGAAACTCGTACAAAGAAAGTCTCTATGAAAATCTCTTTTGAAATCAGATCTTTGTAAAACGCAACCTTTATTAAATATGTTTTCGTACTCTTTTAAAACCATGCAGTGGTAGACTTTATGAAAACTCATGTAGAAATAACCATAGTAAAACTCATCTTTTAAAATAACTTAAAGCATTTATAAATATTGCTATTTAAACCTAAGCAATAATAAGCATAGTTCTTGATAAAGAGTTAACATTATTAAATTTCATATTTCCTTTAATCATCACCCATGGGTCAACTTCACTTCGACAACGCTTTAGCTGCACCCATGAGAACTCCTCTTCAATTGCTTTATCAACAAGTCGTTTCATCATGTTCTTTAATCTCCATAATTACCTACATCACAAAGTTCACCTATGAGCCTAATGCTCAGCAAGAGATGAATAACATTAAATATGTAACATATAAAGGGAATGTGAAATGCAACATGTAATATGACTATGAGGTGCAACACATAAAACCATGTCTTTTCTTTTCTTTTCTTTTTATTTTTTTATCACTTTACAGTTTTATTGTATGGATTATCAGTCTAAGGGAGAGTGACACCATTTTGTCCACCTGATATAGGACAACCAACTCAAACTCCTCCCATAACAATCCTTTATGTTTATTCAATTGACAACATTAGGTCCACCTTATGCGGGACAGTCAAATCATTTCGTATGTTAAATTCTGTTTCTGTTTTTCTTTTATGAAAACATATATGCATATAAATCATTTTTGTTATTTTCTTGAAAAACGTGATGCATGGAATGCACATGATACATGATAATAGTCTAAGTACATCCTCAAGCAACATGATATCAGTCAACATATTCATAACATAAAAATGTAATAGATCACATCCTCATCCGACGCACCTCAAGGACCTCTCACTCGAGCCTGGGCCAAAAGGCTCATCTCTTTTCTAACAAATTGCTATTTTGCAGGTGGAATAACCTTAGATGGTTTGGAGGAAGAACACAAGTATGTTCACAAGTATTCACCAAAGCATGTTATTACTTGGCATCATGGAGAACACTCGCGGATGGAGCTAGCACCAGAACAATCACGGCAAGCCAACTTGCCTAGGATAATGAGGTGCCTTAGGGAATAAAACATGTTCTTTTGATATGATGACATGACTATTAGTGGTTGGTTGGATAAGCTACTAGAACTTTGGTTATTTTTAATTAGATTTAGTGTGATATAATGTTAGGTTTCTTTTTGGTCTCGCTATCTTATTAGCTGAGACAACATGCCCATTTTTGTGCTTGGAAGGGCATTTATGTAATTAATCATTAGGGCACCATTTAGGGGATACTTATGCCCTCCTTAATGATTTCTTAACCTAATTTTGAAGAATCAACAAGCTGTTGCTGCCCCTATTTCGGAGCTCTCTCCAAAACGCAAAACTGGATTTCTCGCCTAGGGCTTCACCATCGGCTAGTCATCCAAGCCTTCCTTCCTCACGTTCTTTCATTCTTGGATGTTGGATTGTTATACTGAGTTTCTTCCAATAGCTTTTTCAAGTTGCTCATTGAGAGAGAAGGACCAAAAGAGTAAAGGAAAATGAGTTGGAGAGGCTTTGTAATCAAAGTCCATTGATGTCGCGGTTCTCGGTTGTAGGGAATCTGTAGACCAGCTTGTAATTCCATGTTTGTTCAACTTGTGTCACTTGGAATTTAACCCTGTAATTTTGAGGGTACGATCCCCTCTAGATTTGATTTAATTTGATATATGTTTGATGATGTTTGGATATCAACTCGCGATTTTGTGCATTGTTTATTGGAAGTCACTCAAACTCTTTTGTGGAGACTATTTTCGAGATAGGTTATAGTTTCATGCATTAACTTCCGTTACTGCATTTTGGACCTTGAATTTTGGATTGGATCTTCATCTTTGATTTTTCTTGAAGCCCTATGAATTTGAACGTCATTGCCTGCCTGCACTAGAAGTTCCATTTGTTTGACTCTGAGTACTCTGTTTGACGATAGCCGATTGAACACCAAGAGTAGATTTGTCTCTTTGCACTTTGAGGTGCATCAGCTAGTATCAGAGTCTAAGTGGCTTGTTTTGCAGCTCCGTTAGTTTACTTTTGTGAAGAAAATGAGTATAAGAAGTGGTGTCCTTTATAATAGCAATAAAGAAACAATGTTGGGTTCTAATGTGCCACCTGAGAGGGAACAAGGGAAAGCCGAGGTTAATGTGCAACATCAACTCGATGAGCTTTGGGATTTAATGTCCAAACTACAGCAAAGGTTAGAGGAACCCTCTAGTAGACATGTGAGGGAACCAAGAACTCCTAGACCAAGAAGGAGATTTAGTTCTTCCATTGATTCATGAGGACGTAATGAGAGTATGTTTAAAGAAGTTGAAGAGGAAACCGAGGAAGATGAATCACTAAGTCTGAGAAGAAAATCATATGGCAAAAATGATATGAGGCATGTTAAAGTCTCCATACCACCCTTCAAGGGTTCTAGTAATGGTAGAGACTTCTTGGAATGGATTGAGAAGGTAGATCGTGTGTTCGATTGTTATAATTATACCGAGAAGGTGAAACTACAAATGGTGACATTAGAACTATCCGGATATGCAATCGTTTGGTGGGAAGACCTAAAAGCACAAAGAAAAAGAAATGGATATGATGATGTGAAGAGTTGGAAGACCACGAAGACTCTAATGAAAAAGAGATTTGTGCCTCTCCATTACAAGAAAGAATTATTCCTCCAACTCCAAAATTTAAAGCTAGGTTCTCAATCGGTGGAGGAATACTTAACCAAATTTGAAACTCTGAAGATCTGTTGTGGTATGGAGGAACCCAAAGAGCAAACCATTGTTCGATTTATCAAAGGCCTACAAAGAGAGATTGGCGACTTAGTGGAACTACAACCTTTTGACACCATGGATGACATGGTCCAACTAGATTTAAAAATAGAAAGGCAAAGAAAAAGAAGATTGAGTGAGAACAATACTCAGCCATTTTAAAAAGGCAACAATCCCTTCAAACCACTTCCTAAGAATGATGAGAAGAATTCCCCCATGAAAGTACAAGAGGACAGGGGTAATGAGGAGAGAAAAGTTAGTGTTGATGGCCTCAAACCAAGATAAAGAGACATCAAATGCTACAAATGTCTCGGCCTTGGCCATATAGCTTCTCAATGTCCTAATAAGCGGGTGATGGTGATGAGAGGTGAATCAGAAGAGATTGTTAGTGAAGATGAGGAATGTGAAACATCTTGTCCTTTGGAGGAACCATTAGAAGATACATATTATGCTCAAGAAGGACCTCTACTAGTTGTAATGAAGAGAACAATGACCATGCAAAATCGAGAAGAGGAAAACCAAAGAGAGAATATTTTTCACACCCGATGCAAAGTGGGAGGAAAAGTGTGTTCCATGATTATAGATGAGGGGAGTTGTACAAATCTGGTCTCCCTTGACGTCATTGAAAAGTTGGGATTGGAGACTTTACCACATCCCACCCCATACAAGTTTAATTGGCTCAATGACTAAGATTCCACCAAGTTTACTAAGCAAGCCCGAATTGCCTTTTCAATTGGCAGTTATGAGGATGATGCTCTCTTTGATGTTGTCCCTATGAGTGCAAGTCATCTATTGTTGGGAAGACTGTGGTAGTATGATAGCAAGGTGACTCATAATGGATTTACAAACTTTTATTCTGTCAAGATGAATGGGAGAATGGTCAATCTAGCTCCCTTCGAGCCCGAACAAGTAGTCCAATATTATGAGAACATGAAGAAGGGAAGAGCCTATTCATCCTTGTTTATCTCCAAGAAGGAATTGAAGAAAGTATTATTTTAGGAAGGTCCCTTAGTGCTGGTCCTTTTTAAAGAAAGGGTGGAGGAGTTGGGAACTATACTCGATCCTATTATGCTTGTGCTCCAAGAGTTTCAAGATGTTTTTCCCGAGGAGTTTCCTCAAGGCCTTCCACCATTACGAGCAATAGATCACCATATTGATCTTGTTTCGGGGGCTACCTTGCCTAATAGACCCTCCTATAGACTTAATCAGGAGGAAGCTAAGGAATTGCACAAACAAGACAACGAACTCCTTGAGAAGGGTTACATCTGGGAATCCCTTAACCCTTGTTTGGTTCCTTCATTACTTGTTCCCAAGAAGGATGGTTCCATGCAAATTTGCATGGATAGTAGAGCTAATAACTAGATTACTATCAAGTATAGATTTCCCATACCTAGACTTGAGGATATACTAGATGAGCCCAATGGTGCTTCGGTATTCAAAACAAAATATGATCTTTATGAATGGATGGTTATGGCTTTTGGCTTGTCTAACACTTTAAGTATCTTCATGAGGGTGATGCATCACATCCTCAAGGACTTTATGGGACGATTCATTGTGGTCTACTTTTTTGACATTCTCATACATAGTGTAGATCTTCTTTCTCTTGCCGAGCACTTCGACTTCTTTTTTAGACTCTCCAATCCGTCAAACGATTTGGTAACTTAAAAAAGTGCTCCTTTGCACAAAAAAGGGTTCATTTCGTGAAATTCATCATCACTAAGCAAGGGAATGAGGTTGATGATTCTAAAATCAAAGCCATTAAAGAGTGGTTGATTCCTAAGAATATTTTTGAGGTGAGAAGCTTCGATGGTTTGGCATCATTTTACCAAAGGTTTATTAAAGACTTTAGCACCATCATGGCTCCCATCTCTTATTGCATTAAGAAAGGAATAGAATTTCAGTGGTCGAAAGATTGCCAAATTGGTTTTGAGACCATTAAGAACCGATTATGTCATGTTACCGTACCTGCACTACCAGACTTTACCAAAGTTTTTGAAGTCGAATGTAATGCCTCGGGTTTGGGAATTGGAGCGATCCTTATCCAAGAAGGTAGACCCATCACCTATTTTAGTGAGAAACTCAAGGGTGCCGCCCTTAACTATTCAACGTATGATAAGGAATTCTATACAGTGATCCGTTCCCTAGAAGTTTTGCAGCACTACCTCATCTCCAAGGAGTTTATCACTCATTCAGATCACCAAGCTCTCCGACACATACGCAGTCAAGGAAAATTAAATCATAGGCATGGAAAGTGTGTAGAGTTCTTGGAATGATACCCCTATATTATCAAGTATAAGAAGGGAGAGACAAACCAAGTAATGGATGCCCTCTCTCGAAGGTATACCCTCTTGACCGAGATCACAACCAGACTTTTCGATTTTGATTGGATCAAAACCATATATGCTGATGATAAGGATTTTGGAACTATATTACAACATTGCTTGAAGAAACCCAAGGGCCCTTATTATGTTATGGAAGGTTTCCTTTTCATGGAAGGCAAGATTTACATTCCAAATTGTAGCCTTCGGGAGTCACTAGTAAGAGAAGCACATTATGGGGGTTTAGCAAGACACTTCGGGGAGAAAAAGACTATAGAGGCTGTCAAAAAACACTTCCATTGGCCTCATCTTCTCAAGGATGTTTAGAGAATTATTGAAAGATGTATCTATACAAGACGTCCAAGAGCCGTATTTTACCACAATAGCTATACATGCCGTTACCTGTGCCTATGCACAGCTGGGTAGAAGTCAGTTTTGATTTTTTTTTGGGAGTTTCCCGGACCTCGAAAGCCAAGGACTCAATTATGGTGGTCGTCGATCTTTTCTCAAAAATGGCGCATTTCATGGCTTGCAATAAAACCAATGACGCTAATCACGTGGCAGATCTTTTTTTTAAGGAAATAGTAAGGTTGCACGGAGTTCCTCGTTCTATCGTTTCTGATCGAGATACTAAGCTCCTAAGCTCTTTCTAGAAGACACTTTTGAGGAAATTAGGTACGAAGTTACTTTTTAGTACCTCCTATCACCCTCAACCCAACTATGAAACGGAGGTTGTGAATCTTACTATGGGAGAATTATTGAGGACCATTGTAAGTAATCAATAGGAGGATTGAGATTTACAATTACCTTATATAGAGTTCGCCTATAACCGAAGTATGCATCGTACAACTCAACTCATACCATTTGAGGTTGTATACTGGTTCAATCCCCTCACACCCATGGATCTTATTCGCATACCTATTGAAGAACTTGTTAATGAAGATGGAGCTTCAAAGGGCTAAAGAGTGAAAGCATTGCATGAAAAGGTGAGTAATGCTATTGCAATAGAGAATGAAGCTTATGCTAGACAAGCCAATCAGGGTCATAAAGAAGTGGTATTTGAAGAAGGGAGCTTGGTTTGGCTACACCTATGAAAAGAGAGGTTTCTGCAACAATGAAATGCAAGCTACTTCCAAGGGTGGATGGACCCTTTAAAGTTCTCAAGCGCAGCAACAACAACACCTATAAATTTGAACTTACAGAAGAGTAATGAGTTTTTTCTACTTTCAATGTACAAGATCTCTCGCCATATTTGGAGGTGCATAAAAAAGAAGAAGATGTGCACGCCATAGATTTGAGGGCAAATCCTCAAACACCCCAGGAAGATGATGCACCTCAAAGACCTCTCACTCGTGCCTGAGCCAAAAGGGTCATCTCTTTTTGGAGTTTTGGAAAGAGGGTTTTGATATTGTAATTGAGGAAAGAAGTTCAACGATTGAAGATTATTTTGATTCAATGTTGCTACCACTACTAGATCCGGATGGTGTCTTTTGCGAACTCACCATTGTTCTCCCATCTTTGGCAAGACAATATGCAAGGTCCTATATGAAAGAAATGCCTCAAGGTGAAAATTAAACTTTTCCATTTGATCCAGGAGGGAGATTTTGTTGAAGATAATCAAGCATACTTCCTGGATTTGAGGGCAAATCCTTTTCAACCCGGGGAGTATGATGTGCCCCGAGGACCCGTCACTTGAGCCCGAGCCAAGGGCTCATTTATTTTCTAACTTTTTATTTATTTTGTAGGTTTTTGAATCCAATTAAACAAGGAGGAGTGGGCATTTGGACTAATGGAGATCTTGAATTCT
>CM039470.1:14897166-14922963 GCA_022433065.1 Begonia loranthoides | reverse complement strand
GGGCGGCTCCCTCATGGTCTAGACCTAGAGGGACCATTTTGTGTTGGGGGAGGATAGTAGTACGCCTAGGGGAGGTAGGAGGGCGGCTCCCTCATGGTCTAGACCTAGAGGGACCATTTTGTGTTGGGGGAGGATAGTAGTACGCCTAGGGGAGGTAGGAGGGCGGCTCCCTCATGGTCTAGACCTAGAGGGACCATTTTGTGTTGCGGAGAGCGCGTATCAAATGATTACGCGACCAGCCATTTGATTTTAATTCCTGAATTGTCGCAGATCTGTGGTATTTTAGACGAGTGCGGATGTGCTGGTCTCATTCGCATTCATCCGCATGTGTAAAATTCCTAAGGCGGATTTGTGCTTATGGATGAGAAATACCATCCTTGCGCTATCCATACCGTCCGAATACGACTTTCAGACTCAAAATGGCGTCCGCATGTAGCGTCCGCAAGCGTCCAAAAATTGGACAGATTCAAATCGGACGCACTCCGTCCTCGTCTGCCCTCATCCAGATTCGTCCGCAAGTGTCTAGTTGGACAGTTTAGGATGCGGGGATCCATCCTGTATCGTCCCAAAGTGTGGCCTAAGCATGTGCGAACACCATTTCTCGTCCCTATGATATCTGCATGCGTCCCAATAAGCTAGAATTCCATTTTCTTCATATTTCCTACTAAACTTTTATATCATACCATTTTTCCCATAAATATATGTCATAATTTAACAAGTATAAATACGAATTATCTCCAAAATTTGATTATATCGCGTATACGAGGAAAATAGTATCGGGGTATTACACCAGATGCAAGGCAACTCATGACAATGCTTCAAACGTAAGCACAAACTTCATAACTGATTCCTCCCCGTTGAAGCTAAGTAATTTCCACCTACTTTTTCGTCCTTATTGTGCGGTTAAAGTACTTGTCATAAAAGATCTTCTCAAACTCTATCCATGTCATCGTAGTCACATCCTTGGTTATCTTAATTGTGTCCCATCAGAGATAGAGAATTTAAACCAAATCCAACACAGATCCTATCATCCATTTTAAACTTCTCTTAAGTTAAGCAAATACCAAGATATTATTCTCAACACAACTTAGGCTACAAACCGACAATGATAAACAGTGAGTACCTTAGCCATCACGAAATTCATTTTGAATATTAATCCAAGCTGGTCGTACAAACAGACTAGATTTTCCAAACTTTTAGTTCATAACCAAAATCCAACCTATGCAGGAAGCAGCAATTACTCAATTTCTAATTTTAATCAAAAAAAATTTCTTATTCTTATTTAAGGTAGATTTCTAACTTAACAACCAAGGCAGTGATCACGGTACCAAATACCCAACTATCTGCCACAGAAGGTCCAAAGCACTCTCTCTACAATTTCTTAATAATCCTAACCTAGTGGAGAAACACTTGACTAACTAGTTATCGTCCTCATAATTCAGCTTAGTCCCTAGCCTTCAATGCTCTTCCTTCCCATAGTAACTCCACTCTCTATCTAGCTCTTTGCAACTTCGACAACCTTGCCAAATCGTCTACTTAATGTAGTTCTTGCAGGATTTGCTTTTTACCTATCCCCTTCCCAATTTACAAAAATTTGGGCAGAGTCTCCCCTGTTTCTTCACTTCCCCAAAGCTAATTCCATACATCCTACACAAAATCTCAAGCAATTCTAGTACTATTTATCATCTAACTCAACTTAATCCAAAGAAATAAGTATCTACATCTAAACACAGTACTATTTAATTTACATTATATTTTCCATAAGCCTCTCAAAGTTACGAGATTGTTGTCCCACCAACCTGATAGTCTTTTCGCATTGTTCCCAACTATTTCTTGTCCGACAGTCTCCTTTATTCACCATTCTGCCTTGTCCAACTTTTCTTTATCCTCTAGCCATGATACCCTTTCAACCTAAAGCAAAACACTTAAATAATTAAATAAAAGAAAACAAAATTATTCTCATACTTGCAGTTGATGGAGTATTTCCACGTCGAAGCTTAGGCAGGTAGGCAGTCAGCAGAACTGATTTTAAAACCCGAGTGCTCTAATACTAACTGTAACGACCCAGTTTTTCTTACATTTGAAAACATGTAAAATTTAAAACTTTTAGAAAATATTTTTCTTTTATAAAAACAAAGGAAGATTTTTTATTCGTAACATCATTTAAAGACAATAAATAAAACCCTTTTCTTAAAATTGCAGTGGAAGTAAATACAATCCTTTTCTTTTACAATTCAATTGCTTTACGAAACTCTTTACAAACCATTTTTCCTTTTTAAATCCCTTTAGCCTAGCCAGCCACAAGATCCATACATGCAAATTCTTCATCAACTACTCCTTAACCTGTTCTAGCAAGTACCTACATCACAAGACAAATACTATGAACCTATCACCAAGTAAGTGATATCAAATAAAATCTACAATGCACATGTTATGCCACTTTAAAGTCCGTATCCATTTTTGTTTTCCTCATTTAGTTTCTTTTTCCATTTTATTGTCATTTCTTTTGTTTCTGTTCCGGGCTTTACCTATTGGTCCACACAAACTGTTTAATTACATTTCTGTTATTTCTATGTCGGGTTTTACCTACTGGTCTACAAAAACTACTTAATTACTTTTCTTTAGTTTCTGTGCTGGGCTTTATCTATTGGTCCACAAAAACTGTTATCTTTAGATGTTTTGGTTGCTGGGCATTTCTTACTTGTCCAACCTCTTTAATTGACTTTACTTGGTCATTTACTTTACATTTATTCATATTTCATTCCGTTTTCCACTTTAAAACCATGCATGAAAACTATTTTTGTATCTTTTTAAAAATCATGATGTATGATGCTCATGAATGCATACAATTCGATCTTCTCTATATAGGCCTCAAAACTTGTTTAACATCAATCCTTTTAAAATCTAATAGACATATCATTAAAAGAACCAATTCTAGTAAACACACCAAGCATCAATACAATTCTCAGTACATGATCACAACCTAACTTATTAATCTATGAAAGCAGTAAACAGTCAACATGCAATTCCTAATTCTTGCGATGTAGGGCCCGAAGGCCAAAACACATACATATCACCTTACTTAGGGTCTGCAACGCGTTTAGCACTTCATCCTTATTATCCAATTAATACCTTCAAAATCAATAACATTCATTCATTAATTTCATTTCCTCAACAACCATTCACTAAGTTCCATAAACCAAGATAGCTAACAATTCCAACATTCATATTAATAAACAACAGAGGCTAATTCCCTCACCCATTTTTTCTTACTGATTCCATGGAACAGTGACAAAGGAAACACAACAGCCTCAGTAACAGCATAAACATTCTAAAATAACTGAACAAACTTCACAACATCCATTAAACATTCAAACCTTTATTTTATCTTCTACTTTTACCTTTAACATAATTAAATCCATTAACCAAACCCTTCAACATGGATAATAACAAAACCCAAATATACAGAATGACAATCTAAATACAATCGCACAACCCCAATACATTTATCATTCGGCAAGCAAGACATAGAACATAATCCAAACCAACAGAGCATAATATCAATAATCAACTAAAGCAGTAAACCAGTGCAAAGAAACCTATCTTTCACTTTCTACTACTTTCACTTAAAAAACCCACAAACAGAAGAGAAGGAATCTTTCTTACTAAAAAACACCTGAGAAGCTTCTCTTCAACCTCTTCTTCAGAATTTGGCTCCGGGCCATTCTTCTTTTTCTTCCCCTCATTTTCTTCTCAAACTAAACTGGTTCAAAGGATGAATCGGTTCAACAACACACCCTCTCCTTTTATTTCTAATCCAATTTTTCTTTTATTTTAAATTTCCATTTTACTTTAACCCCATCTATTTAATTAACATAAATATATATATATATATATATATATATATATATGTGTGTGTGTGTGTGTGTGTGTGTGTGTGTGTGTGTGTGTGTGTGTGTGTGTGTGTGTATCTATATGTGTGTGTGTGTGTGTGTGTTTGTGTGTGTGTTTGTGTGTGTGTGTGTGTGTACATTTCCAATATATGTATCGTATATTAATCAACCCAATTCCAATTCCTGACTTATTTCGAACATCGCTTGACAAAAGTTACGGGTCCAATTTAAATTCTTCAATTCCGTTCTCTAAATTAATTTTCCATAATAACATCATCCCAAAATCTCAAAAATTCACAATTGTTATTATATTTAGTCCTAGTTAAATCTCGGGTATTACACGTTTGACTAATGGCCAACTACCACATCAGCTAGAAATTCATATTTACAATTCTGCGGTGACTCCAATCCAAAGCTCACCGTCTGCCACGTGTTTTAATCTATCAGTAAAACTAACTCATTAAACCAAACGATGACGTTTCAAACTAGTCTAAAGTCTTATTTGTAGGCACCAATCCATCTGCAGAAACAAATGCTTCCACTAAGATGTCACTAATCGAGACATTACTAATCGAAATGATGTTGTTCAACTAAAATTCTTGCTCTGCCCAATCATCTAACGACTTAAATTTCTCTAGCTAAATCTAATATAACGACTTATCATTCTTCCCAAAATCTAATGGTTAAACATGCTCCCGATAATCTAATCTATGGTCTGGAACACTCCCACACTAAAATGCATCAACACTTCTACGAGGAATCTTTGGCTTCTGCAGAAGCATCTTTCTCCAGATCAAACGCTCAGCGTTCCTTCTCTGATTCCAATCTAATTGCTCAGCATCCATCCACGTGAAATACTTCCAAGAGGAATCTTTCTCCAATTCTAATCAATCACAACCATCCCAATCACTCATCTGATGGCTCCCATTCCATCAGATGACTCCAACCTTTATTTTCCTAATTCTCTAGCATAAACACTAACCCAACACTTAAACTTTCTTCCCTAATGTTGTTACATATTATTTTTTTAATAATTCTAGTACATTTATTTTTTCTAATTCCTTAATAATTATTTACTTAATCTGCCCTAATTCTTTAATAATTTCTATTTTATTTTATTACCTATAAAATAAAATTACTTCTTCAAATCTCTCCTAATTTCCAATACTTATTTAGTTATTCTATTATTTTAAAGTCTTTATTAAAATTCTCCAAATATCAATAACTATCCTTTTAAATTCCAATTCATCGTATTACTTAATTAAACTATCCGTGAAAATCTCGAGTGTTGCAATGACTACGGTGGAGGTTTCCTTAACTAAGGTTTGTTTTGTCTCCATTAGGAATAGCTTGTGTTGTCATGATGGTCATGCAATTGTCTTTTGTGACTGTCTTGCTTGCTCTATAGTACGACTCTAACTGATTGGACAGTGATGCTTCTGGTTAGTCAGAATTCGAATGTCTGTCTTGGAATCATTTTCCCTAGTTTTTTTCGTACCATAAGGCTCTTGCGCTTTGGATATATCAAAGGATCTTAGTAGTTTGATCCTTGAAAATGATCGTTATGTTAGAAGACCATTCAGTTTATGATAATCGCCTTCTTTGTCTCTATTATTTCTTTCTTAGTGTTAGTTTTATCTATGATTTATGAGAACCCCATGGATACTTATCACTATCACTTCTTATGAAAAGAGCTTTTTGGTGTTGTAGTTCTTGATTCGTTTCGGTCAATGTCATTTTTTTGCATTCTGAATCGTTCCTTCATTAGGACGGTGTGTTTTGAATCTACTTTAGTATGAGTGGTATAGTCATGTGGGTCACGTGCTCGTCCCCTATGAGTGTCGCACTTCTTTTGTATAAGTCTCACTGATGAGACGGTAATGTTTCTGATTAGTTGTATTCCGAACATCTATCTTCGAATCTTTTCTTTTTTTTGCTTCTTCTCCATACCTTTGAATTTTATGCACCTTGATATGTTGGTGGATCATAATGTTTCTCTATTGTTCTTTCCTTGTGTTGAGTGTGTCAATGCACCATGGAAACCTATTGATACTTAGCATCATTGTTTTCATGTTGAGATCCTTCTGGTGTTTATAGGTCTCAATTCATTATGGTTAATGTCTGTTATCGGTACTCTAGACCGTTCCTTTGATAGGACAGTGTGTTTCAAATCCTTCTAAGAATTTTCATGAGATGAGAACTGTTTTTAGTCCTCATCTGGTAAGGGCTTCATGTTTCATTAAAAAGGTGGAACGTTATCCTTTTCCTTGGGTTTGACATCGTGTTAGTCAATTCCTTTTTCTGTGTTGTGTAGTTTGTCGTTGAAGTTGAAGCCGAATAGTAATTTTTGTTGGTTGGTTGAGTGGTTGTCACCGCTGGGCTTGGTCCATGTTTTCTATTAATTGGGAATATGGGTTGCACTTCCCAATGGACTAGTGGCGAGTCCCTTGACCAGAAGATTTGGTTCTTCCATAGTTTACTTCTGACCTCTGCTTTGACCTTGTCTGTGTTGTATAAGAGGTCGGGATGTCTGTGTTGTTCTTGGGAATCTGCAATTCTAGTCATAAGAGTTTATTTGTATGAGGGTTGTTTGTGTGTTGGCCACCTCATAGTTTGTGCTTCATTTTGTTTATTTTCGTTGACACTTCTGTGTTGTGACAGGTGGTGTTGTCTCTTCAGGCTCTGTTTCATTTTCTATCAGAGCCTGACACTTCTCTGTGTGGAGCTTGTGTGTTTTCCCTTAGAGGATTGGTTTTCCTTGTTGTTTGATAAGCCTTGTTGCTCATCTTCCTAAACCTTGAACAGTTGTTATGATACTGCCAGTCGTTGATTTGCTAGAGCATCTCAGGGTGGTGATTTTGCATTTTTCTATTCTAGAGTTAGGTATTTGGTACCATGATCACTGCCTGCGTTGGAAATATAGTGGTTCCCATGAGTTCACAAGATTTGGTTTTCTTTGGATGTTTGGTTACCCAACTTTGTTTTGGTTTTGCTGCAAGGTCTTGTTCTGTGTCTTCCATAGAAATCTTCGGTGTGTCACAAACCTCGAATTCCTCTCTCATTGGGCTTGGTGCTTGGACAACATGGAGCCAAACAGTGTTATGTGGTTGTGGTCTCGGTTTGAAGTATTGCTCAAGCATGGAGAGCATTTTGACTATCACTCTAAACCCAGATCCAATCAGTATTCTTTCCTTGTTAGGTTACAGATGTGTTTTCAGCAAAGGAAATTCGTTAAGCTGTGCCTTCGGTATTACAGGGACTTCACATCAGTTTGATGTTGTGTGGGTCACTGTAACCAATTGAATGGCCATGTTGCCCTCTGTCTATTCGTGTGGGGGGTTTTCCCATTTTAGAATCGGTTCGTTTGTTGACCGATTGTTTGGGTCACCCATTTCTTTTCTGCTCGGGTGATTTTCCTGTGTCCTTGTCGGATTGTCTTCACATTGTGAACTTGGTTCGTTTACGGTGTTTGTTTTCGTTGTAAGAATCTCTGCACACCTATAAATGAGGAGGGGTGAATTTAGGCATTCTAATAATTTAGTGCGATATTAATTTCTATAAACCCTAAGTGATTTAAAGCATACAAATAAGCATTCAATGCATAAATATAAAGAGAGTAGGGTTAGATAATGTAAAAAAGTTTGTTGTTGCTGTTTGGTAGTCCCGCCTACGTCCACTTGGAGATCCTTATTCGTGCAACCTCCCCGGTTGATGGTGTTTGACTTTCAGGTGTCAAACAAACCTTTATAATGACTGTTTTGGGGCATCACCCTTTGCTTTGACTATTATGGGGCATCACCATTTGCTTTTGATTGTTCCAAGGCATCACCCTTTACGTTGGAGTACAATGTTTGCGGATATGAAAGATTACAAATGGCCTAACTCTCCCAAAGATAAATTCTCAAGTTTAGGGATGAGAAGAGATAGAGTTGACACTCTATTTGCGTATTGAGAATTCGAGTATAAATTTTGCCAGAGCTTCGCTACTTCTCACTTTCATTATAATGAGCTTGGAGTGTCTCATATTTATAGAACTGTCCTTTTTCAGTCGACCCATTCCTTTTCAGTCGACTGCTTCTAGCTGTTGGAAATATAGCCATTGTGTGTTCTGCACATTTTTTGCCACCTCACTCATCGCTGATTCGACCGCAACATCGTCTGAAATAGTTTAGAGAAATCCATAATCTTTTTGGGTCGTGTGCTTTGACCTCGCTTTGTCTTTGTCCTTTGTCGGCTCGCTATAGCAGATGTCCTTTTCTCATTGACCAACATTCGTTTCTTAAATCCTTTGGGAGCCAGGCATCCATTTCCTCATGGGACATTCATTCCTTCACACACTTCGTCCGTTTCTTCAATTCTTCACTGTGACATTAAGATGGGCATCCTTTTCTTCATAAGAGACGTCCATTCCTCATTATTTCTTTGCTGTTTTAATCGTTCACTACGGCTTTAAGATGGACGTCCTTTCCTTCATGAGGGACGTCTGAAACCTTCATTTCTTCGATGTTTTAATAGCAAGACATCCTTTTCTTCTGTGATGGACGTCCGCTCCTCATTCCTTCGCCTACTTTATTTTTCTTCATTTCTCTAAGTCCCAATATGATACATTCACTACATAGACTTAGATAAACTTGTTAGCACAACTTAATTTTCATTTTGAGGATATTTCCAATGAATATAAATATAAATATTATGAATATACAACTAAGCATAAAAAGAATAAATATCAATAAACAACTTATAATTGTAAACACAAAATTCATCATCAAAATCAATGATCCTAACACATTTAGGCTGACAATCTCCACCTTTTTGATGATGACAAAATCGTATAAGTTGTTTATTCCTAAACGTAAGCATAAGCATATGTTATTGCATTGTAACACCCTGCTTTATTAAACCTTTTTATTCCTTACATTTTTAGCCATTCTTTAATTTATTAAAAATGTGTACTAAGAAAGCAAATTAGAGTAGCAAGTGGAATAATTTCAAAACATAGTTTTAATACTTTAAACAATAGTCCATAGTTCACAAAACATTTACAAAAATTAAAACCATAATTAATTATTGAAAACAATTGGTGCTAATTTTCATGAGCCATAACCCTCAAGTCGAACCTGGCTGATAACCCAACAGCCCAATAGGCAATGCCTCCTCACTCTACATCGATAACACTGATATCATTACAATCACATGTATCACGGGTAAAACAATGAGCTTAAAGCTCAGCAAGAAATAGAATGAAATGCAACGTTCATGCTCATGCGTATGCAGTCTGTCTCAATAAAGAACCTATCTTTTCTGTCTTTACATTTCGTTACCAGAGAAATGATACATCTGTTGGTCCATGTGGGTTAACAATAATTCCATCCGTACATAGGACGAGCTATCCATCAAGGGTGTCACAACGACCTTCACCAATCTCTGCATTTCAAGTGTTGGGGATTTCTAGAACAAGAGAAGGGATACATTTGTTAGTCTTGTGGCTTAACCGACACTCGGTCCCTATTTGGAGTGAGCTATCCATCAGGGGTGTCAGCACCAAGAACTGTCACTCATCTCCCAAACCCCCACACGTCCATTTAAGTTTATTCATTCATTCATTTAATTTAACATGTCGTGCATATGCCACATTTTCATAAATCTTATCATAATACATGAATGTCATGTCATATCCAGTCCACAATCATATACAATTATAGTGATATAATAGTTCATGCTTAAGTTCAAACAATCCATTTCTATCCTTTAGCGTTTTATCTACAATTTTTAAAGAGCAATCAAGAGAACTATCAGATTAACCTAAACATTTGTTCACAAAGAGCAATTAATTTAATAAAGAACAATACATATTAATTAAGAAGGAGCATTTCATATTATTAATTTCACAAAGTGCAATTTATATGCTAATTAACAAGGAACAATCCGTATATTAATTAGCAAGGAACAATTCGTATTTTAATTTCACATAGAGCAGTTTATATGCTAATTAACAAGGAACAATTTGTATATTAGTTTCACAGAGAGCATTTTATATGCTAATTAACAAGGAACAATTTGTATATTTTCATAGAGAAGTTTATATTTTATTTAGCAGAGGGCAATGCCTAAATATAAAGAGAGTAGGGTAAGAGAATGCAAACAAGTTTGTTCACGTGGTTTGGCAATCCCATCTACGTCCGCGATCCAAGCATCCACTTGGAGATCCTTACTATCTAACTTCCCCGGTTAATGGTCATTGACTTCTGGGTGTCAAACAAACCTTTACAATTATTGTTTCAAGGCATCATCCTTTGCTTTGACTATTACGGGGTGTCACCCTTTGCTTTTGATTGTTTCGAGGCCTCACCCTTTGCTTTGACGAATTCGTAGGGTGTCACCCTTTGCATTGGAGTACAATGTTTGCAGATATGAAAGATTACAAATGGCCTAACTCTCCCAAAGATAAATTGTCAAGTTTGGGGATAAGGAGAGAGATAGGGTTGACACTCTATTTATGTATTGAGAAGTCGAGTATAAATTTTGCCAGAGCTTTGCTACTTCTCACGTTTGTTAGAATGAGTTTGGAGTGTCTCGTATTTATAGAACTGTCATTTTTCGGTCGACCCATTCCTTTTTAGCTGATCGCTTCTAGCCGCTAGAAATCTAGTCGTTGTGTGTTCTGCATATTTTTGGCCGCATCACTCGTCAGCTGATTCGACCGTAACATCGTCCAAAATACTTCGGAGCAATCTGTAATCCTTTTTGGTCGTGTGCTTCAACTGTCGCTTCGTCTGCATCCTTCGTCGTATCTCTATATCGACGTTGTTTTCTCATTGATGAACGTCCGTTCCTCAAATCCTTTGGGAGCCAGGCATCTGTCTCCTCACGGGACATCCATTCCTTCACACACTTTGTCCATTTCTTCAATTCTTTGACGCGGCAATAAGACGAAAGTCCTTTTCTTCATGAGGGATGTCCATTTCTAATTGTTTCTTTGTTGTTTTAATCTTTTGCCATGATTTTATGACAGACGTTCTTTCCTTCATGAGGGACGTCCGAAACCTTCATTTCTTCACTGTTTTAATAGCAACAAATCCTTCTCTTTTGTGAGGGACGTCCACTCCTCATTCCTTCACCTACTTCATTTTTCTTGATTTCTCTAAGTCCCAATATGATACATATTCACTACATGGACTTAGATAAACTTGTTAGCATAACTTAATACTCATTTTGAGGGTCTTTACAATGAACATAAATATAAACATAATGAATATACAATTAAGCACAAAAATAATGAATATCAAAAAACAACATATAATTGCAAACACAATATTCATCATCAAAATAAATTAGTCTAACACATTTAGGCTAACATCGGTGTCATTTCAATGGCATTCTTACTTCTTCATCTTGTTCTAGGTGTGTCGAAAGCTTCGAATGTAGGTATTGATGTGCCCCGAGGACCCGTCACTTGAGCCCGAGCCAAGGGCTCCTTTATTTTCTAACTTTTTATTTATTTTGTAGGTTTTTGAATCCAAATAAACAAGGAGGAGTGGGCATTTGGACTAATGGAGATCTTGAATTCTTTTGGAGGAAATTGTGGGTTTTCCAATTCCGCCTAAAATCTGACCCTCGGCTATTCAAGGGCAATTTGGACCATTAAGACGACTTCCTTTCCATTTTGGTTCTTCATACCAAATGTAGCCAACATCCATAGCTTTCCAACAAGCTATTGGAAGTTATATTTGGTTATCTTTTGCTATGTCAAATATTTCTTTTACAGAGACTAATTTCCCAAACTCGGACTTATTGTTTATGTTTTATTATTTAGGGTTATTTTAGTAATTTTCTGCTAGGGTATTTTGGTCTTTGACCTATTTTGTAAACCCTAGGGTTTAATACCCCTTCTTGCTGATGAAAGACCAGTTTTTGAAGAATAGAAAATTGAAGAGTGAAGACTCCTCCTTGCCGCGGCCAAGCTTCCCCTCCTAGCGCCGATTCCTCCATCCCATTGCAAGGGTCCTCTTGAAGTTTCTCATCCTTGCTACCTTGGGTTATTGCCTCTTCCAATCTTCCTTTTCAAGGTGTGATTGTGGTGTGGAGGTAAGAGAACTATCCCCCATTGGAGATAGTTGGTTTCGGCCAACCAAAGAAACACCCTCTCACTTTAGGAGGTGCTGCAACTCATTTGCGTTTTCCTACTTATTTTGGTGTTACTCTTAAGTTTCCTTTTTACTGGTTGGATTGTTTATGAAATGGAGGGTTGAAATATGTTAGTTGCTGCAAAGTTTCTTTGAAAGTTTTATGAATGAAAGTGACATTTTCGGAACCTTGTGAGCTGCAGAATCTGTGAATTTTTGTTAACTGAATTTCTTGCTGATTGTAGCCCCTGTTTGGACCCCTTATTGTAAGCGTTTCTGTTCGAGGACTTCTAATGAATTTTCTAGGATTAAGTTAGGAATCTAACCTCGTTGATTTGAGCCTTGTTCGTTACTGGTAGCTTAAGTTATAGCATTTTAATTCGGAACTGTAAAATCTGTCTGTTTGGAACAGTTTTTCTGGGAATTTTGAATCGGATAGATCTTCGACTCTAGAATGACTTTTGGCCTGGGATTTGGACACCATCTTAGTCTCTATATTGAGTTTATACCCTCCAAACTACAGCTCTAGATCAGTTATAGAATTGGAGTTCTAATTGTTTGATTATTACTGGACAGTTATTGTTGTTTGTTGGAGCAGATTTCCATTAAGGTTTCCAAGTGTTTCTTGGAACCTGTCAGGTATTCAAGTCCCTTCTTGGGATATTCTCTTGGTTTGTGTGTTGTGGGTATCACACTGACACGATTTTTCTAAGAATTCGTGTCTAAGTTACTCTCATTTGTTCGATGGCCTATTGGCTTGTGTTGAATTTTGGGAACAAAATTCTATGAAGGGGGAAGGGGGGAAAGATGTAAAACTTGTATCGACCTGGTTTTTCTTCGCTTTGAAAGTCATGTGAAATTTAAAACTTTTTCTTTTCCTTTATAAAAACAGTGGAAGTCTTTATTAAAAACTTTTAAATTATAATTAGATTTCTTTCCTTAAAACCTTATTCTTAAAAGCCTTTACTTAAAACACATTACTTAAATCTTTGTAAATAGCGGAAGACTTTTTGTTATAAAATCCTTTTTTTCACAGAACGTAGCGGAAGCATAAAACAATTTAGTTAAAGGAAAATAAATAAGTTGTTTATTTTATATTTACAAAACTCTTTTCCCTTTTAAATCATTTGGCCTTAGCCTAGCCAGCCACAAGATCAGCGCATGCAAATCCTTCATCAACTGCTCCTTAAACTGTTCTCCTGTGTGTGTACCCACATTGCAAGACTTAACTAATGAGCCTAAGGCTCAGCAAGTGATATAAAGCAAACTATCAACACGCTATGCATCTTTAAAAAAACCATGTGTCACTATCCATTTTTTTTATTTTATCTTATACGTTTTAGTTTCTTTTCTGTTTCTATTTCTATTTCTATTTCTGTTACTATTTTTGTTTTCGTTTTTGTTTCGTTTTCGTTCCCGTTCTCCTATACGTATCTATTTCCGTTTTTGTTTTCGTTTCCAAAAATCTATTTTCGTTTTCGTTTTTGTTTTCATGTCCGTATATCTATATCAGTGTCTGTATCTGTATCTGTAACCGTATCTGTTTCCATTTCCATTTATGTTTCAATTTCCGTTTCCGTTTCTGTTACTGTTACTGTTACCGTTTTCTTTATCTTTGCTTTACAGTTCTTTTCTTTTGTTTCTATGCCGGGCATTACTTACCGATCCACAAAAACTATTATCTTTACATGCTTTGGTTGTCGGGCTTGACCTACCAGTCCAACATCTTTACTTTACTTTCCTTGATCATTTGCTTTACACTTATTTGTGTTTTTGTCTCTTTTCCGTGTTTTTTTTTTCTATTTCTGTTTTCTTTTCTGTTTATATATGTTCCCAGGCTTTTTGACACACCATTTCATCTTGGAACGCCTACATTCCTAGGCCTTTTAGCACACTGTCTCATCCTGTAACGCCCATAGTCCCAGGCCTTTTGACACCCAACCTCATCCTATAACGCATTCGTACCAAGGCCTTTTGACACACAGTTTCATCCTATAACGTATTTGTTAACGTTCATTTCCCTTTACTATCCATTTCTTTTTCAAAACCATGCGTGAAAACTATTTTTGTAATCTTTTGAAAACCATGATATGTGCCATGCTTGTGAATGCATACAGTGTCTATCATATCATTACTATAATCCCTAAACATGCTCATCTATTAAATAAATCATTACAAGAACCTAATTCCAATAGACAGCCAACAATCAGCAGTACAATTAAAGAAATATGCTCAATATTTGAGTATTCTAATAAAGCAATAAACAACCTTAATTTTCTACTAAAGCAGTAATCAGTCAACATACAATTCCTAACTTTTGTGATGTAGGGCCCCAAAGACCAAAGCATATGCGTATCACTTACCTCACGTCCATAAATCACTTAGCCCTCTGACTTAGCCTTCACAATACCTTTCAAATTAATAACATTAATTATCAATAACTATTCACTAGAACAAAACAGAGAACATGTCCAAATACATAGAATTAATACCAAACAACACTGCAGTATCCTTGCTAATATCCTTCTTTTATCAAAACCACAACAAAACAAAGAACAAAATCCCAAACCAACAGCAGGACACAAACCACATCACGGACCCAGAACACTCAAAGCAAAAAGTAGACAGTAGAGGTCAAAATCCAAGAAACAAGGCATATTTATCAAAACACCAAATTGACAGAAAAAATTCTTATCAATCTTCCTGCCAATCATAGCATCCATAAAATCAACAAGGAAGAAGATGGATGCTTGAAGTTATAGGAGCACGAGAGCAGCTCCCTCCTTTTTCTCTTTCACCTCTGCCACACTTCTTCCTTTCATTCTCTTCTGTCTCTTCAAAAAATGCATTGGGTCCTCACATCAGCCACAAAGCGTTCACTCCCAGTTTCTTCCTTCCGTTCTGTCCCTTTTCATCCTTCAAAGAAGTGTCCCATATAAGCTCTCCATAGTCTCTACACAATCTCACCTAACACCTGATAGGAATTGCCACATGTAAAGGGAGTTAACGTGGAGGACTTATAAACTTAATCGCTTAGGGATCCGTAATTGCTTAAGGGCAAGAGACCACAGAACCAGGTTCACTCCTTTCATAGTGGAGCCTGTCTAAAGTCATCCATCCCCACATAGTCGCACACCCACCATTACCCTTTTTCTAGCAACCATTCAACCTCTACCATTTCGTCCATGCCAATTCTGTTCGCCAACCAAGCTCATAGCACTTTCCAACAACAGAAAATAGACATAGGAGAATTCATATCACCCAACAGAACCCAACATCCCAAAACCATCTCAAGGAAACCAATAATGCCCAACAATGGAGAGCAAGAATCAGCATAGGGGACTTACCTCGCTTGTCGCCAGAGAAGCATTGCTCCAGACGTCTACTTCACTATCCCTTCCAACTGAGGCGCTGCGACCTTCCAGCACACATGAGCATAGCCCATTCTTCCCCCCATGGGTAGGTTACATAGAGCTCTAGCTCCCACAACACCACGACCCCCTACTCATCCTCCTTGTGTCAATGCCCGCAGCCTGATGGACAGCTCTCCGTTTGTCGCACTCCTTCACGAAGCCTAGCTTCGCCCGAGCTCCCCTATCACCTTGAGCTTTCTCCCGATTTACTCTCCCTCTCTTTTTCAGAAAATGGCCAGGCCATTCTTTCTTCGCCTGCCATTTCTTTTCTTCTTTCAATTGAACTGAACCGGTTCAACGCCACACTTCTCCTTCTATTAGTTAATTTCTTCCTTTTTCTTAAATCAATTATTTCCTTCTAATTAATTTCTTCTTTAAATCTATAAATACTCACTTCACTTTAATTAATATTAAATATATATTTATGTGTCAGCTATATGTTTCATATATTAATTGACCCAATTTCAATTCCCGACTTACTCCGAACATCCCTTGACCATAATCACGAGTCCAACTTAAATTTTTCAATTCTAATTCCTAAATTAATTATCCAAATAATCCAATTATACCCAATTAATTTTCCAATTATTCTTACTTAATTCTGTTATGGGAAATCGGGGCATTACATTCTTCCCTCCTTATATAAATTTTGCCCTCGAAATTTAGCTTAATGTAATCACTTTCATTACTCTAACAACCAAACAATAGTTAGCATTCATTGCATAGACATACGTAAACAACTCCTTGTATTATACTTCTAAATGAAATTTCTAAAGAGCCACTTTATTGTTCCTAACACATCTCTTAACCCAACGATACATCTTTCTCAACTATATATCCTCACATCTAAAGAGAAAACTTGCAGAAACTTGTACTCATTTCATTTACTTAACACCTAGATATATCAAAATATCGATTTTGTATACAACTCTACAAGACACGAGCACTACGTATTGCATTTTCCACAATAGAAAACACTTTCAATGCCACCATTTCTCGTCCATTAATCCAAAATTGGACAAACTTTGACTAAACGATCACTCTCCTTACCTTTAAAACATTGATTCAAATGAGCAAGACACCGTCCAAAATGATTTCTTTTACACCTTTGACACTGCTTAACCCTTGAAGATCCTACATTTTTTCTTTGAAGCCATGTATCTTCTTGAATACGCTCCTTATTTTCTTGTGATTTACTTCTAATATTGTTCCAATTTAATGAAGTTGAGCAACTGCGTCTTTCGAGTCCTTGTGATGTGCTTAAAATATCACTCACAAAAGATTTCCTTAAACTTCTTTCTAAATTTCATGACTTAGAACTTGGCACAAGTAAATTTTTCCTTATTTTTCTCTTGTTCTTTAACCTTAGCGTACTTAAACACACTGCCCATCATTCTAATCTAGCCTTCTGCACATGTATGAATTTGAAATCTTTCTATGAATTTGAAATCTTTCCTCCAAAACATGGCCGCCCTAGCCGTTGAAGACTTTTGTACTTAAAATCTTTGGGAATCGCCAGTTGTTGGTTTTTATGTTACTTTATTTCTCTACTCTGCTCCGTAGGTTGAATCTGACATTCCAACACTTTTATTAGTCCACTATTCTTTTCATCCCTCAGATCTTCGTGCCGCCTTACTTCTTTTATCATTTTGTTCCTATTCAACCAACACAGTTTATCAAAACTTCGTGACTTATGTAACCCCATCCAATCTTGTGCTCTCATCACTTTATTTCTATTCGACCAAAAGAGTTTACTAAACTTCACCCACTAGCAAAACAGAACTTAACTCAAATCCTCAAAACGTAAGTCCTCTTCACTATTTATCAAGGCAACCTACTTCCAATAAAATGCATACATCTTACTCCTAGTACACCCCAATCCTTTTCCTAAAGCACACAATCCTTTTATATCCTACTCCTTCGAACTTTTGCTGGCAACATGACCAATCTTGCCACATTTAGAACATTGATGAGATCCAGCCATGCATTCCCCTTATGACCTTTCTTACACTTTGGGTATCAATTTCCTTGTTGACTTCCTTCTTCAAGGAAATTCTTTACTCCTCTACAAGTGCCATCTCCTTCTCGTAAGTGTGGTTGAAATCCTATAACATAATTGTCTTGTCAAGAATAAATTTTCTATTTCATAGATGTCAAGAGCCTTTGATACAACCTCCGCATAGGCCACATCTTGAACACCGAATATATTAACACCTTCATAAATTTCCGCCTCAAGTTCTTGCACAAACTGATGTGCCTTATGCTCATTATTTCTCACTAGATGCTGGGCAAACCATAACAGTGCTTCAACTTACGCATGTACTCCGTAATTGTTTCCTCCTTCCGAAGCTGAGTAAATTCTACCAGCTTACTTGTCCTTATTGTATGATTAAAGTCCTTATCATAAAAGATCTTCTTGAATTCTATCCAAGTCATTGTAGTTACATCCTTAGTTATCTTAATTGAGTCCCACCAAAATCTCGCATCCTTGACCAATACAAACATGGCACAGGCAACTCTTTCCTCTTATCTTATCTTAGCATGTGTAGACATGTCCTCCATAGTTCTAATCCATTTTCGGCATTTGTTGGATCAGTAATATCTCCAATAATTTGAGGTGGTCACAATCATTGGGATTTCAAATACTGAAATTACTGTCCCACTAATTTGGTCAACCAATTGATAGTTTCCTTTTTCGGTTGATCAAATACTTATCCAAAGTCTCTCTATACATTTGTCTTTAAAATTGTAAGTCTCCAACATTCTTTAATTTCATAATTAATTAACCTAAAGTGCCTTTCTAAATCTAGTTAACCAATCTACATTTTTGAATAATCCTCAACAGTAATTTTCTTGCTCATTTAATCATAATTACTCCTCACTTACCAAAGGAATCCCTTTAAACCACTCCTATTTCCATAACTTCATTCATGCCTCCAAAGGCGCCCTTAAGTTTACCATCTCAAAACACAAAACTTAGTCGTGCATTCCCATAATCTCAAACACAAAACACTTAATCATGCTTAGGCTAACTAGTCTCTTCATCATCTGATAGGAGGAGTGATCTTTTCTTATCCCCCTTTTCTTCTTGTAAGACCAAGTGGGGCAACACTTAGCAATATGTCCTCAAAATTCAACTTATTCCCTAGTTATCAAATGCTCTTCCTTTCCATAACAATTCTACCATCTATTTAGTTCATTGCACTTAAACAACCCCATTTAATTATCTACTTGATTTAGTTCATGCAGGATTTTCTTTTCACTTATCTCCTTCAAATTTATAAATATTGGGTAGATTCTTCCCTATTTCTTTACTCTCTCAAAGCTAATTCCTGCACTCAAAACCCAAGCAGTTTCAGTATCATCTATTTTTTATCATATCTGTCTTTCAACTTTGTCAAAAAAGCACGATTGCTTACATTAATTACAATCATCCAAACACTGTACTATTTAATTTACATTACATTTTCTATAAGTTTCTCCAAAGGATGAAATCATTGTCCCACCAACTCAGTCAACTGGGTGATAGTCCCTTCCGCGCTATTCGCCACTTTTTTCCTATCCAACCCTTCCTTGTCCTTTGGCCATGATACCCTTTTTCATCGCAAGACAAAAACACTCAAATAATTAAATAAAAGGAAATAAACTTATTATCATACTTACAGTTGATGTAGTATTTCCACGTCGAAGCTTGTGCTGGTAGACAGTCTACAAAATCAGTTTTGAAACCCAGGTGCTCTTACACCAGCTTATAACGACCCATTTTTTCTTTACTTTGAAACTCACGTGAAATTTAAAACTTGTTCTTTTCCTTTATAAAAATAGCCGAAGTCTTTATTAAATCATTTTAATATTATAATTAGAATTCTTTCCTTAAAACCTGATCGTTAAAATCCTTTACTTAAATCTTTGTAAACAGCTGAAGACTTTTTGTTATTAAATCCTTTTTCTCAGAATGTAGCGGACGCATTCAACAATTAAGTTAAAGGAAAATAAATAAATTATTTACTTTATATTTACAAAACTCTTTTCTCTTTTAAATCCTTTAGCCTAGCCAGCCATATGATATGCGCATGTAAATCCTTCATCAACTGCTTCTTAATCTGTTCTCCTGTGTGTGTACCTATATCACAAGACTTAACTATTGAGCTTAAAGCTCAGTAAGTGATATAAAAAAAACTGTAAACATGCTATCCATCTTGAAAAAAAACCATGTGTCATAATCCATTTTCATTTTCTTTTATCTTATACATTTTGGTCTATTTTCTATTTCTATTTATGTTTCTATTTCTGTTTCTATTTCTGTTACTATTTTTGTTTCTATTTTTGTTTCAATTTCTGTTTTCGTTTTTGTTCTCATTCTCGTATCTGTATCCGTATCCATTTTTGTTTTCACTTCCATTTCTATATCTATTTCTGTGTCTGTATCTGTATTCGAATCCTTGTCTGTATTTGTATCTATAACCGTATATGTGTCTGTTTCCATTTATGTTTTCGTTTTTGTTTTCATTTTCGTTTCCGTTTTCGTCATTGTTACCATTTTCTTTATCTTTACTTTACAGTTCTTTTCTTTTGTTTCTGTGCTGGGTATTACTTACCAGTCCACAAAACCCATTATCTTTACATGCTTTAGTTGCCGGGCTTGACCTACCAATCTAACCTCTTTACTTTCCTTTATTTGATCATTTGCTTTACACTTGTTTGTGTTTTAGTCTCTTTTCCGTGTTCGTTTTCTGATTCTGTTTTCTTTTATATTTACATATGTTGTCAGACCTTTTGACACACCATCTCATCTTGGAATGCCTACGTTGTTCTCAGGCCTTTTGGCACACTATCTCATACTGTAACTCCTATGTTCCAAGCCCTTTTGGGTTCTAGCCCTCATCTTATAACGCCCACGTTTTTAGGCCTTTTAACACCCAGTCTCATACTATAACACATTCGTTCCCAGGTCTTTTGACACACAGTCTAATCCTGTAATGTATTCGTTTATATTCATTTCCCTTTACTATCCGTTTCTTTTTGAAAATCATGCGTGAAAACCATTTTCATAATCTTTTGAAAACCATGATACATGTCATGCTCGTGAATGCATACAGTGTCTATCATATCATTGCTATAATCCCTAAATATGCTCATCTATTAAACATATCATTAAAAGAACTTAATTCTAATAAACACTCAGCAAGCAGCAGTACAATTCATGAAACATGCTGAATATCTATCTATTCTAATAAAGCAGTAAACAATTTTAACATTGTACAAAAACAGTAAACAGTTAGTATACAATTCCTAACTCTTGCGATGTAGGGCCCCAAAGACCAAAGCACATGTGTATCACTTACCTCGCATCCGTAAAGCACCTTGCACTCCGACTCAGCCTGCACAATACCTTTCAAATTAATAACATTAATTATCAATAACTATCCACTAGCAACCATTCACATAAAACATGTCCAAATACACTAAATCAATACCAAACAACAATGCAATATCCATGCTAATATCCTACTTTTATCAAAACGATAACAAAATAGAGAACAAAATCCCAACCCAACAGCAGGGCACAAATCACATCACGGACCCATAACCCTTAAAGAAAGCAGTAGACAGACAGAGGACAAAATCCAAGCAACACGACATATATATCAAAACACCAAAATGATATAAAAATTCCCATCAATCTTCCTGCCAATCACAGCTTCCATAAAATCAACAAAGAAGAAGTTGGATACCTGAAGTTAATGGAGCCCAAGAACAGTCCCCTCCTTTTTCTCTTTCACCCCCTACCACACTTCTTCCTTTCTTTCTCTTCTGTCTCTTTACAGAATGCACTGTGTCCTCACCTCACCCATAGAGAGCTCCACTTCCAGTTTCTCCCTTCCGTTCTATCCATTTTCATCTTTTAGAGAAGTGTCCCATGTAAGCTCTCCATAGTCTCTACACGATCTCACCTAACACCCATTAGGAATTGCCATCTATAAAGAGAGTTAACGTGGAAGACTTATAAACTTAACTACTTGGGGATCCGCAATTGCTCACATGTAGGGGACCATAGAATTGGGTCACTCCTTTCACAGTGGAGCCGGTCGAAAGGCTTCCATCCCCACACAGCTGCACACCTGCCCATTGCCCTGTTTCTAGCAACCATTCAACCAGTACCATTTCGTTCATGCCAATTCTGTATGCCAACCAAGCTCACATCACTTTGCCAGCAACAGAAAATAGATAGAGGAGAATTCATATCACCCAACAGAACCCAACATCCAAAAACCATCCCAAGGAAACCAACAATGCTCAGCAATGGAGAGCAAGAATCAACACAAGGGACTTACCTCGCTTGTCACCAGAGAAGCATTGCTCCAAAAATATGCTTCACTATCCCTTCCAACGGAGGCGCTGAGACCTTCCAACACATAGGAGCATCGCCCATTCTCCCCCACGGGTCGGTTACAATGAGCCCTAGGTCCCACAACACTGTGACCCACCGCTCATCCTCCTTGCGTCGACGCCTGCAGCTTGACGAATAGCTCTCTGTTGGTCGCACTCCTTTGTGAAACCGAGCCTCACCCGAGCTCCCCTGTCACCTTGAGCATTCTCCCTATTCTCTCTCCCTCTCTTCTTCAAAAAATGGTCAAGCCATTCTTTCTTCGCCTGCTATTTCTTTTCTTCTTTCAGCTGAACCAAACCAGTTCAAGGAGAATTGGTTCAACGCCACACTTTTCCTTCCATCAATTAATTTATTCCTTTATTTTAAATCAATTATTTCATTCTAATTAATTTTTTCTTTTAATTTATAAATACTCACTTCCTTTTAATTAATATGAAATATATATTTATGTGTCAAATATATGTTTCATATATTAATCGACCCAATTTCCCGACTTACTCCGAAGATCGCTTGACCATAATCACGAGTCCAACTTAAATTTATCAATTCCATTTCCTAAATTAATTTTCATCAACTAAATCTTCAATAATTATCCAAATAATTCATTTACACCCAATTAATTTCTCAATAATTCTTACTTAATTCTGTTACAGGAAATTGGGGTATTACAGAACTCGCAGATTTTTAGGTTATACATTTTTCTGATTAAATTTTTCTCTTTAAAGGAGTCAATTTAGTTTTGTGTTGAGTAGGTCCTTACCATATGTCGTTGGTCTTCACCCACATGTGAAGGAGTCCAATAAATGGTCATCTTGCGTGTTCCGTGTTCCCCTGCGGCCCGAAGCTATAGATTTGTGTTAAGTTAGTTCTGAGTTATGTCGGTTTTATTGGATTAGGATTTAAGGATTTTGTTTAATATTTATAATATATTATATTTATTAAAAAAAGAATAAAATTTTATTTTTAATTTAATTCCCTTTTTCTTAAAAGGAAATCTCTTCCTTTCCTGAGAAAGGTAGTCGGAAAGAAGGGAGAGAGAGGAGAAACAAATGAGCATCCCTCATTGTTTTCCTGCCTGATTCGTATACATGTCATCTAATTCTCCATCTTTCTTGAAGACATTTCGTGGGTAAGTCGATTTCTAGCTTCATTTTGTAGTTTAAAGTTCGGGTATTTTTATTGCTTCTAATTTGAGCTTGGAAAACTCGAATCCACGGAAAATTTCTGGTTAAGTTGGTAGAATATTATTTTAAGTAGGATTAATTGTCGTTTAAAGGTGAAAATGGGAGAAACCAGTGTGTTTTCTGTCAGAAAATAGTGCCTAAACATTGTCCCGATCTACCATTGTTCAAGCCCGGTCAACCACGGATGACCCAAAGCGTGTGGGTAACACACCGGTTGACCAAAGACTCCATTGGTCATCTACAATGGACAACCAATACTGTAGGTGCGATCGATTGCACATGTTGGGTCGACCATAAATGTAGGTATGGTCGATCGCAGCAGTGAAGGTTGACCACAACACCATTCCTAGTCGACCGCAAAATGGACAGTTTGGACACTGGAGGTCCCTGGTCGACAATGGAGGTCCCAAGTCTACTATTGGTGGTCTTTGGTCAATCATAAGAGGTCCTAGGTCAACCACACTATGTCATTGTCATGTTTTGGAGTCGTTTACGTGTCAGTTGGGTTCCTTGACCCAGTATAGGACCCTTCCACCATTTCTTTCTCATTATTGAAGGTTAGGTGGTCCTTGTTGACCCTCACCGTGTCTTGTCGACACTAAGTAGTCACCGTTGGCCATAGTCGTGTTCGATCGACTTCAGCTATGTCTCGTCAACTACTGAGTCGTTAGAATGGGTGTGTTGAGCTCTGATGACCATAACCATGTCTTGCTGACCGTTGGGTTTTTCTAATTGTCTTTTGAGATGTCAAGTCGACTGTTGTTATGTCTTGGCCAACTGCACTATTTGTTTTGTAAAGTTCGGGCTAGTGAACTTCACTTGTCTTTGTCAGCCAAATATGGTTTCCAATTTGGTTTCATATTTTGGTCTACGAATTTTGTTGTATTCCTAGTTTTGGTTCAGGATTTTGATACTAGCCTGATTTTAGGATACAGCGATATCCCTAGTTTTGGTACCTGCTCCTTGTGGCGTGTGTAGCTAGACGATTGTTGGGATTCTTTGTCATCTTCGAGGTAGAGATTTTATTCTTTATGCACGGTATTGCATGACATAGTTTTCAAAATGTATTTTGTCAGTTGTCACATATGACAAAAACGATGGGAATTGTTTGATATCACGTCAATTTGTATATTATGTATATACGTGAGTTTTACACATTTACGTTGCATGCATGGTTTTCATAGTGTGGTAGGACTCTTTGATGGGAACTAGAATCCTTAAGATAGTTTGGATGGTTTCGGTACCAAAACATCACGAGGATATCCTGATACATCTTCTACTACATGAAGATTTTTGTTTGTGCACTGTGTGAAAAATGGATAGGGCGGTGTTGACGTGCTCCTTGGGTTTCGAGTCCCTAAACCTGATATGGCTGTTTAAGTATTTGGGTTGTGTTGTCACTGAGCAGTTCATCGAAAACCCCCGTGAGAGTCTGGATCTTCAGATCACTGTCACAGTACCTTCCTCGAGTTCATGAGACGTCGTCATTTTAGGCCGTTTTTCTATGGTTTGTATTGAAGCGGTCCTTGTGCAACCCTCCTTTTTGTGGACTCTAGTTTTGATTGATGAAAATTATGTAGGCGTATTTTATTATAGCTGGCTATGTATCCAATGAGATTTTGATGTTTGCCTTATCAGTGCCTCGCGAGACAGTTTTAATGGTAAAACATGTTTTGAAAATGGTTTTAAACTCATGACTGTTACGGTAACGAGTACGGGCATGGGCACAAACTCAAGTACATCATTTTATTAAGCATGGTTTTTGGATGAGAAAAAGGTAAACCGGTTTTAATAAGCATTACGTTTAGTATAAGTTCCCTTCTAAGTTTGTCACTCATCCCTTAAACTGTATTTTTCCTCAAGTAGATGTATAGGTCCTTTGCGGGGTCGTTGTCTATGCTTCCCTTTTTGGGCATTTCGACTTCCTCTTTGATGGATGGAGGTCTATGGGTTCTATCCCTTTTTCTGCATAGTGCTCTTCTTTGTTTTTGTTACGTTTCTTGATTGTTGTTGATCACTCTGTGTACCCTAATCCATTGGTTATGGCCTTTTGAGATTAATTTTGTACTAAGACTTCCGTTGACTCATTAGTTTTGGGTAAAGAGATCGCATTCTCTCTGAAAATCGAGTCGTCTAACCTAACATTTTTTTTATGTCTATCTCCTAGTCATGACACTTTATGTAACGACCTGACTTTTTGTTTCCTTTAAAAATTCGTGAAATTTAAAACTTTTGTAAAACTACGGAAATCTCTTTTTAGAATAATATCAGAGTGCCTTTCAAAAGCCGGACCATCAAAACTCATTCGTGAAAACGTAGCGAAAGCAATTCTAAAATTTTTTATGAAAACATGGCGAATTTATCAAAATATAGTGGAAGTGTAATTGTTATTCAAATCAACTGTATTAATTACAAAAGTACTCTCTTCACTTCCTTTAGCTTGGCCAGCCAAATATTCCGCGCGTACAAATCCTTCATCCTTACCTCCCGATCCGTGCATTATTTTCACGTACATGTACCTACACCATAAGTAAGGACGTGAGCCTAATGGCCCAGTAAGAAAAAGGGTTTATACAATGTGTTATGTCTCTCTTTAGTTCTTTTGGAATGGGAACCACCCAAAACTAATCTTTCATTACGTTCGTTCGTTCGTTCTTACTCGTACATTGAGCTAGAGATTGAAGGACCCATATGGAATGGTATAGTTGATCAGATCTAATCTTCTACTTGTAACTAGGTTCCCGTTCCCGACAAGGTAAGGGCTTTGTCTAGCTGCTAGACTTCCCCCCCCCC
>CM039470.1:14574544-14884490 GCA_022433065.1 Begonia loranthoides | reverse complement strand
CCGAACAGATTTAACAAAGGTTCCCCATTTGTTTCTTGGAGCCTGTCAAGACTCCTATTAGACATGCTCGTTTTATTTAATTATACTAAACATGCTTCTAGAATCATTATCCTAATTAATCTTCACATGCTTGATTTATGGAAATGAAACAAATATTGACAATTAAGAACCTACAGCGAATAACAAGGTAGATATGCAAGAAGCTACAACAAATAACAAGGTAGATATGTAGGAAGCTACAGCCGGAGAATATAATTAATTGTACAAAACAGAATTTAAAGTCTCTATTCATTAATGATTATACGTGCATATCATGTCATACTTCATTTTCGTTATTCGATTCTACAAACTTAATGTTTTCATTCATTATTCATGCATCACATCTTTATCAAAGTAAAGAGAACTACAATTCCTAGCCAGAACCAAGAAATAACAACATTATAACTAGATTTCAAATTACGGAACTAAGCTATCTATGCATGCTATTCTGATTAAAACAAAACATCATATACTAAATTAATCATAAACTGGAAATCTACCTAACAAATCACAATTAGATCATGCTCCACAATTTGATATAACGAGAATCATGCTAAACGAATTGATGCTAATTAAATCTAGAGCATTTATCGCTCCTAACCAGAACAAAGAAATAACCGCATCGTCGACTAATTCTACGATCTTAACAACAATAAGAGAAATAATATTGCCAACAAAATAGAACTACAACCCATGAATCAATAAATAGATTATTCATACATATCATTTCGTTATCAGAGGTTTTCGTTCATCAGTCCCTTTTCCATCTATTCATTAGTTCACATCATAGCAATTCATTATCACATTCCTTTTTCATAAAAATATTGAATTGCAGTAAAGGAATAACAGAAATTAACACATAATAGCAATCAAGGGGCACATACAAATTACTTGTGGGTAGGGTCTCCACTGGCCAACAACTCTACCCAATCCTTACCTCAAATCTTTATCGAATTTGATACTTAATCATTATCCTTCTTCTCTTCCGATACCTTCACAATTAGAAACATTTATTATTAACAACTTCTAATCGAATCCTATAAACCTTAACACTTAAAAATCGCCATATACACAACTTAGCAACCAACGGTGGGTCAATAACTAACTACAACGCAAATTCATATTCATTAACACCCAATAATACTATTCTTAATTGCCGAATAACCAACCAACAATGAAGCCTCCCTAATCCCATTAACCAGCCAAACCCTCCACAATGGCAGTCCATACCACCATCCCAACATATCGAATCAATATCCACACATAAAGCAATTAAAGTCCAGTGATCTATAAGATTACATATTAAATTCTCAAGGGAAAAGGACCCCACTGAACAACCAAAATGACCGAGCAGTAATCATCCCAAGAAATCCAATATGTTGTGGTAAATGAACAGAGAACATAAACTGCAATTATGCAATGCAGGAAACAATTCGTCAATATTCTCTAGAATAGAGAAAAGGAAATCTCACCATGAAGACCTGAGAAGAGACCCAAGAACAAGGACAACAGCTCCAATCCCTTTGACACATCGAAAACTACGCGGAGAGGAAAATCATAACCAACCCGTGTTGAGTCAAACAGGGTCGGAGCACCCAACTGAGCACTCGGGTCTGAGCACCTGAACTCCTGCCAACTGACCGGAGACCGCCGCCAGCTAAGCCCCAAGCTAGAGTTGTTCATCATGAGGCCTCCCCAGCAGAACACCACACCGGTGTCAATCCACCTTACCGCTGCCATCCCGTGCCATCGTCGACTGAAATTGATAGAGCATCAATGTTCGATGCTGCTTCGACGACCCGCGAGCCGACGCTTCAATCGTCGCCATCCGCACGCCGCTCACCACAAAGGACTGTCCCGAGTACCGAGCTTTGGCGTCCATCGAGCGCACTCGCTTGATCGCCATCCATCGTCGTCACCTCTTCTCTTGACGAGCTCTCTCTCTCATTTCTTCAGCAAAACATCCCTTAACCTAATTTCCTTTTTCATTGGTTTCTTCAACCGAACCGGCTGCTCGAACCGAACCGGTTTATCCCTCCCTTCTTCACTTAATTTCTCTTTTAATTTCTTCATTTTAATCCTAATTAATTAATATTAAAATATATTTACGTGTTAAATATTCGTATCGAATATTAACCGACCCAATTTCTAACTCCCGACTTATTCCAAATATTGTTTAAAGATTAATATAGGTTCAATTAAATTTTTCGACTCTATTTCCTAAATTGATTTCCATCAATTAAATCTCCAAATTATACTTATTAAATTCTGATAAAAATTTGGGGTGTTACATACCTCCCTCCTTATATAAATTTCGTCATCGAAATTTTTCCTACGTCATACTCTCACTAACCTTAACCTATGCATCGAATCTCATCTTAGCTACCCCATTAGATGATGTAGTTTCCCCCTTAGCAATCCTAACACTTCATTGTATCTTAGACTATCTACTCCTCTCAACACTAAACTGCTCCACTACCGCGACTTGATCAACTTGACTTCATCCAAAATGCATCCTCTTGTACCCAAAAGTCGATAAACTCTCGCACTCACTCACCATACATCGATTTCACTCTGATTACATCGATTCCAGAGAAAAAGCTCCTTAATTGTAACCATTTTTCAACATCAAGAGTCGAAATACAACTTCCTTATATCCAAATACTGCCTTAATTTAATAAACACTTTACCGTTGCCACTCAACTTCTGAATCTATAGCTCTTTCTTCCTTTTTACCATGACTTCGACATACTCGAACGTATTCTCCACCAACAAATCTGTACATCCAAGCTTTCCCGAGTTATGAAATACACTACTCCATGCCTGAGTTAGACGCGTTTCATCTTGCTTCCCTTTTTGTATCTATAACCGTTCCCGTTTCTATTTTACTTTCCATTCCCATATTTGTTCCCATTTCTGTATCTGTTTCGATATCTATTCCCATTTCTGTTTCTATTCCCATCTCCGTTTCTGTATCTGTTTCTATTTCTGTTTCTGTGTCTGTCTCCGTTTTTGTTTCTGTCTCCGTTTTCGTATCTGTATCTGTTTCTGTTTCCATTCCCAGAAATTTATTTATGGAAACTTTGTTTCCGTTTTCGTTTCTATAACAACCTTGTTTTTCTTACATTTAAAACTTTTATAAAACAATTGAAGTCTTTATTAAAACCACTTAGATTGAAATCAGCGTACTTTTCTTAAAACCAGACCATTAAAACATTTGCTAAAACTAGTCACTTAAAGCGCTATAAATAGTGGAAAACTTTATTTATGAAATCCTTTTTCTTAAAACTACAGGGAAAGCATAAATAATTTATTTAAAGAATAATAAACAAAATCGTTTACATTATTTACAAAACTCATTTCCCTTTTTAACTTCATTAGCCTAGGCAGCCACAAGTCTCGCCTGTACAAATACTTCATTGACTACTCCTTAATCTATTTGTTATAGCACTCGTACTTGTACCTACATCGGAAGACATAAACTATGAGTGTAACGCTCTGTAAGTGATAATACCTAATATGCTACATGTACATGTTGTGCCATTTTAAAATCGTATGCAATTTCTCTTTTCGTTGTCTTTCTTTTTATCTTTTATCTTTCCACATTTATGTACTTTCTTTCTGTTTCTGTTTCTGTATCCATTTCGGTATCTGTGATCGTACGTGTTTGCGTATCCGTTCCCGTGTCTGTTTCTATATTCATATTCGTATCTGTATCCGTATCTGTATCTGTATCTATTTCCATTTATGGAAACTTGTTTCCATTTCTGTTTTTGTTTTCGTTCCCATTCCCATTTCCGTTCTCGTATCTGTGCTCATACCGTTTCCGTATCTGTTTCCGTTTCCGTTCCCGTATCCGTATCCGTTTCTCTTTTCATATTCTTTACTTTACTTTTATTTTATTTTATTTTCTTTTCTTTTGTTTCTATAACGGGCGTGACATACCAGACCACATAAACATTTATCTTTTCTTTATCTTTTATTCTTGCGCCGGACCAGTCCATAAGAATCTTCTTCTTTATCTTTCTTAATCGTTCCTTTGTATTCCTTTTCGTTTTCTGTTTGTTCGTACTTCTTTTCGTTTTTCGTCTTTTCTTTTCAAAATCGTGAAATAAAATCATTTTTCGTATTCTTTTGAAAATCGTGATGCGGGATGCTCATGAATGCATACAACAGTTCATATTCACAAATAAATAGTCAACATACGATTCACAAAACATGCTATAAAAACAGTAAACAATGAAACATGCATTTAAGTACTGTAAACAACGAAACATGCTCTTAAAAACTGTAAACAACGAAGCGTGCTTAATCATACACTAATAAAGCTGTAAGCAACGAAACGTGCATTTAAAACTGTAAACAATGAAACATACTAGAAAAGCGGTAAGCAACGAAACATGCATCTTCTAATCTTGCAATGTAGGGTCCGAAGACCAAAACACATGCATATCACTTACCTCGATTACTTAAAGTGTTCTATACTTAAACGTTATCTTTTCCTTCCTTCTTAGTACCGTCATAATACCTTACAAATAAACAACATTTATCATCATAAACTATAGAAAGACACTTTACTAATTCTTATTAATACTCATACTCTCCATGATTTTTCAAACATCTGGAACTACCCATATTTGTCTCAACCAATGGAGAATAATTACATTATTTGATCTCATATTCCCCCAAGTAATAGTAAACACAACAACCTTAATAATCTATTTAATAGAACAGAGAATGTACAATTAACCAGTAGAAAACCCATTAATATTAATTATGATTAACTAAGAATGTTGTAAACTGCTTCACACATAAAATAGCATAGAGTAATCTAGAATCCCCTCCCAGTATTGAAACACAAACACATATTCCTTTCCATGACTAATCAACAGAAGAGAAATACATGATAATATTCCTTACCCAAAACCAAGCCAATATTCTCAACCCAAAAGCAAGAATTCACAAAGAGTTTAAAACCCAACATATGAGCATATTTTCAAAATAGAATTATATACAACCAAAGTAATTCTTTTTCTTTAATGGAAATCCTCACAATCCAAACTATTCATCAATCAAATCTACATAAAGAGAACACATTTTCTCATCATTCCATAAATATCCTAACAAAGTTCATCCACTAACAGAGACTAATTCAATTGTTCATTACATTGCTTCACTCACATTTACAAAGTGGAACCAAATATAACAACCTTAATAATCCCACGACCAACAAAGCATAATTCACATATTATCAAAGCATAATAGGGCACAACGTATACAACACAAATCATCCAAATTTTCCTTCAGACCTTAATCCTATCATTGTTGTAGACCAACCAATCAATATAAAAGACTGATACCTACAGGAAACCCGAGAGTAACAGTGATGCGAACCTAGGGTATACAAACCCTATACCCAACAACTTGTGCGGAATTAGATGGATCGTCTCACGATTTCAAGATCAATGGTTGGAACTACGACCCTAGCCAAACCTGTTGACTAGAACCGGAGTATTCCGAAGAGGAGCTTGACCCTAACCAAACCTGTCGGCTAGAACCAAAGCTATCAAAAGTTCGATCTTCCAAGAATCCACTTGAAGAGATCGCAAAGAACTCAAGAGAAGGAATCCTCCCACAAAAGCAAAAGCTTCAATTTTCAATTTGACAAAAGGTTTTTCACAATGGTTCCCTAAGGTGCTTTTATAAGCTAAACATAAAGTAGATCTAATCCTAAGATAAACTAGGATAAAATAAATTCAAACGTAATCCTAAGATAAACTAGGATAAAATAAATTCAAACGTAATTTTAAAAAAATAACAAGATAAGATCTAACTAACTAATGACATGTGTTTGGCATGTGCTTGGCATGTGCTCGATCCACTTCTTTAGGTGGGCCTTCATCTTGAATCTTTAGATCTTCAAAATAGCAAATAATCCTTTGAAAGCTTATTTGAATTATGACTTGTATGAATTCCTTTAGCCACATCCTAAGTTGATCGTCATATTGATTTGGGCCTCCAATACCGGTAAGTGAAATCAAAATTCTTAAGCAGAATCATAGGTCAACTACAAACGAGCTCCGAATTTAACGAATAAGCCCATTCTGGAAACCTTGGGATGTCAACTACAATCTTTATGAAGAACACTTTTCGATATAAGATACGTAAGGACGTCGAAACAGCCAAATAGTACTCAGGGGTTGGATCAACGATTCTGCATTTTACCATAAGTCACTCAATCTTTTGCTTGATTTTCCATATATGCTTCATCTTGAAGAATACTATAAAATATTTGAATGATAGATGAATATAATTCATCATCTTTCTCCTTTAAATCTTTTGTTGGATTTCTTCCTCGAAAAGTGGACGTCTTTCATTCATCTTCTTCATTCTTACTTTAGTCTTTCGGCCTCCAATGCCTCCTAATAAATCATTGTTTTCTAGGTTTTCTGGATCACATCAAACAGCAAGCCAAAACATCTGAGAGGAAAATCACCAACACACACTCATCCCAATTCCCATTCTCTCTTCTCTCGTAGTGGCGCTCACTCCCTTGCGGCTGTATTTATACACAGAAGACAAGATCAAGGGATGAATTGCATATCCCCTGATCTTCGGTTACAGATCCTAATATTTCGACCGAATCTTCATAGCCCACACCTTGCCATTGAACCATACTCTGTCATCACCAGGCAAGAACCAGAGGATGGAACTGGTTTGGTCCAAACTGAACTGAAGACTAGATCGCAAGATTCCAGTCAAACTGCCATCCCTTGCCATTTTTCCATCCATCATCGATTCGTCCACCAAATCCCCCTTTACCGAGTCGAATTACTCAACACCAACAATCAAAATGTTTACCTTGGATAATCACGGAAAGAATTGATAAGATCCAAGAATCACCAAGAACACAACTTATGAATCTATCTAGAAACTGTGAAATTCTGAGCACGCTGTACCAAAACTAGAATAACTCGCAATTACCTCGTTAACTTGAGCTACAATTTTGAGGGAATAAAATTAACATATATAGCCAACTTGTGTTAAAATTTCATTACAAAATCCACCCTGGTTTATCAGATATGGCCGAAACAACAGAACCCTGAAGTTAGGGCTTGGTGCAGAACAGAATTATCTCACAACTTTCTGATTCGTGTATCTCAAGCTGTATACAGCCAAATAACCCCAAATTTGGAAGGCAATCAAATAACTCATAATAGAGCAACTTTCCAGAAGAAACAAAATTGCAATGAATAGAGTAAGAGTCCCAAAATAGAACCAGAATCGGAAATCCAGAAAACCAGAATTTCAATCAGATTCAGCTGTCATATAACTTTCCTTCAATAACTCATTCCATTTTTCCATTCATGAACAACCAAGCAAGGGCAGATCTTCAGCAACAAAATAAGAGAATTTCAGAGTATCAAATAACCAAAAATAGCAAGATGAACCTTCAAGAATCGAGAATACCAAATGAAACCGTGGAGCGCGATTTGTCCTCCTACCGTGAGAGGATCAGATAAACTCGGCTTAATCAAGGATCAAGCACTCTCCATGGAGTCTAACATTTCTCCTATCTCCACACTACAAAATACACCACAAGAATGATGCTTTGGAAGAGACAGCACCCCTTCCAACTTGCTCAAGAAAACGCTACAAAGAGAAGCAAGTTCGGGGAGGAAATTGGATGGCCGAGAGGAGGGAGGTCCGCGCGGTTCTCACACTTTCAACAAGGATTTCTTTTCTAATTCAACAAAAACTGATTCTTTCGTTCAAAAGAGGGTATATAAAACCCTAATATTTACAAATTAGGACAAAATACCAAATTACCCTAGTAGCAAATGACTAAAATAACCCTTAATAATAAAACATAAACATAAAATCCGAGTTTGGAAATTGGTCTCTGTAAAAGGTACATTTAATGTATCAAACCAAACCAAACTAACACACCGAATATGTCTTTCGAAATCCCTGGCTGTTGGGTGCATTTCATGTGAAGGACCAAAATTGAGAAGAAATCATCCCGATTGACAAAAAGGCACTTGAAAGCCCGGAGGTCAGATTCCATGCGGCAAAAATTTAAGTCCACAATTTCTTCTTTGATAAGCATGATATCCTCTAGTCTAAAAGCACCAAATCCTTTTTGATTAGAACTTTCCTTCAAATTGGCTAGAAAAGAAACATCTACAAAACAAATAAAAGTTAGAATATAAAGGTGCCCCTGGGCTCGGCTTAGGCGATGGGACCTTGGGGCACATCATACTCCCGGGGTTGAAAAGGATTTGCCCTCAAATCCTGGGAGTATTTATCAATCTCATCTTTGCATGTCTCCCGCCTGAATCAAATGAAAAAATTGGGATGTTCTCAAGCTTGAAGATGTTCACCTTCGACGGTCCATGATACACAGTAAACCGATATTCTTCAATCAGAAAATTCTTGGTTTGATTAGTCCCCCGCAAGTCATCAAATTCCACTCTAACATATACAGCTTCAGAGTCTAGTGGAAAATCTAAACATATGTCCCACTCAGTCTTAAAATGTTTAGAATAGTCAACAAGACCAGAGCTATTGGTTTGAAGGAAGACTTTAATCTTCAAACCCACAGCTTGGCCACTCCGCCTCACGTTCCCACCAGGGTCAAATAAGAAGTTTGGCATCACACTAGGCATACTCCCAACTCCAGACTGCTGCTTAGTAGGGATCGAATCACACTGCACAAATACAAGATCATTAGATAGACATAATTCAAAAACCCCATAAGCCTCAGCTATAACAACCCAATTGATCTTCCAATAATTCAAATAAATACACCTTGAAATGCAACTCTGAAAAATGTCCCAAAAAGAAGTAGTTCCGCCATCCTTATTCATACTAATAATCTCAGAGCCATAGTACCCTTCGGATAGCAACGAGACAGAATCACAATTTATTATAACCATAATATCTAGACTAATCATAGATAAAACCATAACTGGACAGTGCTGCAATTCTTCTATAGGCTTACTGAAAATTCCCATCATGACTGATATGCTAGTAGATATGAAATAACAAACAGAAGCAGCATCAACCATATGATCAATCCAGTAAGGAAGGATAATTCCATGAACACTTAGACAAAATAATGTGTGGCAGCCATAAAACAGAATCACCATATTCCTAATCAATTTGTCTAGACTACCCTTCAATATGTCAACATTAAAACAAATAGCACAATAACAATCAAATTTCCCATTAGGGTTGCTGTAAAAACTATCCAACTGAAAAGGGTCTATGAAGTCATAATTCACAGCAAACACCCACTCAAAGGGCAGCCATGAAGTAGAATTGCAATCAACCAAGACAACAAAGAATCTCAATGACATATCAGTAGTAAAGTAGAAGTCAATTTCATCACACGGCTTGCTAACCGTTCCAACCAAAATTGAATGTCCAGCAGATGCACCATGAACAACATAGGAAACATCAATACTATGTCTAGTCCAACAGTGTAGAAGAAGTCCAAAAACAATATTATTCTTAGACAAAATAATTTGGATTAGTAATACCGAATCCACAAAATTTCCATCCCAGTTGTCCAGAACAAATTCAATAACAACAATATTTCTAAACCATCCAATTTTAAAGAACCAAGTAATCAAAGTGTTTGGTGGGATGTACCTCAAGCAAATAGTTTTGACTAGTATGTTTGCTTCTCCGCGATCGTAGACTAGCAAATAAAGACTCGTTTGAAGTAACACTCCTAAGCCCCAATCTTCATCCATATGCATACTGGAAATGTTGATAGATCTCCTTTTATTTGTGAATAATGAATGTACTATGTCTAGGTTCCAACAGTGGTCGTAACCATTTTGCTCACCTTGAAACTTCTCTTCTCGGCATTCAATAACAAGAGGACTTTCTATTGTTAAAGAAAAAGTTTCCTCTTGACCAAGTGTTAACTCCTCAAAATCATTTTCACCTTCAAAGGTTGTTGCAATGAGCTCAACTCCATGTTCCACGATGCTCATTTCTTCCATTTTACAGAAATCATTTCGGTTATGCAAAATTGAAGACTTGTCATCTTCAATGAGTGTTTCCTCTGAGCCTTTCCCTTTGAGGAGGAGTTTCTTCCTCTTCCATCATTAAATTTGGTAACTCTTCATCAATAGATAGTCCTTCAACACTAAATGGAACAAGCAAAGCATCATTAGAAGTACATGTGTAAAGCAATTCTTGATGATCGATCTTATCTTCTTCCAACTCGGTTTCAATTCTAACAACTTCTTCAAAGACGTCTTTTTCATTAGCCATTACCAAAGAGTTATCATTCTTCTCTTCTTCATTCTCGCTACCCACTTCATTATTTTCTCCTCTTAGAATAATCACCTTTGAATTCGGGCATTGTGAGGCAATGTGGCCAAATCCCAAGCATTTGAGACATTCCAAATCTCTCGATCTCGGTTTGCTATTGTCATTAAATGGCTTCTTTTCATCACTATACTTCATCGTATTAGGCTTGCTTTTAATCTTTGGAATCGGCTTTTGGGAGATATTGGCTTTTTGGAAAGGCCGAGTCATGCCTTCTTTAAGTTTCCTCTTCCTTTGTCTTTCTATCTTCAAAGCCAATTGTATAACATCATCAAGAGTTTCATATGATTGCAATTTCACAACATCACCAATCTCTTTATGCAGCCCCTTTATGAACAGAGCAATGGTTTGCTCCATTGGTTCCTTCACATTGCAACGGATCTTTAAAACCTCAAACTCTGTCAAATACCTGTCAACCGATTGTGAGCCTTGTCTCAAATTTTGAAGTTGAAGAAATAAGTCTTGCATGCAGTGGGGAGGGACCAATTGTCTCCTCATGAGTTCCCTCAAGGCATCCCAACTTTGGATTTCAATTTCCCCCATTTTTCTTCTTTGTGCTTTAAGGTTTTCCCACCAAATACTAGCATATCCGGAGAACTACAATGTAACCATTTGTAACTTAGTCTTTTCAGAATAATCATAACAATTGAAAATCCGGTCCACCTTTTCAACCCATTCCAGGAAGTCACCACCATTACTAGAGCCCTTGAACTGAGTAATAGTGACCTTAACATGTCTCATATCATGTTTGCTGCTAGATTGTCTCCATGGAATAGATGCATCACTATCATCGGTGTCTTCCCACTGTTCACCAAAATCACTAACACCATGACCTCTTGAATCAAGGGAAGTGCTAAGCCTTCTTCCAAGCCTCGAGGTTCTAGGACCACAGACATGGTCATTTTCAAATGCTTCTAACTTTTGTTGCATTTTTTGGATCATTTCAAATAATTCCCGTGTAGTAGGATCGGCTTGATCATGAGTATCCTCAGGCGGTGTTGCATTTGAATTATTTCTCATATCTCTAGGGTTGTGATAGTGAGCCCCACTTCTCGTACTCATTATAAGCCCTTTTAATCACAAACATATAGCAATAAATGTGAGCAAAAGCTCTGATACCAAATGATAAGATCCAAGAATCACCAAGAACACAACTTATGAATCTGTCCAGAAACTGTGAAATTCTGAGCACGCTGTACCAAAACAAGAATAACTCAAAATTTCCTCATGAACTTGAGCTGTAATTTGGAGGGTATCAAATTAACATATATAGCCAACTTGTGTTAAAATTTTGTTACAAAATCGACCCTGGTTTATCAGATATGGCCGAAACAACAGAACCCTGAAGTTAGGGATTGCGGCAGAACAGAATTACCTCTCAACTTTCTGATTTGTGTATCTTGAGCTGCATATAGCTAAATAACCCCACATTTGGAAGGCAATCAAATAACTCAGAATAGAGCAACTTTCCAGAAGAAACAAAATTGAAACGAATAGAGTAAGAGTCCCAAAACAAAACCAGAATCGGAAATCCAGCAAACCAGAATTTCAATCAGATTCAGCTGTCATATAACTTTCCTTCAATAACTCATTCCATTTTTCCATTCATGAACAACCAAGCAAGGGTAGATCTTCAGCAACCAAATAAGAGAATTTCAGAGTATCAAATAACCAAAAATAGCAAGATGAACTTTCAAGAATCGAGAATACCAAATAAAACTGTGGAGCCCGATTTGTCCTCCTACCGTGAGAGGATCAGATAAACTCGGCTTAATCAAGGATCAAGCACTCTCCATGGGGTCTAACATTTCTCCTATCTCCACACTACAAAATACACCACAAGAATGATGCTTTGGAAGAGACAGCACCCCTTCCAACTTGCTCAAGAAAACGCTACAAAGAGAAGCAAGTTCGGGGAGGAAATTGGATGGCCGAGAGGAGGGAGGTCCGCGCGGTTCTCACGCTTTCAACAAGGATTCCTTTTCTAATGCATCAAAAACTGATTCTTTCATTCAAAAGAGGGTATATAAAACCCTAATGTTTACAAATTAGGACAAAATACCAAATTACCCTAGTAGCAAATGACTAAAATAACCCTTAATAATAAAACATAAACATAAAATCCGAGTTTGGAAATTGGTCTCTGTAAAAGGTACATTTGATGTATCAAACCAAACCAAAATAACACGCCAAATATGTCTTTGGAAAGCCCTAGCTGTTGGCTGCATTTGATGTGAAGGACCAAAATTGAGAAGAAATTATCCCAATTGACAAAAATGCACTTGAACGCCTGGAGGTCAGATTCCATGCGGCAAAAATTTAAGTCCACAATTTCTTCTTTGATAAGCATGATATCCTCTAGTCCAAAAGCACCAAATCCTTTTTGATTAAAACTTTCCTCCAAATTGGCTAAAAAAGAAATACCTACAAAACAAATAAAAGTTAGAATATAAAGGTGCCCCTGGGCTCGGCTCAGGCGATGGGACCTTAGGGCACATCAAGAATCAAGGCTTGTTCTCCGTTCCAATAATTCGGACATACCCGAGCCCTAGACACCCGCGACGGGCACTCCACAATCCGCGACCAGCAGCTCGTCCGCCGGACATAACCATCTAAGCCTGTGCCTGAGCTCCCCATTTCTCATCATCTCTGTCTCGTCTCCCTCTTTCATCTCCCTACTCTCTCACTCGAGTCTCTCTCTTTCTCCGTCTTTCTATTTCGTTCTTCAGCAAACAAGAAAACCAAAATCTCCCCATTACTTCAATAAATTGCTGGACCTGTTCAATAGCGAACCTGTTCAACCCACTCTCTTTCCAACTAAATTTTCCATTTAATTTCTAACTAATCAACTTTTATTTAATTTAATTTTATTTATTTCTTCAATTCTAATTGATAATTGACAATTACATCTTTTGTAATACTCCGATAATTTTCCAATTAATCCAAATATGCTTAATTACTTTTCACTTGTTCTTATTAAAGTCCAATATAAAAATTCTGGGTATTATAGTTTCTGTATCTGTTTTGGTTTTCGTTTCTAGTTTTGTTTATGTTTTTATCTCTGTTTCTGTTTCTGTTTCAATTTCAATTTCTATTTTGGTTTCCGTTTCTGTTTCCGTCTTTGTTGATGTTTCCGTTCCTGTGTTTAGTTGTTGTTTCCGTTTCTATTTCTGTTATTCGTTCCTAGAGAGGTTCAACCTATTGCCTCCGTACTTTGCCATGCAGTAGTACAATCACGTTCTTGGTTACCTTGATTGAGTTCGGATCGAGATGGAGAACATAATCCAAGTCTGACATAAGTCCTATTATTCATTTGACTTCTCCAAGTCCAATACTTAACCCAATACTTAAGTCCAATGCTACGGACATAGAGTACCTCATGTAAGAAAACGCCTTTAAATCCAAGTTGGTCACACCAATAGACTAGACTTCCACAAAACTTCTCAAATCTAGTCTATGTAGAAAATCAACTTCACTTAGAATCAAACAGGTTCCTCTTTCAACTACCCTTCATAATAGTCCAAGCCTTAGTCTCTTATTCTCCTTCAAAGGTCAATACTAAGTGGCAATTACTTGGCTAGTTAGATCTTATTCCCTTAGCTCGGCTTAGTCCTTAATGTTCTTCCTTTCTTCCTCCCTCATTTAATCTAACATTTATCCAACCCGTTGTAACCTAAGCATTTATGTTTAACTATCTAGTTGGTCTAGATTATGCAGGATTTCCTTTTCCACTTACTTCCCTTGTACTTATTTCCACAAATTTTGGCAAAGTCTCTCCTGTTTCTACACTCCCTCAAAGCTATAAATCCTACATAAAATCCCAAACAGTTCAAGAATATTCATCATTCTCACTAATATCATCTAAATCCAAAATCTAAAGTCCAAATTATATCAAGTACGATCGCGAATCTACAATCCCAAATGCAAACAAAATACTTGTCACGTCTACCTAGTTCGCCAGTCCACTAGTCCCTACAGGTTATTTCCTAATAATGCATTATCAAAATAAAATAAGGGAATCATGTGTTAGTAAAGTAATAGGAAGTTACTTACAGTGGATGAAGGATTTTCCACGTCGATGTTTGTCCTGGCAGGCACACAACTTTACTAGTTTGACTTTTACGAAAATGGTTTTACTCAGTGAGCTATAGACTCAGTTTTGAAAAATGATTATCAGAACAATTTACAAAAATCGTTTTTAAAACCACTGCTCTGATACCAACTATAACGACCCAGTTTTTTTTTCATAACTTTTTAAAATACGCAAAATTTAAAACTTTTGTAAGACAATTAAAATCTTTCATAATCAGAGTGCCAAAATCAAGCATCAAAATCCATTCATTACATTCGTTATGAAAATTATTTACTAAAACATTAGCGGAAGCGAAAACATTCAAATTAAAATATGCTAAGTAAATTATTATGTTTTAAAATTTACTTTACTCATCTTTAGCCTGACTAGCCACAAGATCTGCTCGTGCAAACCTTTCTTCAACTGCTTTGTATTTTGTTCATTGTTCTTCTCGTGCATACACATGGACCTACACCACAAGTAAACTGTAAGCCCAAAGGCTTAGTAAGGAAAGGGAATATGTAATATAATCATGCCTCTCTTTATTTCACTTAGAATGGGTCGGCCCCAAACCAATATTTCATTGCGTTTCAGTCATTCGTTCATTACTCGTACATCGAGTTGGAAGTTGAAGGAACATGTATGTGATGGAATAGTTTGATCGGCTTGATATGCTCTAAGGATCACTAGAGCACTTGTTAGAAAATTGGCCACAAAACTGTATTGATCTGAACTCGTAACTTTAAAATAGATTTATCTCCCAATACACCCGTGAACAATAGCTGGTTTTTGGAGGTCACCAAAATAACACAATCAGGCAAATCATATCAAAAATCCAGTGGAAAAACCACTCGAAATCTTGAGTTATGACCGAAACAATACAACACCAAAATCTAGGGTTTCACCTGAGCAGATTTGATAACCAGAATTCAAACGGAAATATCTCGACTTGCATACATCCAATGGATACCAACTTTTGAGGGGAGTAGGTTGACTAATTATAGAACAAATCATCAGAAGGAATGAACTCAATAAGACATGCGCAAGGTCTTCGAAAAACAGTCACACTCACAACAATCTAGCAGCAACAATAACAGGGCAGATTTGCGATAATCAAGCAATCCACTAAAGAATCAATCTTGACATTAAACCTCAACTATAATCACCAAATAAGATAGTAACAACCTGTTAGCAATAGGATAGACCAAGAAGAACCAAGAAATACTTGCAAGAACTTCAAGAAAACCAAGAAGAACCGTGGATTCCGCGAACCTCCCAAGTGAGAGGGGCGACTAAAATGGCTTGACCCGATGGTAAGCACTCTCCAAGGGTATGAAGATCTTCTTCTATCTCCACATCACAATCCACATCTTGAAAGGGGAGGTATTGGAGGAGATAGTAACCCTTCCATCTAGGCCAAGAAGCTTCAAGACGGCCGAGCTCGGGCTATGGATGAATAGGCGTTGAGGGAGGGGGATGCCGCGGGTTTCTCCACAAGGAATAGAGCTAAGTTTTTCTATTTCATCAAAAGTGGCTTCTCCTTACAAAAGAGGGTATAAAAACCCTAACTGTTTACAAAAATAATGCCAAAAGACCAAAATACCCTTTACGTGAAAATTTCGGCATGAGGGTGTGGTTTGCATGCAAACCGCGCACCTCTCAAACACTTGACAAAAGACAAAAACAACATAAAGAAACCAGTTAAAATCTCCAGAAACATGTCAATTTCTAAATCAACAAAAATGGTAACCAAATGTTAATAATGCACTTTGAACCTTCAACACTTCATGGAACCTTCGAGGTGGAAAATAACGAGTTATCCGTTCGGTGGTGAATGCACCCATGTGATAACGTGAAAAGGAACTCCCTTGTCTTCGTGAGATGTTTCCTCTAAAGAATCCCAAACTTTGATGTTACCTGCAAAATAGAAACCAGTTAGGAAAGAGATAACCTTCTTGGCTCGAGCCCGAGTGATTGGTCCCTGGGGCACATCACGGCTTCTAACCCTATGTGGGCTAGATCCAAACAACTCATCCGACCCAAACTTCCAATCATCATCATCATCATCATCATCATCATCATCATCATCTGTAACGACCCAGGTTTTCGTAATTCGTTAAAATGAAAAAAAAATTGAAAATTTTCTTTTTAAAACAAAACGTATCAGAGTGCGTCTAACTGGATTGCTACTGACTCTTCCTTTAAACTCGTCATAAAAACCAATTGACAAAATTGTGCGGAAGCGTTATGAAATAGACCCTTGTAAAACATGACGGAAGAGTAAATGAATCATTTAAGGAAGAAACTAAGACAACTAAATACAATATAATAAAACTTAATATAATTACAATTGTTTACTCATCTCTTTCTTTGTCTGGCTAGCCCCAAGTCTCGTGCGTGTGAAATCATTCATCCTTGCATCATTATGTGTTTATCATCTACTTATTATCTGTTCGTCGTTGTACCTACACAACATGTAATATATGAGCCTAATGGCTCAGTAAGGAAAAGGGTTAACACAATTATGCTTCTAACTCCCTTTAGTTCTTTTGGAATGGAGGCCACCCAAACCAATTCTTTCGTTACGTTCATTTGTTTGTTCGTCCGTTACTTGTACTTCGAGCTGAAGATTAGAGGTTCTCCTTTGGGATGGCCTAGTTTGATCGGCTTCTAACCTCGTGTGTGCATACTAGTCCCTTTCCCGACTAGGTGAAGGTGTATCCTAGCTACCAGGCTAGATCCAAATTTCCCATCTACCCCAACTCCCTACCCTTTCTTGCGTATCATGCCTTCAAGGTTTCTTCCCTTATGACGTATCCCGCCTCCAAGGTTTCTTCCAGTGATAGGCGTATCCAATCTTGAAACATTATTTTTCCCTTCGGCGTATCCCGCCCTCGAGGCTCTATTCCAGTGATAGTCGTATCCTGCCCATCCTGAATGTTTTCTATTTCCTTATTCCTTAACATTTTTCTTCACTCATACATGTGGGAGTACCACCCCAAAGTGGCACTCCGTATGGGTTTCTATTAATATGATGCATGCTCATACATTCTCAACCTAGCATGATGCATGATGCCCCATAACATAACTTTTACAAAAATTGAAGTGCGCATTTAAAAGTAACTGTAAATAACAAGAATTGAAAGCGCATAAGATGAATAACATAATAAGCACACACAGAGAACAGTTATAATATTGAATTGTAAACAACGAAGCACAGAAGGAGAATTCAAAGCATTCTAAGTATCTTAATTGGTCTCCTAGTCATTTTACATGCTTCCTACATTCATTATTCTAGGTGATCATTCTAATCAGTTATCCAAGTAATTTACCATGCTTTGTTTAACAGAATTTATCATGCTAAGGACATGTAATCAAAATCGAGATTATAAGCAATACGAAGGAGACAATAACAAAAGCAATTATAAACATACATTCACATAACAAAAGAGATCCTTGAGACATGTTATCTTAATTAGTTACATGCTTAAGTTTAACTAGTTTATTAACAATGTTACCATTATTAGTTTAGTTATCTAATATGCTCAAGTTAACAACTTATCTTAGTTGATTAACATGCCACTCAAACACAAAAGAATTAACAAACTTAGTTAATTGCATGCTTGAATTACAAATCAAAATACATATAATTAACATGACTTAATTAAAACTAGTTACTTATACATGCTCAAGTTTAGTTCATTGCTCTAATTGTTTAACATGCTCAATCAATTACTTTAATTAAGTTTGCTTGTTCATTAACATGCATAGGGTTCACTTAGCATAATATTTGTCTAGTTGGTTAATTAAATATCTTAGTTAAGCACTTACTACAACTAGTTAGGGAACATGCTCGCATACTGATTATTCTAATCAATTATTCTAATTAAATAAATTAACATGCTCTTACAATATTCTAATCAATTATATGCTCAACTAAATTAAACATGCTAGTTAAGTACTTATTAAACATGCTAATAAATAAATGGTAATTCAAATGGTTTACAGGTTTGGACTACTAATTGAATTACATGCTCAATTGATTATTATTTAACATGCTTAATAATTGATGAACATTTAGCTAAGTGGCAGAACAATAACAAAGGAAATGATCGCATTATAAACATTTAGCAACAACATAAGAACTCTTAGCTCATTTCCAAACCTTTCATACCCATTCATCATTCACGTTTTCAGCATTATCACCATCTATCACTAGAAATTATGGAACTGATATGCAATCAAGGAAATCATTTACAGCAAATTTCAGCAATATTTATATATATAATGGCAAGAACTATCACTCAAAGAGAAGCAACAAGAGTACAGAGAACAACCAACGATCAACAGGGGACTAACATAGAGCTATCCATATGTTATGGAGTGCTAATAAATCTAGACTATCATGAAGAAAACACTTAGTCATGGTGCTAGTAATAAGGGAAACATTCAGCATGATAAAACATTTAAACCACATAACTATCAAGGGATATCATAGAACTACAATAAGCTACATAAGACATCACATAAATTCACGCACTCTACTTGTGGTGCAGGGCCTTCAAATGGCCAAAACACACCCAAATTTCTTACCTCAAACTTTATCGCGCGTTCATACTTTGCCGTTATTCCTCTTCTTTTTTTTAATACCTTCACAAATTAATACCAATTATCAATATTTCCTAATCTTATCAAAGTAGCAACTTTCCATAACATCACACAGCATCCTTTCAACACCCAACACAACTACACAGTAGGACAAAATCCATCATACTCATACATTGGAAATAAATGATAGACCAATAACTCAAAGCCGACCACTAGTACCAATTCTACATATCAGTACTTGATAGGCTCCAAGAAACAAATGGAGAGCCTTAAAGAAATCTGTCCCGGAAAGCTAACAATAGTCGAACTAGCAGCAAGGATTTGAATCAAGCTCCAAAAAGTACACATGAACTAAAGCTGTATTTTGGAGGAAATAAACTTAATATATTCAAGCAAGTTGTGTCAAAATCCCTACCCAAAAAGCACTCTGGATTAGTAGATATATCAAATTTAATAACAACCCGAAATTAGTTTCCAGCAGGACAGTTTTACCAACACATAATCAAAATGGAATAACTTGAGCTACAAACACCAAACGGCGTCCAAATTTGGAAGGCAACTCCCTGACTTAATCTTGAACAAATCACTAGAAGACATCAAACAGAGACGAACGTCGTAAGGGCCTCAAACAGATACTATAATCAGAGGTAACAACAATCCAGCAAAAATTGCAGATTCTGCACTTCAACAATGATCCGAAAATATCCCTCTTCAATCAATAATCTCCAAAAGACTTCTTCAACAAATAACCAGCATTTAATCACCAGAACATATATTATCCAAGCAGCAAGAAAAGAACATAAAAGAACTTCAAGAATCAAGACAAAATACAATGGAGTCCGCGGACCTCCTAGTGAGAGCGGCGACTTTGGGGTTGGCCGAAAACCAACACTCTCCAAGGTTGGAAAGTTCTCTTGTCTCCACACCACAATCTTACCTCGAAGATAAGGATTGGAAGAAACAATATCCCAAGGCTTGCAAGGTTGAGAAGCTTCAAGAGAGCCCTTGCTTGGGTGATGGATGAAATCGGCGCTAAGGGGAGGGGGAGGCCGCGGCTAGGTGTTTTCCAAAACACAAAAAATTATCTCAATTCAAAACTCCTTTTTTCTTCCAAACGAGGGTACATAAACCCTATCGTTTACAAAATAGGTCAAAAGACCAAAATACCCTAGTAGCAAAATGACTAAAATAACCCTTAATTAAAACAACAACAACAAGTCCGAGTTTGAGTTTTTTCTCTCTGAAACAAAGATATTTGACATACCAAATGGAGCTCAAATACAACGTTCAATATCCCGTTCGAAACCTCTGGATGTTGGCTACATTTTGTATGAAGGACGAAGTTGAAACAACGCCGTCCCGATTGTCAAAATATCCATTGAACGTCCACAGCTCTGGTTTTAGGCGGAAATGGAAAACCTATAATTTCCTCCCAAAGATTACAAGATCTCCATTAGCCCAAATGCCAACTCCTCTTTGTTTATTTGATTCAAAAACCTACAAAATAAATAAAAAGTTAGAAAATAAACGAGCCCCTGGCTCGGGCTCAAATTCCGGAACTTGGGGCACGTCAGTACTCAAACAATTCCAACCTCCAATGATACTTCACAACCCACTATGCAGTAATTAATAGAGGTATTATAATCTTAAATCCATTCAGAACATTAATAAGTGTATTTGCATACCAACAATAGTTAGAAGGCCCCATATCCTTGCGTCCAATTAAGAACATATTAACTTGGCTCAATACTAGGAAACATAGTCCATCTCTTCAAACTATATATTTTCTTCAACTTAAATCCCCTTATAAAATTAATATGGAAGCATCCCCAGATATCTTTATCACCACACAACAGAAACCACCCTGAACAAACTTCACTTGACAGATGCATATTTTTCACACTAACAACCATTGACGCATAACTCATGAAACAGAGGAGGAAGTCCATACCTAGAGTTCACCCATCACTGCTCTCGGCCATCCAGCAGTCCAACTGCAGAGAGTTCCATCTCCAACCAAGTCGCAGTAGCTCATCAACACCACAACGAAACCAATAAGCAACAACCAATAAAAGGGGCATCCAATCAATAGGGCACCAAACTCAAGGGAACAGAGAAGGTTTACCTAAAGGAACACAAAGACCAGAGAGCTCACAGTCCAGCCATCTCCTTCTCTCGACTTCAACTCATCTCCCAACTCTTCTGTCATCCTCTCTACCGCGTTTCTCCTCTCTGTCTCTTTTATCCTCCAGCCACCGACAGCTACTCCAGCAGCTTTACAGAGTTTGTTCCCCACGCTGTGATTCCAAGCTGGAAAGGTTGTCTACATAGCAGACAACAATCCCAACCAAACCGGGCAGACTGGTTCGGTTCGCCAAGACACTCGGCTGAAGTCCCCTGGCCACCACAAGGAAGCCACTTCTGACGAAAATCGGCTATTCATCTTTCGAATCAGGACTCCATACCTCAACCAATCAATAGAAGAACAAAGAAGGAGAGAAACCAAACCTCGAATTGTCACCGAAAATCGCTCCAGCAGAATCTCTGATTTCGAGCCCTAACCGTAAGTCGTGCCACTCGTCGCTGCAGCAGCTCGTACCTCTGCCAGAATAAACCCAAGCCGAGCTCGAGCTCGCCATCGGCAACCTCGCGTCCCCCTACTGCTCGATCTCCCTCCACTTGCCTCTCTCGTCTCTCTCGGGCTTCTCTCTCTCGAAGAATGGCTGAAGACCAATCTTTGGACTTTAGCACATAATGGCCTACAGGCCAAATTAAAATTTCCCAAACCACATGGTATGAACCAGTTCTACTGAACCGGTTCATGCACTCCATAATCCCATTTTTAATCCTTTTTAATCCAAATTAATCTAATTCAATTAACCCCCCTCACATAGTTAATTCCAAATAATAGAATTTATCTCGTAAATCTCCCATAAATCTTATTCCCTCTTTTGATTAAAGGAGAATCGAGCCATTTATAATTTTTCAGGCCGAGCCAAACCAACCCGGTTCGGTCCAATAAAATACCCATTCTTCCAAATTAATCTTAATTATCCTTCAATAAATTCTTTAAATTAAAATCTTACGAATACGTCCTTGGTAAGACCCCGATAATTATACAATAAATCCAAATACCCCTAATTACTTTCTAATTATTCTTAATAAATTATGATATAAAAGGTCGGGGTATTACATCATCATTTGTTCATTTCATTTTCTTCACTCATGCATGTGAGTACCACCTCGAGGGCACTCCCTACTTGTTTCTATTAACATGATGCATGTTGACAAAACATAAAAGAATTGACAATTAAACAATACAAGTAGCAAACAACGAATGGTAAGAATAGCAATAATGGAAATCATCGAACAGTATGAATAACACAAATAACAAATAACGAATGGCAAGAGTAATATTAATTGAAAGCAAAACACAGAAACAAATCGAAAGCGACATATAACATACTTGATCCTACCGAACATCACACTCAAGATATAGCAAGACAGTTAAACAATTAACTACAAGGTATCTAAGAGAATTAATAATGGGATCATGATTTTATTCTACTCGATTAAACATGCTTTTATTTCATTAGTTAAACTTGCAACAATTAATGATCCAGTTAATTAAACATGCAAAGAATCCTATTAGACATGCTCGATTTATTTAATTATACTAAACATACTTCTAGAATCATTAGCCTAATTAATCTTCACATGCTTGATTTATGGAAATGAAACAAATATTGACAATTAAGAAACTACAGCGAATAACAAGGTAGCTATGCAGGAAGCTACAGCAAATAACAAGGTAGATATGCATGAAGCTACAGCCAGAGAATATAACTAATTGTACAAAACAAAATTTAAAGTCTCTATTCATTAATGATTATACGTGCATATCATGTCATACTTCATTTTCGTTATTCGATTCTACGAACTTAACATTTTCATTCATCATTCATGCATCACATCTTTATCAAAGTAAAGAGAACTACAATTCCTAGCCAGAACCAAGAAATAACAACATTAGAACTAGATTTCAAATTGCAGAACTAAGTTATCTATGCATGCTATTCCGATTAAAACAGAACATCCCATACTAAATAAATCATGAACTGGAAATTTACCTAACAAATAACAATTCGATCATGCTCCATAATTTGATATAACGAGAATCATGCTAAACAAATTGTTGCTAATTAAATCTAGAGCATTTATCGCTCCTAACCAGAACCAAGAAATAACCGCATCGTCGACTAATTCTACGATCTTAACAACAATATGAGAAATAATATTGCCAACAGAACAGAACTACAACCCATGAATAAACAAAGAGATTATTCATACATATCATTTCGTTATCAGAGGTTTTCGTTCATCAGTCCCTTTTCCATCGATTCATTAGTTCACATCATAGCAATTCATTATCACATTCCTTTTTCATAGAAATATTGAATTGCAGTAAAGGAATCACAGAAATTAACATATAATAGCAATCAAGGGACACATGCAAACTACTTGTGGGTAGGGCCTCCACTGGCCAACAACTCCACCCAATCCTTACCTCAAATCTTTATCGCGTTTGATACTTAATCATAATCCTTCTTCTCTTCCGACACCTTCACAATTAGAAACATTTATTATTAACAACTTCTCACCTATAAACTTTAACACTTAACAATCCCTATATACACAATTTTGCAACTAATTGTGGGTCAATAACTAACAACAACGCAAATTCATAATCATTAACACCCAATAATACTATTTTTTGTTGAATAACCAACCAACAATGAAGCCTCCCTAATCCCATTAACCAGCCAAACCCTCCACAATGGCAGTCCATACCACTATCCCAACATACCGAATCAATACAACCACACATAAAGCAATTAAAGTCCAGTGGTCTATAACATTACATATTAAATTTTCAAGATAACAGGACCCCACAGAACAACCAAAATGACCGAGAAGTAATCATCCCAAGAAATCAAATATGTTGTGGTAAATGAACAGAGAGCATAAACTGCAAATATGCAGTGCAGGAAACAATTCATCAATATTCTTTTGAATACAGAAAAGGAAAACTCATCATGAAGACCCGAGAATAGACCCGAGAATAGGGACTTCAGCTCAAATCCCTTCGACACATCGCAAACACCGCGGAGAGGAAAATAGCAGCCAACCTGTGTTGAGTCAAACTAGGTCGGAGCACCCAACCGGAGCACTCGGGTCAGAGCACCCGAACTCCTACCAACTGACCCGAGGCTAGAGACTACCGCCAGCGAAGCCCTAAGCCCAAGTCATTCATCGCGAGTCCTTCTCAACCGAACACCACGCCGGCATCAATCCACCTCGCCGCTGTCAATCCGTGCCATCGTCGACTGAAATAGACAGATCATCGATGTTCAACTCTGCTCCAATGACCCACGAGCTGACGCTTCAATTGTTACCATCCGCACGCCACTCACCACAAAGGACCTTCCCGAGTGCCGAGCTTCACCGTCAGTCAGGCGCACTCATCGTCGCCTCTTCTCTTGTCGGGCTCTCTCTCTCTCTCTCTCTCTCTCATTTCTTCAGTAAAACATGCCTTAACCTAATTTCCTTTTTAATTGGCTTCTTCAACCAAACCGGCTACTCGAACCGAACCGCTTTGTCCCTCCCTTCTTCACTTAATTTCTCTTTTAATTTCTCCATTTTAATCCTAATTAATTAATATTAAAATATATTTATGTGTTAAATATTTTTATCGAATATTAACCGACCCAATTTCTAACTCCCAACTTATTCCAAATATTGTTTAAAGATTATTACAGGTTCAATTTAAATTTTTTGATTCCATTTCTTAAATTGATTTCTATCAATTAAATCCCCAAATTATACTCTAATTATACTTAATAAATTCGGATAAAAATTTGTGGTGTTACAGTTATGTCATCAAATGCAAAGCCTCAAGCAAGGATCTTCATCCATAGAGGAATATGTGACGGAATGTGAAACTTTGAAAAGAAGGTGTGGTTTAGAAGAGCCAGAAGAAAAAACTTTTGCGAGATTCATCCAAGGCCTTAATTATGATATTGAAGATATTGTTGAGTTACATCCTTACAAAACCTTGGACGATGTTATCAAGTTGGCTCTAAAAGTGGAAAGATAAAGAAGAGAAAAAGGAGGGAGATGGTTAGCCGATTCCTACAAAGAAATACAAGCTTTCCCAAACCAACATCCAAACTAGAAGACTAAGGTTTGAACATCAAGAGTGTTACCCGAAAAACAAGTGACAATAAGAAGTTACCTATTGAAGCACTAATTCAAAAGACAAGAGAGATCAAATGTTTCAACTGCCTTGGTATAGGGCACTATGCTTATCAATGTTCGAATAGGAAAGTAATGGTCATACGAGAAGGTGCCAATGAAGTTGAAAGTGAAGATGAGAGTGCTAAACAAGGGGCACCCGAGAAGGAAGCACAAGTAGAGATCTTTCATGCTCATGAGGGTCCTTTTCTTATGGTAAGTAGAAGGAAACTTACTAAAAAGGCAAGGATTGATGATTGTCCAAGAGAAAATGTCTTCCATAGTCGATACAAAGTGATAGACAAGATATGGTCTCTAGTTATTGATGGAGGAAGTTGTGCTAATGTGGTTTCTACTGAATTAGTAAGCAAGTTGAGCATGGAAACAACCTTGTATCCAACTCCCTACAAGTTAAGTTGTTCAAATGACTAAGAAAACCTCAAGGTGAGTAATCAAACATTAACAAAGTTCTCTATTGGAAGTTTTATGGATAAAATACTATGTTACGTGGTTCCAATGAGTGCTAGTCATCTACTTTTGGGAAGACCATGGCAATATGATAGAAAGGCTATGCATGATGGATTTACTAATTGTTATTTATTCAAGTACAATGGGAAGTTTATCAAGTTAGCTCCACTCCAATTGGAGCAAGTGGTGAAACATTATGAATCAATGAAGGAAAGTAAGATGAAGTCCAACATGCTTATGTCAAGAAAGGAGAGCACTTACGTGATGACCGACAACATATCTCAAAGATATTCCTTCCTCACCAAACTAGATGCCCAACTATATGGTTTTGATTGGATAAAGAATGCATATGGGAATGATATAGACTTTGGACAATGGTATGAAAAGTGTGTGGTTTTATCTTATGAATGGTTACCTCTTCAAAGTCAGAAAGATATGCATCCTATGGTGTAGCCTTTGAGAATCTTTGGTGAAGGAGGCGCATAGTGGAGGCTTCACTAGTCACTTTGGAGAAAAGAAAACTTATGAAGCAGTAAAAGAGAATTCCTACTGGCCTTACCTCCTGAAAGATGTACAAAGGGTATTAGAGAGATGCATCATTTGCAAGAAAGCTAAAAGTAGACTCTTACCTCAAGGACTCTATCTACCTTTACTAGTGCCAACACATCCATAGGTAGAGGTTAGTATGGATTTCATCCTAGGATTTCCATGCACAATGAGATCAAAGGATTCCATTATGGTAGTTGTTGATAGGTTCTCCAAGATGACTAATGTTATTGCTTGTTATAAATTGGAGGATGTTAGTCATGTGTTCAATTTCTTTTTCAAAGAAGTGCTGCATTGGCCTGGAATTCCTTATTCCATTGTTTTTTTACCATGACACAAAATTTCTTAGTACTTTTTGGAGAAGCCTTTCGAGGAAAGTAGGGACCAAGCTACTATTTAGTATATCACTCCATCCCCAAACCGATGGACAAACTAAGGTAGTCAACCGGACGTCGTGCACACTTTTGAGAAGTATGTTGAATGGATAGTTGATAGATTGGGATTTGCACATACCATACATCAAGTTTACATATGATAGAAGCATGCACCGAAGCACTCAAAAAACTCCTTTTGAGGTAGTATATGGATTCAACCCTAACACTCCTATGGATCTTATGGCATTGCCACACAAAGAGCTTGACAATTCGGATGGAGGAAAGAAGGCCAACTTAATGAAAGCTTCGCATGAAAGGGCAAGGAAAACCATAGAGAAAAAGAATGAAACCTATAAAACGGAAGAAAACCATGGAAGTAAAGAGATTATATTCAAAGAAGGTGACTTAGTGTGGCTACATTTACACAAAGAAAGATTCCCACAAAAAAGTAAATCCAAACTCATGCCTGGAACTAATGGTCCATTCAAGGTGTTGGAAAGGATCAACAACAATGCATACAAATTGGAACTTCTTGAAGGAATATGGGGTGTCATCAACTTTTAACATACAAGACTTATCTCTTTACAATGAAGATATGGAGGGAATTATGGAGCTGAAGCTTAAACATGATTTAAGGTCAAATCCTCTAAAACCCGAAGAGGATGATGGACTACATGGTCCAATTACAAGGGCTAGAGCCCAAAGTCTCATCAACAGTTACCTTTCTAAGTATTTGGAAGGTAACTCAATAATGGGCGAAGTGGAGGAGCCACCAACTCGAGAAGACTAAGGGAAGCCCACACATGTTTTACTATGGAAATACTCACAAGAAGTTGAGCTTGAGGATCAAGAAAGGTCAAGGCAAGAAAAGATATGAAAACCTTCCCAAGTGGCCAAGCATGAAGACAAAAGAGAAGCCAAAGAATATCTTGATAAGGAAACCCTCCAAGTGGTCAAGCTTGAGAAAGAATAGTTGGCAAAAGCCATCAAAACTTAGAGAAGAAGAGAGCAAGAATTCATTAAATAATTTATTTTTTGTTAAGTTGTCTAAAGTATGTTAGTAATCGGCTAATTATGTTAGGTGATAGCCGATTTAGTATCTTGTTTCCTATTTAGTTATTTCCTATTCTATAAGTTGTAATTGTCTATATAAAGCCACCTAGCATAGGTGTCTAACAAGTTAAGTTGAATTTAATTACAAAAACCTTTGCTTTGTTATCTATCATTTGGAGGGATTCCTTATTCCCCTTTGGTGTGTTCCATCCAAAGTTCTTGTAGTGTGATATAACAATTGAGGTTATTTTGTAAGTTGAATAACCTTTCTTATTGGCATCTGTGTTCTTGGTCCTTGGAGGAAGAATGTGTGAAGAGGTGTTCAACTTTGAAGAATGATTATATTGGTGGATTTCTCCATACGAAGGTGCAAGTTGTGATTTCTTGTATTTTCAGCCAATCTAGTTCAACCAAACATTATTCTTTATTTGTCGAGATTTATGTCATTATCTTTAGAAGGGATATTCTTAATACATTGAAGACGTTGTTGTCCAAATTTCGCGAGGAAAGCATCTATATTCAGCAACTTATTGGTTTCCAAAGTCAGCAATTCCTAAAGTGAATTGGTGGCAATTATAGAAGTTCTTCATCTAGTCGATCTCCATCTTGTGGCCGGACAACCACTTTTTGCCTAGGAATTTACGGATGATTGAATTTATATACATTCTATTCATTCTTCTCAGTCGCTAATTGACTGCATGGCCTTATTAGAGAAGCCACTGCTTGCTCTCCTCCTTCAGCAGATCGACTGCATAGGTTATTCCTTTCCTTAACTCCAACCATTGTGCATCACTTTTCGCAGAAGCTCGTTCACTAGTTCACTTTTCCATAGTTGATTTTTGCTATGGAAATTTGCATTTCCTTGAGGGCATCCACCTTGGATATCCACTCCTAATAACTCTTTCTGTTGCAGACTTTCGCTCTCTTTCTAGGCGTCCACTCTTGGTTTCTGCACTTTTTTACAGATGTTCACTTTCAACTTCCATTAGCATATTAGGTTTTAAACATGGTGCGGGCATTAGGAGAATTATTACTAGCATCTGAAGGGATTGTAAACTAAAGAGTCTTCTTAAAAGCTGACAACTAAACGACAAACATGCTCTATGGACTCGGCGACCAGGTTCATTGCTAATATCTAGATGAAAAACAACTCTCCAGAGTGGATGTCTGGCATAGTTTATTGCCTTAAAAAATAGTCGTGTTGGAGACCATGACTTACATGCGGGCGTATAGATGATGGAAGATCACTAAAAACTTCTAGAAGATTGGGTGTAATAAGTGGTAATTCAGGTGTCAAGCTTATTAAAGAAGGAGAAAGGAAATTTGACACTATAGCTATGTAACATCTCAACATTTTACCTCATTTGGAGAGGAAAAATAATTAATTGATTAAGCTAGAGAAGGGGGTAATTGCTGGGAAAGGTATTGCTGAAGGACCATCAACAAGTATAAAAATATTGGAATTTGTCAAAGGAGGGAAGTTCATGCGAGGGAGATTGTGATGCATGGTTGAGGAGGTGTGCATGTCCCTGAAGTTAAGGGAAGGCATGGAGAATATTGTAAGCCGCTAAGGAGGAAAGAGCAAATAAGGTGAACGAATTCATAATTGAGGAAAGAGACTCAAGAAGGTAGCCACAAGAGTATACAGATCTATAGAAAGATGAGATTCATATGTAGAATAGTGTCATTTTGGATGAAGGAATGTTTAAGGATGAGCGGATGATATAACGATCACTGTATAAAACCAAGGAACGGCTGAGATCAAAGATGGTAAATGGCGCGAAGAAGGCAGAAGTGTGGGTGAAAGGAGGGTCGTTAGATTAAAAAGGGGTAGAAGAGTTTATGGTTGCTAGATCTAAGGAAAAATTATGTGGGGGTGCAGGGGAAAGGAAGATCATTGGATTAAATAGAAGGAAGAGTTTATGGCCATTGGATCTTAAGAAAGATGCTTCCACAGGAGGGAAAGATTCTCTGGAAAAAAGAAGATGTCGCAAGGAAAGAGCAAGGGAGAGAAAGGTCATTGGATCTAAAGTGTAGACGAAACAGGCACCATTGGATTAGAAGGTTGAAGGAAAAGATGCTCCCACAAGAAAAGAAAGATTCCATAACGGGAGATAGAATGACCGTTGGACTAAATGGGAGAAATAAAAACGATCAATAGATTAAGGAATAGATGTTTCAGGAGACAAGGAAGATATCATAGCAGGAGAGAGTAGGATCAATGGATTGATAGGGCAGGCGAGATGGGGAATGTTTGATCTGAGGAAAGATTCTTCCGAGAAGTGAAAGATGTCACGCAAACAAATGTTAAGTAAACATAAATATAAAAGGTGTCATTTTACGTTAAGGAACATATCCACGGTAGTGAACATGTCTACAACAACGTGTTATAAGCAAGTAAACATTGTCTTTTTAGAGGAAAAATGTAGAGTCTTAAGTTTCGGCAGAAGCAAATGCGTCCATGCTTGCGAATGTGTCCACAATAGGGGAGAAGAGAAAAGGAAAACATATGGTTTTTATTAGAATATAAGCCTTTGGAGAAAGGAACGCATCCACAGAAGGACGTGGTGAAAGTTGAATGGTGGACTTACGCTGAAGGATGTGAATATTCTTAGCAGTTACAAACTGGGTCACTACAGTAGCTTAAGCTTCAGCAACAGAAGGTCACCTTTTTGCGACAATGTTTCTGGATGAAGAATGTTTGCAAATGTTGAGAAGAAGTCATTCAAATGTTAACGATGGACATTCAACTACATCTTACTCATGAAATTATTATTACTGTCACGATCCAAAAGTAGGCCGGACAAAAATGTCAAGCCAAAGAACCCAATCCTAGGAGAAGACTTGATCGTCCAGCCTAAGGCTAGTTAAAATCTGCGAAGACTTGTATAAAATTTCTAGCCGTAGCCCAATTTTTATGGGATATGGTCCATATAGTGATCCTAAGAGTTAATAATGCAAAAATATAAAGTTATACAATCCAAATTAAACTGTGCATACAATCCATATATCAAGAAACCAAACCAAAGTGCCATACAAATTATCTAAAATTTTACTTACCCAAAAATAGAGATACAACTAACGAAACGAAAGAGAAATGGAACCAAAGTCTTCAACTTGATCCAATGCAAGTCTAGCTACTCTTCTCTTTACCTAGAGAGTTGGGGTCATTCGGGTGAGTGACTAACTAAGTAGGAAACTTATACTAAATGTTATGCGCGTGTAAAACTTGTTTTGCTCTTTTTGTAAAAACTATGGGTTTTGGTTAATCATGCACGTTTCTCAAAACATTTTAAATCCTTTCTATCTTTGAGAAAATCCAGCCTCAAAAGCCCCTAGCGAGACATCAAGAAAATATGGTTGTATTCATAGGCAGCTATAAGTCAAAATACTCTCTTTGTATTTTATCAAAAAAATCGTTATCAGTGAAAATGGAGGAACACTCAAGGACACCTCTGATCAATCACACAGAAAGGTGGCAACCATTTTCGGGTAGTACCTCATGAGCCTAGAGGAAGACAAATGACTATGGTCCAAAGACCTCGCGTGTTATCCAGGTTGCTGGTGAGCATGCTCTACAATGACACAACCCGTACCATACACACCTTGATCAAGTTTAGGGATTCGAAATGCAAGGAAGTGTCATCACCTTCCTAATCCCATCTTTCACAGAGTGCACAATCAACCATCTCCACATAGTAGGAGATGTATCAGGGATAACATTGTGATACTTTGACACCGAAACCATCAAAAGTATCAAGAGGATTCATTCGCCCCCAAATTAGAGTTCAATCATATCATAACATGAAAACGAAGTGCATGAAAGTGAACGTATAAAACTCTCGTACATACGTAGTATAAAAACTGATGTACTGTCCAACAATCCCTGTTTTGTTTTCATATGTGGTAGTCTACAAAATACAATTTTTGAAAAAACAATGTAATACGATGCAAAAAAATTAATATAAAACCCTTACCTCGATGACTGTCTCTCCTACTATCCAAAGGAGCAGCAACCTTAGGTACTAGCTCGAAGTCCTCGAACTCGTCCAACCCTAAAACATGATAGAGGATAAGAATTCCCGTCAATAATTCTCAAGGAATATATAGAAGGGCCCATACCTGGATTACGAACACAACCAAGGTGTAATTGAGCGAATTTTACACGATTCTGACCATCAACGTCGACTCATAACCATTTTAGGTCAATCTCCCCGATTTCTAAATTACCAGTTCAATGCATGTCGACCACTCGATCGACCAATTTTGGTCTCTGATCAATTTGCAATCAACCAGTCATTACCGGTTGATAAACCATAGTCCTCAAAGGATCAAACGTAAAATTTTTGGTCGATCAATCGCATACTCCCGGTCAATCAATGGTTGGGCAATTGATCAACCATTCAGATATTTAACCCTTGGATTTGAGTTTTAACTCTCAAATCTGAGGCCAAACATTTTTGGATAATTAACCCTAGAAATTAGGGAGAAAGTCTTACCGATTTGAAATCCTCGTTCACAAATGTTGCTTGCCTCGGTGTTGTGAACGTTTCCCCTTCGTCGGTTTCCTTAAATGGTTTATTCTCATCTCCATCTTCTCTCGTGATTTGCGTCTCTATTGTCCGAAGGAAGAACAAAGTGTCTTCTTCCCTCTCCTTTTTTCCTTTTATTATTTCTTATTCCATTTAATTACTTTAATCTATAAAAAATATATTAATATATTTTATATATTAATTTAACTCGATCAAATTTCTGATTTCAATTCTGATTCGTTCCAAACGATAGCCGTCAATGTCTCAATAACCAAATTAATTTACCAACCTCATTCCTTAAATTATTTTACCGCTCAATAATACCCATTTTATCAATTTGACCATCTGATCAAGAATTCACACGTGACCGCTACACAACAAATTGAGTTGACTTTTCAAAGCCTTGACTAATTTTAACGTAAAAAAGTTACACGTGGAATTTATTATTTTAAAATTTCTTGGGTTTTACAATTAGCGTGAAAGATAAAATTGGCCAAGAAGTTAATACGGTCGTCTGAGACATAAAAGGTGACGATAATAATCAAAGGTGGTGACCTCTTGGCTCAAGGATGAGATTGATAGAGAGGTCGAGGATGAATCTAGATATGATAAGTGGGGAGAAACATTAACTCTTGACTTCAAATGATAACTCTCCATCTGAATGAGAAACCACAAGAGTTTTCTAACATTGTCTATGATAATACTCTCTGGACTATAAATATTCATACAAAGGAAAACCCACTAGGAGTGCAGCCTCATTACTGTGGCTGAGGAATCCATGAACTAAAGAGATAAGTAAATACTTGGATGGAAATATTTATACGAAGGAAAACCCACAAGGATTGTAGCCTCAACCAATCCATGAACTAAGAAGATAAGTAAATACTTGGTGGGAGATATTAATGCAAAAGGAAACCTACAAGGAGAACAACCTCTTTCCACTGATAGAAGGATTTATGAACAGAGGAGATAAGTAATACTTAATTGAAACTGGTACTAAAGGATAAAGGTAAGAAATGTTGCATGGGTTTGGCCCTTCGAGGACTACACCACAGAATGCTGAGTTTAAGTTAGAAAAGATGTCTTACAGTTCTGTTATATGATGAAATGTTTTTCTTGAGGATATTAGATGGTTTGATAGCTTGATGATATGTTAAATGGTTATATAAATACTTTGAGGATATGATGATATGTTATATAATGTTTAGTTGATTTGAGGATTTGATGATCTATTAGTTTATGTTGTAGTTGTTCTGAGGATTTTTTGATATTATGTATGATGTTAGTTAATGTCTGTCATTTGATGATATTGATATCTTAAGAATTTGATGATCTGTTAGATAATGTTTAGTTGATTTAATGATTTGAAGTTCTTTTTGTTTATGTTATAGTTGTTGTGAGTATTTGTTGATATTATAGACCATGTTATTTCATGTTTGTTGTTTGATGATGTCGATATCTTGAGGATTTGATGATCTCTTAGATGATATTATATTAAAATGATGATGTAGATGACGTGTTAAGTTGTATGCAAGTGTGTTACTTCATGCATCATGTTTTCAAAAAGATGAACAAAATTGTTTTCTCATGCAAATGATTTTCATGTAAGAAAGATAGTGGATGAAAGAAAATACATAAGTTGGTCTAAAGGACAAGCTGTTGCAAAGAGGAACCAAGGGGTGCATATGCCTATTAGTTTGTCTTTGATTTATGTTGGTGCAGATTATTTGATATTCTTCGGGGTGCATTGATGTCCGTAGTAGCTAATAAAGGGCCCGGTTGAGGTCGGGTTTATCACCTAGTGTAATGCCTCATTTTCTTATTCTTTTAATATCATAGTGTAGCATAAGACTTTTCATAATAAAACAGTTTGGAATAAAATGAATGAAATACCGTAATGAAATTTCTTTTTTAAATCATTAAATGTACATATTACAAAAATCATTCCTTAAATAAAAATCAGTTTTCATTTCCCTTTTTCCCTTTAGCCCAGCTAGCACAATATTCTCATCGCATAAATCATTCATCAACTGCTCCTTTCTTTCTTTCTTTTTTTACCGTGATTACCGACATCACAATAAATAATTTATGAGTCTAATGCTCTGTAAGAGATATCATAATAATGCAATGCACGTGTTATGCAATTTAATAAAAACATGCAGTTCTATTTTAGTCTTTTTTACCTTTACCTTTACCCTTACTTTCACTTTCCCCTCCAAACGCTGGAAGTATTACCATACAACGGAATGTGACCGTCATGATCCACTTTAGGACCGTTGACTCGAACCTCATACCTCATAGCAACTATTTATGTTTATTCCATTACTTTTCATTTTTCTTTAGTTCCAATTAACCATCCAGGCATTGGAGGTATTATCGTAGAAGGGAGAGGGACCCTCATGATCCACTTTAGGACCATCATCTCGAACCCCATACCTCACAACAAATATTTACATTTATTACTGTAATGACCTGATTTTCCTTTCTTAAAACGTGTCATTTTAAAAGTGTTTACCTTTTGGAAATCATGTGAAATTAAAACTTTTTCGTAGTGAAAGACTTTTCATTCATCAAACCCTTTAAAGACGATAACTAAAATTCTTTTTTTAAAAACCTTTATAAAACACAGCGGAAGACTTTATAAGAAAACAAAACATTTGAGAATACAATACTAAACCTTTACAAAACTTGTTATAAAAACCTTTTTACATTTTCCATTTTCCTTTAATCCTTTAGTCTAGCCATCCACCTAGCTTTCAACACACAAATGCTCCATCAACTGCTCCTAGCCTTGATACCACGTATACCTATATCATAATACTTAAAATATGAGCCTAAGGCTCAGTAAGGGATATAAAATATGCAGTATGCAACATGCCATGCTCTATAAATAAAACATATGCAGTTTAGATTTTCATTTCAGTATCTTCTCTATTTTTTTGTATACATTGTTCTCTTCGATTGTTGAGCTTACACTTGCAGTCCAACCTCACAGCTTGCAGTTTACTTTTTCATTTTGTTTACATTGTCTGCTTTGGTTGTCGGGCTTATGCTTGCGGTCCAACCTCACGGCTTGCAATTTACATTTTCATTTCGTTTACATTGTCCATTTTCCATTTTCCATTTTATGTTTTCCTTTACCGTTGTCTTGTCTTTACTTTACCATTAACTTAACTTGAACTTTAATGAACTTTAATTTTGATAGTGATCTAAGGTTGTATGGGTGAACTTAAGCCCTCGCAGTGAACTTGTACCGTGTTGGTGAACTTAGGCTAGCATAGTGAACTTGTACCGCAAATAGTAAACTTACATCATGATGGTGAACTTAGGCCATCTTGATGCACTTTTATCGTTTTCTTTCTACTAATATCTAACAAATGAGAGGTGAACTTAGGCCAACTCAACCCTTCTCATTTTCTTTACGTATTTCTCTTTACTCTTTATCTTTCTTATACACAACTTATACAATTAAAACCATTTCATTTTCAAAACAAATGCTTAAAACTATTTTCGCAACTTTTAGAAAACCATGATGCATGAACGCTCGTAAATGCATACAGTTCTATATCCTAAAAGCATGATCAATATCAAAATCCTATAATCTTTAAAGCATGATTAGTATCAATCCTATAATCCTCAAGCACGATCCATATCAAATCCTTAACTTAAATCTAATAAATCCATCATTAAAATAACTTAATTATGTAATATCCCAAATCTTTTGTAGAGCTAAGCACGAGGCGTAAGCGATTATTTTGGGATGATAGGAGCTGAATTGGACAATTTAGGATGTTGGTCAAGAGAAACATATTAGGATAAGTGAATTGTGATACCTCGAACTGTGTAATAGTATCCCTGGATAATTGAAGTGTTGGTAAAGGGAAATATATTTAGATAAAGTGAACCATGATATTGCAGATTAAGTAGCTTAAGGAAAGATTAATGTTATTGGAGAATGGGTTGATGATATTTGGAATTAGACAAGATGACAATAGCAAAATGCGTTAAATTTTAAAATTTTTATAAAACAACTAAAATCTTTATTAAAACCTTTTAAGTTAAATCAGAGTTCTTTTCTAAAAAACCAAACCATTAAAAACTCTTTCCTTAGACTTGTTATAAAAATCATTCTAAGCAACAAAAAGCTATAGTTGTAAAAAATTTTCTCAAAACATAGCGGAAGCGTAAGAAATTCATTTAAGGAATACTAAACAAATGATTACATGTTCATTACAATTTACTTTTCTCTTTTACTTTCCTTGGCCTAGCCAGCCACAAGTCCTGCCCGTGCAAATCCTTCATCAACTGCTCTTTCACATGTTCATCATTTTTTCATGCGTGTACCTACACCATTAGCAACTGTGAGCCCAAGGCCCAGTAAAAAAATGAGGTATGCAGTATCTTTTATGCCTCTCTTTAGTTCTTTTGGAATGGGTACCGCCCCAAACCAATCTTTTCTTTATATTTCATTCTTTTATTTCTTTCATTCCTAACTCGTACATCGAGCGGGAGATTGAAGGAACCCGTGTTGGAGGTATAGTCTGTTCTTGATTTCTAACCAGCTGTGGTAGCTGGTCCTGAACCCGACTAGGGAGGGGCTTAGTCTAGACTACATGATTAGATCCGAACTAGCCGTCCGTCGCCCAACTCACGTTTCATTTATTTTCTTTTCATTCATTTCATTCTTTCATTTTCCACATGTAATGCATGTGAGTACCACCCCAAAGGTGATGTGCCCCAAGGCCCTATCACACGGAGTCGGGCCAAGAAACTCATTGCTTTCCTAACTAGCTTCTATTTTGCAAGGAATACCAAGATGTGGGATTCTTTGAAAGATGTATCACAAGATGATAAAGAAGTTCCTTTTCATTTGATCACTTTGGACGGTGTTCCACCAACCTAAGCCGGATTCCACATTTGCCTTGAAGTGTGGTGATGTGAAGACTTCAAATATTATTTAAGGTCTTGTTTTGATTTAGTAGAATTGGTATTCTGAACAACAATTTTATTTGGTTTGTTTTTATTTTGTTTTGTTGTGAGATTTTAGAGAGGTGCGCGGTTTGCATGAAAACCGCACCCTCATGCTGAATTTTCGTCATTAAGGGCATTTTGGTCTTTCAACCTAATTTGTAATCCTTAGGTTAAATTCCCTCCCTTGGTAGATTGGAGGGTAGTTTTGAATTGAAGACAATTTTAGTGTTTTGGAAAACACTTAGCCGCGGTCTCCCCTCCCCTATTGCGCCGATTTCATCCATCCCCCAAGCAAGGCCTCTCTTGAAGCTTCTCAACCTTGCATCCTTGGGATATTGTTTCTTCCAATACTTATCTTTCGAGGTAAGATTGTGGTGTGGAGACAAGAGAACTTTCCAACCTTGGAGAGTGTTGGTTTTCGGCCAACCCCAAAGTCGCACCTCTCACTAGGAGGTCCGCGGACTCCATTGTATTTGCTCTTGATTTTTGTGGCTCTTTTGTGTTCTTTTCTTGCTGCTTGGATAACCTATGTTCTGGTGATAAATGATTGTTATGTGTTGAAGAAGCCTTTTGGAGATTATTGATTGTAGAAGGTTATTTTCGTTGTTGAGGTGTTGAAATGTGTGATTTTTACTAGATTGTTGTTATCGCTGATTGTAGTATCTGTTTGAGGCCCTTACGATGTTTTTCTCTATTTGATGTCTTCTAGTGATTTGTTGAAGATTAAGTCAGTGAGCTACCCTCAAAAAATGAGCTTCATTTGGTGTATGTAGCTTATGATATTCCGTTTTGAATCTGCGCTGGTAAATTTGTCCTGCTGGAAACAGATTTCGGGTTGTTATTGAAATTGATAGATCTCCTAATCCAGGGTGCTTTTTGGGTAGGATTTTTTATACAACTTTCCTAAATATATTAAGTTTATGTTCTCCAAAATACAGCTCTAGTTCACATATATATTTGGAGCTTGATTTATTTTGTTGCTGTTGGTTCGAGTATTGATAATTCTCCAGAACAGATTTCTCTAAGGCTCTCCATTTGTTTCTTGGAGCCTATCATTTGGTATCAGAGCTGAGTTCACGTTACTGCTATTATTTTGTCTTACAAGATTGATTATGAGTACTAGAAGTGGTGCTCAATATCATAATCCATGGGAGATGAGAAACAGTTCGGGTGCACCTCCACCCGAGGGAGATCAAGAACACACCGAGCCTTCAATTAAGGAGATGTTTGAAATGATTATGGAAGTACATCAACAAATTGGTTCCTCTGATAATGATCATGTACGGGGTCCTAGAACTCCGAGAACTAAAAGGAGGATTAGTACTTCAAATGATTCCAGAGGACGGAATGAAAGTTTATATGATGAAGAATGGGAAGACCCTGAAAATTCGGATTCTCCGAGTCCTAGAAGAAGATCAAATAGTAATCAAGAAATGAAGCATGTTAAAATTTCCATTCCAAATTTTAAGGGTTCTAGCAATGGAGAAGATTTTCTTGGATGGTCCGAAAAGGTGGATCGTATTTTTGATTTTTATGATTATTCAGAAAAGACTAAGATACGAATGGTGGCTTTGGAATTTTCAGGTTATGCTAGCATTTGGTGGGAAGACCTCAAAGCACAACGTCGAAGAAGTGGTGAAGGAGAGATCCGTATTTGGGAGGCCCTAAAAGCACTTATGAAGAGAAGATTCGTACCTCCCAACTATAAACAAGAATTGTTTCTACAGTTGCAAAATTTGAGGCAAGGCTCTTTGACGATGGATGAATACTTAACTGAATTTGAGATATTGAAAATATGCTGTAATGTTACTGAACCAATGGAGCAAACCATTGCTCGATTTATCAGAGGCTTACACAAGGAGATTGGTGAAACAGTCAAATTGCAATCATATGTCACCTTCGATGATGTGGTTCAACTAGCCTTGAGAATTGAGAGGCAAAGAAAAAGGAGAGCAAAGGAGAACACGACTCAGCCCTTCTCTAAAAACAATAACCCTTCAAGACCGATTCAAAGAGGGGAAAACAAGTCTAGTACCATGAAGAACATTGATGAAAAGAAGCCTATGATTGATTCTAACAAGTCTAGATCCCGTGATATCAAATGTGTTAAGTGTTTAGGATTCGGCCATATAGCCTCCCAATGTCCGAATGCTAAAGTCATGATTCTTAAAACCGGAACTAATGAGATAATTAGTGAAGATGAAGAAGAAGTTGTATCGATAACAAAAGAAGAAGATGTCGAAGAGACTTATTATGCCCCTGAAGGATCCTTACTTGTTGTGATGAAAAGAACTATGGCTATCCAAAATCAAGTTGAGGAATTACAACGGGAGACTATATTCCATACTCGTTGCCAAGTTCAGGGAAAGCTTTGTTCATTGATTATTGATGGTGGTAGTTGTACTAATGTTATATCGTCGGAGGTTGTTGAAAAATTGGGTTTGGTTACTTCGATCCACCCCACTCCTTATCGATTGAAATGGCTGAATGATAAAGATCCGATCAAAGTTACTAAGCAAGTGAAGTTGACTTTTTCTATTGGTGGCTATGAGGATGAGGCCACATTTGATGTTGTTCCGATGACGGCTAGCCATCTTTTACTTGGTAGGCCGTGGCAATTTGATAGAAAAACGAAGCATGATGGTTTTTCTAACTATTATTCTTTTAAGTTCAAGGGAAAGACTGTGAATTTGGCTCCTCTCAATCCGGATCAGATCGCTAAAGACTACGAGAGCATGAACAAGACTAGATCTGAGAATTCTCTTATTATCACAAAAGGAGATCATAAGAGATCCTTAATGCAAGGAGGACCAATTATTCTTATGGTATTTCGAGAAAGAGTGGACGAATTGGGCACTAGACCCGAATCTGTATTGGAATTACTTAAAGAGTATGAAGACATATTTCCAGAAGAGCTACCTTCGGGATTACCACCTTTAAGGGGAATTGAACACCAGATAGATCTTTTGCTGGGGACTCCTTTACCCAATCGGCCAGCTTATAGATTAAATCCCGATGAGTCAAAAGAGCTTCAGAAACAAGTTACCGAATTACTCGACAAAGGTTATATCCGAGAGTCTCCTAGCCCTTGTGCTGTGCCTACCTTATTAGTTCCCAAGAAAGATGGATCAGTAAGGATGTGTGTTGATAGTCGTGCCATTAATCAAATCACCATCAAATATCGTTTTCCTATTCCCAAGCTTGAAGATATGTTAGATGAACTTAGTGGAGCTTCTATTTTTTCGAAAGTTGACTTGAAAAGCGGATATCATCATATTCGAATGCGTGAAGGGGATGACTGGAAGATGGCATTTAAAACAAAATATGGGCTTTATGAGTGGATGGTCATGCCATTTGGGTTGTCTAATGCCCCTAGTACTTTTATGCGAGTAATGCATCATCTTCTTCGGGATTTTATGGGAAAGTTTATCGTCGTTTATTTCGAAGATATACTTATTTATAGCTCGGATATATCCAATCATCTTATACACTTGAAGTTATTATTTGAGGCTCTACGGAAAGCTCAACTATTCGGCAATCTCAAGAAATGTTCTTTCGCTCAAGATCGTATCTATTTCTTGGGATTTATCATTACTAAAGATGGGATGGAGGTGGATATCCAAGATAATAGCCATCAAGGAATGGCCGATTCCTACTTGTGTCTCAGAAGTTCGAAGTTTCCACGGCTTAGCATCCTTTTACCGACATTTTATAAAAGGGTTCAGTTCAATCATGGCCCCCCCCCCTATCACTGATTGCACCAAGAAAGGAAAAGATTTTTCGTGGACTTCATCGTGCCAATCTAGCTTTGAATCCATTAAAGCGAAATTATGTAATGCTCCTCTCCTAGCACTTCTGGACTTCACCAAAGTTTTTACGATCAAATGCGATGCTTCTGGATTGGGCATCTGTGCAGTCCTTATGCAAGAAGGAAAGCCTATTGCGTATTTTAGTGAAAAACTAAAAGGAGCAGCCCTCGATTATTCTAGTAACGATGAGGAATTCTATGCAGTCATCCGAGCACTAGAAGTTTGGCAACATTATCTATTATCTAGAGAATTCATTATTCATTCTGATCACCAGGTATTGAGACATATTCGTAGCCAAGGAAAGCTTAATCGTCGTCATGGCAAATGGGTAGAATTTCTGGAACGTTATCCTTATGTTATTAAATATAAAAAAGGAGTATCTAATCAAGTCGCAGATGCTCTCTCTAGGCGTTGTATTTTACTGACAGAACTTAATGCCAAACTTTTTGGTTTTAACTGGATCAAGGAGTTATACTCAGAGGATCGGGATTTTGGGAGTACTTACTCTAATTGTCTACGCAAACCGGAGTTTCCATTCTTTGTGGAGGATGGTTTCCTTTTTAAAAGTGGCAAGTTATGTATTCCTATATGCAGTCTTCAGGAATCTTTAATCCTTGAAGATCACAGTGGCGGATTAGCAAGGCATTTCGGCAGTAAGAAAACTATTGAAGCCATTCAAGAGCACTTTCACTGGCCTCATTTACGTCGGGATGTGCAAAGAATTGTAGAGCGATGTATTGTGTGTAAGAAGGCAAAGAGTCGAGTCCTTCCTCAAGGTCTCTATATGCCGCTTCCTGTAGCCACTCATCCTTGGGTGGAAATCAGTGTCGATTTTATCTTATGGATTCCTCTCACTCCTTGAGCCAAGGATTCTATAATGGTGGTTGTGGACAGATTTTCTAAAATGGCTCATTTTATTGCCTGTCAAAAAACTGATAATGCCTCTCATATAGCTGACCTATTCTTTAAGGAGATCATTCGATTGCATGGAGTTCCACGCTCCATTGTGTTGGATCGGGATACGAAATTCTTAAGTTCTTTTTGGAAAACTTTATGGAGGAAACTGGGTACTAAACTACTCTTTAGCACTTCATTCCATCCCCATACCGATGGATAAACCGAGCTAGTTAATCGAACATTGGGAGCGTTACTGAGATCGGTGCTCAGTAAAAGATTGACTAATTGGGATTTGCAGTTGCCTTATGTGGAGTTTGCGTACAATCGGAGTGTACATGGATCTACTCATCATACACCATTTGAAGTTTTATATGGGTTCAATCCTCTTACACCTATGGATCTATTACCACTTCCGGTGATTGATTATATTAGTTAAGATGGAGCTGTGAAGGCCGAGCGAGTTAAAAATTTACATGAAGAAGTCAGGAAAAATGTCGAGAAAAAAATTTTGGAGTATGCCAGGCTTGCAAATCGGGGGAGAAAGGAAGTTATTTTTGAAGTGGGTGATCTTCTTTGGTTGCATCTTCGGAAAGATCGATTCCCTAATTATCGTAAGTGCAAGCTATTGCCGAGGGCTGATGGTCCCTTTAAAGTATTGGAGCGTATTAATAATAATACGTATCGGATTGAACTACCTGAAGGCTATGGAGTTTCGACTACTTTCAACGTTCAAGACTTATCACTATATCATGGCGAGGACGAATTCTCTAATGAAAATGCATCAGAACGTTCTACAGATTTGAGGTCAAATCTTCAATCACCCGGGGAGGCTGATGTGCCCCAAGGCCCTATCACACGGAGTCGAGCCAAGAAACTCATTGCTTTCCTAACTAGCTTCTATTTTGCAGGGAATACCAAGATGTGGGATTCTCTGAAAGATGTATCACAAGATGATAAAGAAGTTCCTTTTCATTTGATCACTTTGGACGATGTTCCACCAACCTAAACCGGATTCCACATTTGCCTTGAAGTATGGTGACGTGAAGACTTCAAATATTATAACACTAGGAGGTCCGCGGACTCCATTGTATTTGCTCTTGATTTTTGTGGCTCTTTTGTGTTCTTTTCTTGCTGCTTGGATAACCTATGTTCTGGTGATAAATGATTGTTATGTGTTGAAGAAGCCTTTTGGAGATTATTGATTGTAGAAGGTTATTTTCGTTGTTGAGGTGTTGAAATGTGTGATTTTTACTAGATTGTTGTTATCGCTGATTGTAGTATCTGTTTGAGGCCCTTACAACGTTTTTCTCTATTTGATGTCTTCTAGTGATTTGTTGAAGATTAAGTCAGTGAGCTACCCTCAAAAAATGAGCTTCATTTGGTGTATGTAGCTTATGATATTCCGTTTTGAATCTGCGCTGGTAAATTTGTCCTGCTGGAAACAGATTTCGGGTTGTTATTGAAATTGATAGATCTCCTAATCCAGGGTGCTTTTTGGGTAGGATTTTTTATACAACTTTCCTAAATATATTAAGTTTATGTTCTCCAAAATACAGCTGTAGTTCACATATATATTTGGAGCTTGATTTATTTTGTTACTGCTGGTTCGAGTATTGATAATTCTCCGGAACAGATTTCTCTAAGGCTCTCCATTTGTTTCTTGGAGCCTATCAAAAGATGACACTTCCTACTTGTTTCTATTAACATGATGCATGTCGATGAAAAGTATTATCGTGATGCATGTCAATGAGAAGCAGTAATAACAACGATATAAAGCATGAAACATGAAGCAATACTGACAACAATATATAAAGGTACGGGACATAAGAAAAGCGACTAACACACTATACTTGGCAATACATTCTAAAACATGGTTGGTAATTAAAAGAGAATAGTAACAATTTAGACATGCTTGGCAGTTTAACGAAAATAACAATATAGACATGCTTGGCTATTTAAGGAAACAATAATGTCATAGGCATGCTTGGAAATTTAAAAAAAGCAATAACGATACAGACATGCTTAGTAATTGAAAGGAAATAATAACAGTATACTAACATCCTAAATATGCTTAGAAATTAAACTAATAATGTGCAATTAGCATAAGCATGATAAATAAAGCAACATAGTAGAAGCGTAAACAAACAATTAAAGTAAAGACACTGCTAATGGTGCAGTGCCTCCAGTGGCCAACAACTCTACTCAATTTCTTACCTCGAAGCTTTATCACGCATTCGTACTTAATCTTTATTCTTTTCCTTTTCAATACCTTCATAATTAGAACATTTACTCATTAATATCATAACTTATTGATTTCATTCTTCTCCTATCCTTAATTACATATTAATTCTAGAAACTCGTTAACGCCTAAAACAAAACATAGCTCGTCCTAATATCCAATTGACATATCCGAAGATTGCATGATTCCCAATTAATGTCATACCAAAATGCTAAAATCCACGTACGTTGAATAACAGTTTCCATTAACAAAACTCAACAACCAACGAAGCATGTTCATCCTCCTTTTTATCCAAATAGAGTGGCAATAGACAGATCATTCCAACGTATATAACTAACAGTTCATGAACTTGTTACGATCAACGACAAAGAGCACATTCATAACTTCATACTAATCACGTGGAGATTATAAACAACTCATCAATCTAATCCAATTTAACAGCTTATTCCAAATTCTTAACCGATAATTCATTCGGCAATGATAAAACCAAAGTACAGACTTTACCTTAACAATACAACATTCATTTCTACATAAATAGAGAGCACACATAATCCTCATTCTTCAATATCCTTAGACATAGGACAACCAACCATTTAACAATTTCAACCGAGACAAACAGAGAGCTTTCCAAGCAGCACAGCATAGCCATGACTATCAACGTCCAATAATAACATCCAAAAAGTGCAGAACACAACCAATAAAACATCCTATCCACGATGATAGTCAGATTATTGAAGACACTCTAGCATAACCACTTCACAAAACCAATAAGTAGTAATCAACAGACGTAGCATCCAATCAATGAAGCAGTAACCCAAAAGAACAGAGAGCATTTACCTGAAGGATCACAAGGACCTGAGAATAAAACAGCCATCCACTTCTTCTTTCCCTTCTTCATTATTCCTCTTGGCCAGCCCTTCCCTCTCATCTCAATTTTCTTCTCCAGAGAAGCACAATCCACAGAAGGGGAACACTCTCTGCCACACTTGATGGCAAAGAGTGTAAGCTCTCTAAATTCTCACCCGAGAGCACTCCTCGCCATATCCTGCCTTTGCCACGGTCATGCCCTCCCTTCACCATGCCTCTATGATGTCCACTCTATCAATTTTGCAGAGCAAGAACTAGGGAAGAAGACCAGTTTGGGCCGAACTGCAAATCGCCTAGCCAATTCCAACCTGAACCGCCAGCTCCAGCCATCGACCTAAGGATGGAATTGCAACCCTTTCCCGATGCCAACCTCCTCTACGAATCACTGTCCTTGCCATCACCATTCCATCTATGTCAACTTCGCTAGTCACCCGACTCCCAAAAATTGGTAGAACAACGATGCCCGACGTTGCCCCTACCAAACCCGCGATTAGAAATCCAATGACCCGACGCTTCGCTCTCCATTCGCTGGACGACATGCACCCAAGCCTGAGCCCAAGCTTTCCTCCCTCACATCCTCCCTCTTCTTCATTTGTCATTCTCTCTGTCTCCCACATTTTTCCCCTCTCTATCCCTTCTCTTCCCTCCATTCCTTTTGTTCCAATCAAACCAGTTCACAAAGTGAACCAATTCACTTATCCTCTTTTCTTAATTCCTTCTCTTATATTTTGATTCCCTTATAATTATAATCCCACTTTAACCCCCCTTATTTCTTAATTTCTTCTTTTAATTTTTCCTTCTAAATTATTTATCACAAACATTATAATTTAATTCATTAAACTAATATTTATTTTAATTACATTCATTTCCATTTAATCCTATTTCTTTTTCTTCTTTAACTAAAACCGAGCCATTTATTTAAATCTGGATCAAGCTGAACCAAACTGGTTCAGTTCATATTCTCCCCTTTAGAAATGCAATTTCAGATGAAGGAAGGCGTCTGTGCCTCATTCGCGTTCATCTGAAAAGTCCAATTACTTGTACAGATTCAAACTCTTCTCATCCGTATGCATCTGCACTCGTCTGCATGTGTCTGAAAAGTCCAAAAATTAGGACGGATTCAAAACCTCAACGTCCGCCATCATCCACACTTATCCTAGCTTTGTCCAAAAATTTGAGCTACAGAAAAATTACAACACGACGCCTCATCCTGCATCATCCCAAAACGCAGGGGACGACGTGCAATATGTTGTCAGACGCGACTCCACGTCCGCGTGTCATCTACAATCGTCTGAATGTGTAAAACACGCAATCCAAGGTAATTTCCACGCTTAATTTAATGACCCAATAAAATAGCCCTTCTTCCAAATTAATCTTAATTATCATCCAATAAATTCCTTAAATTATAATCTTACGAACACGTCCTTGGTAATACCGCGATAATTTTCCAATTAATCCAAATACCCCTAATTACTTTCCAATTATCCTTATTAAATTCTGATATAAAAAGTTATGGTATTACATATTAGTTTGGAGAAGATGAAGTTGCATGGAAGATGTTACAATCACAATTAAGACCCATGGTTAAAATGTATATATTCATATATTTATAAGACGTTAAGGAATAACGTGTATATATCTATATTCTGTTGATATTGTTTGCGTCGATCGTGGCGATCGGATGGTGAGGACATGAACGTCTGGCCCGATCGTCTGGCGTTTGAAGCTGAAGACATGTTGATGATTGGCAGTCGATCATCCTAAGGAAATGATCGCCCGGCGCAATCAACCGCCATTTCTGATGGTCATGTGGAAAGATTTAACCGATGCTGAAGATGAAATGGTTCATTGTATGAAGCATCTAGACGATTGGATATCCTTCCTTTTGGCCTTCCATCTTCACTTGGTCACTAAAGGGGAGCTGGTGAGTGGCTTGTCTATTGAAGTGAAGAAGAACGAGAATGAGATGGAGAGTAAGCCGTGGGGAAAGTCTGGAGACTTTTTGTAAGAGAGAAATGATTCTCTGATGGTGCTTCCTTGTTGTGAAGCTCTGGAAATTTAGAAAAGAGTGAGATGCTGACAGTGTGTGATCGGCTGTGAAGGTTGTGGTTGGGTCTGTGAGTAAGAAACTGTGAAAACATGATTGATGCTTGCTTTGAGTTATGAAAGAAATTTTACAGAGCAGAAGAATCGAGGAAGTTGAAAGGTGAGAGACCGTGAAGATAAATGTGTACTGTTGTGTATTGTGAAGAAAATTTGTGGGTGAATTGTATTGGACGATAAGAAGAGTGAGGAGTCTTGATTCGCGAGTCTTCTAGTAAGTAGTACTCTTTCATATTCTATGGATTTTATGAGGAGTTGATGAGATAAAGATATAGAATTGTTTGGATCTCTATTGCATGAACTGTGAAGCATGGGTACACTATAATTGAGTTTGGTTCTGCCTATTACTTATTGCTTGATAATTGTTAATGTTAATGAAGTCTAGAAGTCAGTGTTATTCTTCTATTTTGGCTATTACACTGCAACCATGAGTTTTATATTTATCTTCAGTTTGGTTTCTGCATAGGAGGTATATAGAATTGGTTTTGTCTAATGGCAAGTCTTATGCTAATTGATAAACTTTTTGTGGATGGTAGTTAGTTAGGTTCTAAATTACTTTATGTTGTTAATAAATGTGGAAACAAATGGTTTAACGATTCTGCTGAAGAGTAATGACTGTGAAGAATATTATTGGGTTTTATGTGGCTAAGGGTAATGTTATCATAAGTAGTGGTTTGGAGATATGAATTCATGAGGCGTTGTTATTCTCTAGATAGATTATAAGTTGAGGAAATAATTTAAGGAATATTGTCCTATATATTAGTTGTAGAATTATTATTAATTTAATATGTTTAATTATGAATAGTTTTCGTGAAGAACAATTTAAGTGTTAACTCGTTAAAGCAAAGGACTCCATGTATGTAGTACCGCATGTGTCTTTTTTCAAAAGGGCCTACATCACTAGAATCAGGGGGTGTTTGTGATACTTGTTTACTAGATGTATAGGTTATGTTATATTTGGAAATGTACTGTTGAATGATTGCTTGTATGAATTGTATGTTTATGATTTAAGTTTAGTTCTTTAGTTAGGAAATTGTGCACATTTTGAGGTTACGATAACATACACGATAGATAGAATTGTATGGTTGCACCATTGTTTCTATGATATGAGAAAATACAAATGTAACTGAATTAAACATAATAAACAAGCTCGTTGGGTGAGTTCGGAAACCGAAGAGATTGCTCTCATCCAACGAGTGGGTGAGTTTGGAAACTAATGAGGTTGCTCTCACCCCAAACTATAATAAACATGAAAACAAGCTCGTTTGGGTGAGTTCGGAAACTTAAGAGGTTGCTCTCATCCAACGGGTGGGTGAGTTTGGAAACTGAAGAGGTTTCTCTCACCTCAAATGTAAATAAACATAAACAAATCCATGTGGTGAGATGGGAGACTGAAGAGGTTGTTCTCACCCAAATGTGAATAAACATGAAGATGGTAATAAAAGAGATATTTAAAGGAAAACTCAACAGTAATGGAAAACTCGACGATAAAAGACAGATAAACAAAATAGAAAACTATAGGTGTTTGAATAGTATTCCATGAGCACATTTTACTTTTATACTGCTTACTAAGTGTTAGGCTCATAGTCAGGTCTTGTGAAGTAGGTATGTATGGGATCGAGGATTTAAGCAGTTGATGAGGCATTTGTACGTTATGGACTTGGCAGCTGATTAGGCTAAAAGCTTAAAGAGGAAATATAATGATTGGTAATAATGTTTTTAAAGGAAGTGAACCTTAATTATGGTAATTTTTTTAATAAGAAGGTTTTTCAATTGTATTCCAATTCATTTGGTTTTATAAATACAAGTCTTCCACTATTGTAAAGGTTTTAAAGTTATAAAGTTTTAATTCATGATATGTTTTTAAGTAATAAAAAGTTTAATGAAAAGAAAATTAATTAGATACTTCTTAATTGAGTATGTTTTCAAATGGAAAGTCTTTCACTGTAATTTAAAAAGAAAATTTTTTCAAAATCATAAGTTTTAAATTGTAAGAATAACTGGGATGTTACAAATTATAATAAACACAACATTAAGCGACAATACAATCCTTGACCAATAGTTATATCACAACTTATTAATCTAGTATACACAAGCATACAAACAAATCCTAACTTTTGCGATGTAGGCTCAATGTAACGATTTTTCGTAAATCCTTTAAAATGTTGGAAATTAAAAACTTTTATAAAACCATTGAAATCTAATTTTAAAATGATACAAAGTGCGTCTAAACTGGACCACTACTAACCTTTCGCAAACCATGGTATACTGTGAAATGTCACAGTTATAAAATCATTTGTAAAACATAGCGGAAGAGTTATAAAATCATTTATTTGAAACATTGCGGAAGCATAAATCGTTTACAAAATCTTTTGTTTTGCTTTACTGATACTAAACAATTAAATATACTTTAATTACAAACCATTTTCTCTTTTACTCACTTAGCCTGGCCAACCACAAGCTCCTTCACATGCAAATCCTTCATCCCTGCTTTAATATATGATTATCGTCTTTTGCATTGACTTCTAATTCCGTGCATTTGATTCACACATACAAGTACCTACACCTACACTACAAGCAAACTGTAAGCCCAAAGGCTTAGTAAGGAAAATGGTTTAATGCAACATGATATGCCTCTCTTTAGTCCTTTTGGAATGGGGGCTACCCATACCAATCCATTCATTAAGTCATTCGTTCGCTCATTACTTTACTTTAATCCATTCGTTCGTTACTCGTACTTCGAGCGGGAGATTGAGGGATTTTCTCGTGTAATGGTTTAGTGGATCAGATCTAACTTTTTCCTTGCAAATAGAACTCCCGTACCCTATGAGGTAGGGGGTTCGCCTAGTTGCATACTAGACCTACTACCCATTCGCCCCCAACTCCCCATTTCCTTCCCTTTTCCTTAACATTTTACCTCACTTATGCATGCTTGAGTACCTCCCCCAACAACACTTGTAATACCCCAATTGTTGTAAACAAAATTAATTAAGGATAATAGAGATTTATTTGATAAGAAAATTGATTAAGGGAAATATTTGGATAATAATCAAGGGTTTATTTAACGAGAAATTTATTGGGATATAATTGGATTATTCAGATGGGAAACCGAATCAAATAATTTAATTTGGACCGATAATCATTGTCAAGGAGTATTTGGGATAAATCGAGAATCGAGATTGAGTTTAAAATAATTTAATTAAATTATTAAAAGAAGGAAAATTTAAATGGAATTAAGGAGGAAATTAAAATAAAAAAATACAAATAAATTGGGGATGGAAGAACCGGTTCAAAGTGTGGTCCGGTTCGCATCAAGAGATTGGATGGTTTAATTTGATAGAAGAAATGAAATGAGAAGAGAAAAAGAGGATGGATTGAACCGGTCCAAAGGAGAAGAAAACTTGGCCTTCGGCCATTTGAGAGAGAAAGAATGAGAGGGAGTGAGGGAGATCGAGAGGGAGAGGGAGTGAGGGAGAGGGAGCGATCGGGATGGACGGCGAGGAGCAGAAGGCAATGGTGTTAGGAGGACATCGGCGATGGCTCGGGTGCGGCGTGCAACTCCGTGCTCGGTGTGCTGCTAGCGATGTCGTGGGCATGCCGCGGCTAGGGCTCGAAGTCGGGGCTCTGGCGGGCGTGCTTTCCGGCGACGATTTGAGGTAAGCATGGTTGATTTCTTCCTTCTCCTTCTCATATTGTTGACCGGTTGTTTGGCATTTTCGGATTGGCGACAGCAGGAACGAATTGGCTAGCTGGAAGAGGGCTTCGACTCACTGGCAATTGGGATCAGTCCGTTTCTATTGTACCACTGATGAACCGGTCTGTTTTCTTCTGGCTGACAAGATAAGGGCTTCCACATGGCCATCGCTGGTCAGACCTCGCTCATTGAAGTGTACAATTATCCCAGCGTCGAAGTCTTCTCTGCCTATATAGGTTGGCAGTGACAGTCTCCTCTCTCTGCTATAAATCGTTGGTGCAGAGGGATTAGTTGGTGAAGAAGAGTTGGACCGAGTGTGCTTTTGGAGAAGATCAAGCTGAATGGGAAGCTGGCAGTGAGGAAGTGTTGGAAAGTGAAATGGTGATGCTCTGAAGGTGGGTGGCCGAAGTTGTGTGAAGTCTACAGGTAATGCTTTGATTTTTGTCTCTGTTGATGGGTTTTGTTGAGAATATGATGTAGAAAATGTAGAAAATTACTCTATTGAAAGTTGTCTTGTACATGGTTGGTGTTTTTGCTAGAGAGTTGTGATGTGTGTAATTACATTTGTGTTATTATTGGTTGTGAGAATGGAATTCTGTGGCCATGGTTAGGTTATGTTAGTTGTGTTGGGTTGTAGTTTTGGTTGCTGTGTTAATGGGTTTCTCATGGACTGACCTATAATTGCTACTGAATTTCAATGATGCATGCTTTGGTTCTATTACATTTATGGATTGAATGATTTCTGCTACTGTGAATGCATTGGATTGCCCATTTTGGGAAGTCATTGCCATTGCTCTGCTTATAATTGTTTAGCTACTTCCTTAGGATTTCGTGAAGCATTAGTTTAATGGATTTAGCATTGTTATTTGGATGAATCTGCTTTTGCTCCCTTGGGAAGCATGAATTTATTGAATATAACTCGTTAAGCTCTATTAATGTAATCTATTGGTTGGTATGAGTTGTTCTCCTGCTGTTTGGATGGAAAATCAAGGTTCTGTTGCCTTGGGTTACCACTCTTTGATGTTAATTCGTGAATATAATTATACCTTGATGGTCAATTATGAAAGTATCAATGTGTAGATTTGGGTTATGCTAATGGAAATAAATTGTTTATATTGGATTCAACGTGATAAGTATGCCCTGTTCATGAAAGTCAAATTCTATATGTTAGTTATCGGTTCTGAAGGATAGAAAATACATATGCTCTCTTTGAATTATGTTATGTTAATGGATGATTTTGTTGAATGGTGTTTCCGTTGGTAGCCTTGTTGATAGTTACATTCATTAAGATTGAATCTATCTTGAAGAATTATTGTTGGAAGTAAGTTATTAAATTGGAGTTGGACAACAATATATTGGGAAATGGATTGTTGGACGTGGGAACATGTTGGATTGATATTCTAGATTAGTTGTTGAATGTTTACTGCAGTGATTGATTTCAGATTAGCTTATGGTTGTTTGTCTGGATGATTTATCTGCAACATTTCTAATTGAATAAAAGGAATTAAATGGTTTTCTACTCTGCTGTGGAAAATATGGTTTTGTGATAAATACTATTTGGTTTTATAAATTAAATTTTCTTTATTATCAGGTCACATTGATGGAATGAGCAACTATGGTTGAATAATGGGAATTATTAAGCGTTAAGGTTTATGAAAATTTGGTGATCAATAATTATTAGTTAATTAGTCGATAAAAATAATTGGACGGAAAATGTGAAATGAACTAGCAGAATAATGATATAAAAGTTAAGGTTTTTAATGGGTACATATATTAATAAATAAATATTAATTATTTTGAAGGTATTAACGGGAAAAGAATAGAGTGTCAAACGCGCCACGGACTGTAGGTAAGTGATACGCATGTGCTTTGATCCTTAGGGCCCTACATCGCAAGAAATAGGAAATGCATGGTTCGTTGTTTACAGTATTTAATAGCACGTTTCCATGTTTACAGTATTTAATAGCATGTTTCAGTGTTTACAGTTTTAAATAGCATATTTCGGTGTTTACAGTTTTAAATAGCACGTTTCATTGTTTACAGTTTTTATAAGTATGTTTGATAAATTGTATGTTGGTTGCGCTATTAAATTCCTCTAGTAGAGAATGTATGCATTCATGCGCATCATGCATCATAGTTGTCAAAATATACGAAAATGGTTTCTATGCATACTTTTGAGAAGGAAACAAAGAAGAAACGAGACAGTTGTGAAACTTAAAGAAATAAACGTAAATGGGTGTGACGAGATGTGAGGTTGGGTTAGCCGCCCCTCCTCGTCAAGTTTAGACATCTCTAACACTTTCAAGATAAAGATAAACATAAATGGGGTCGTCTGGGGATGTGAGGTTGAGTTAGTCGCTCTTCCTTGTCAAGTTTAGACATCTCCAACGCCTTTCAAGATTAAGACACACAACAAATATAAACGGGGTCATCTGGAAATGTGAGGTTGAGTTGACTACTCCTCGTCAAGTTTAGACATTTCCAACGCCTTTCAAGATTAAGACAACAATAGACATACAACAGGATCGTTTGGAAATGTGAAGTTGAGTTGGTTGCTCCTCCTCGTCAAGTTTAAACATTTCCAATGCCTTTCAAGATAAAGTAAAGATAAAGATAAAGATAAACGTGGTGGTCTGGGGATGTGAGGTTCCCCTCGTCAAGTATAGACATCTCCAACGCCTTTCAAGATAAAGTACAGTAACAATCAAGTAAAGAAATGAACAGTAAAGTAAAGTCAAGATAAAGCAAAGTTAAGATCAAGAAAATGGTAAAAGAAAAGAAAAGTAAGAAAGAAGATAAACAAAAACAGAAAACGAAAAGAGATTTAAAAGTTACATGACATGTGCATCATACATTTTATTTTATATCACTTACTGACCATTAGGCTTATTAGTTAAGTCTTGCGATGGAGGTATACGCACAGGTGAATAGACTAAGAGGTAGTCGATGAAGGATTTGCACGAGTGGATCTTGTGGCTGGCTGGGCTAAAGAATTAAAAGGAATTTATTTGTAAAAGAGTTTGTAAATTATTTAATATTCTTTAATGTTTTATTTTAATTCCGCTGCGTTTTCAAAAAATGATTTTATTATTTTCGCTGCAATTGATAAATGGTTTAAGTAAATGGATTTAATGACCGGGTTTTATAAAAGATAAATACTCTGATGTTTTTATAAGAAGAAAAGTTTTAAATTTACACGATTTTTAAAGTAAATAAAAACTGGGTCGTTACAACACTCCCTATTGGTTTCTATTAAAATGATGCATGACCATACATTCTCATCCTAACATGATGCATGCTACCTTTGACATTGCACATATAAAGAAAGTAGATAACAACAATTGAATGTTGCATTTAAATGAAAGCAAACTGTAATTGAAAGCGCATATAATGACTAACAATAATTGAAAGTGCACAATGGAGAATAATTATAATTAAAAGCGCAAAATAGGGGACAATTATAAATTCGAATTTAAATAGTGAATGAGTAGTAAAGAGAAGGAAAAGAAACATGCGATGAATTATAATTAACTAAACATGCTCGTTAAACTAAGCTAGACTAAACATGCTCAAACACTTAGTACAATTAAACAACACATGCTAACAATGAGTAGTTCAAATGGAAACATGCTTTAGACAATGAATAACAAAAACATGTTTGTAAATTGGTAATTCTCATTCTAGTTGATTAAATATGCTATAATTAATAGTCTAATTTATTATCCTAGTTAATTCTACGCTCAAGATGATTACATGCTCAAGAAATTATACAATTATTATCCTAGAAGATTTAAGCATGCTTTTGTTCTAGTTAGTTAATTAAACATGGTATGACTTGGTTAATTAACATGCTAGTTATTTACTAATTGAACATGCTCGAGTAAAATGATAGCTTCATGGATTAAACATGTTTAGCTAGTTGATTATACATGTTTAGAATTGAACATGCTCGCTCTAGTTGGTTACATACTAATTAAACATGCTCAAGGATTAGTTATTAATTAATCAACTAGTTAAATATGCTCGAATTAGTTTCAAAAATTAGTTAATTAATTAGATTAATTAACATGCTCGACTTCCAATTAGGCTAATTACTCTACTTAGTTAACGATTAAACATGCTATATTTCTAATTAATAGTTCGTTGCTACATGTGTTAATACAAGTAGCTAAGATTAGGAGTTGTGTTAATTAAACATGCTTAAGTTAAGGAAGTAAAACTTCTAAGTAACACTAAGATATTAACCAACGAGATAGCAAAACCAATGGCAATAGTAAAATCAATCCAGAACAGAGCACAATTATTGTTAAGAAGCAAACATCATTCACACACTAAGTCCTTAACATCTTCCAGCATTAAACCTTCCTCACAACTTTAATCTCTATCAACGTAAGGCATCAGAAATCATAAAACAGAGCTAACATATCGAAGGAAAGTATTCAAGTCACCTAACTACCAAATAAAACCAAGCTAACAATAAAGGGCATTTATTAGCTAACAACACTAAGGAAATATATATGGGGTGTCAAACACAGAGTCAACGACGAAGGGACAAAGCTAACAACCAAAGGGAATACTATAGAACACTAACAAATCAACACTATCATCTACACAGGGAATATCTACAGCAAGGAAATTGACAAAGCAAACAACAACAGTAATCCATTCAAGGAATTATCACCTAAAACCAACTAACAACAATCAGCAGTAAACATTTCAGGGAACCAACATAAAACTCACGCACTTTACTTGTGGGTAGAGCATCCACAGGCCAAGACACCCAATTCCTTACTCTCTATGATGAAGATCAACAGGGACAGCAATTCCAGTCCACTCCTCAGCTCTGGGACGGAGCTCCTAACTCACAGCAACTTAGCTACCCCACAATTTCTCTCACTCAGAAGCTCTCTCAGACCCTCACTCTCATGGTCACTCTCTTTCTCATGCAGGTTTCCCACACTGAAAGGAAGGCTCTCACGCTAAAAGGGATTATTTAGTCTCTTCCTGCCTTTAATTAATTTCTAAACGACAATTTCCATCATTTTAACTCTAATTTATTTGTAGGTCTGGGCTATTTCGGACGAGTGCGGACGCACTGGTCTCGTTTGCATTCATAAAATCTCTAAGGCACATTCGTGCCTTCAGAAGAGAAATGGCATCCCCACCCCATTCCGTACTGTCCGCAAGAGACATTCAAATGCAAAATGGCGTCCGTATAATGCATCTGCATGCGTTCGAATGTGTCCAGAAATTGGATAGAGTCAAATCGGACACAGCCACCCTCGTCCGCATTCGTCCGAACTTGTCAGAAACTGTCCAGGATTAGGACTAATTCAATTCGGACGAGGCATCACCACATTCACACTCGTCCGAACTCGTCCAAAAGTCTGCTACCTAGTAAAGTCAGGATGCAAAATCGCATCCTAAGTAGTCCCAATCCTCAGGACGGCGCTCCAAACGTTTGCGGATGACATGACTTGTCTGCAGATGTCCAAAAACGCCCAGGACAGCTTTTCTTCCCCATTTTCCCACTTAACATTTACCCCTATATATATTCCCCATAAATACATGTCATAAAATGACACGTATAAATATGCAATGTAATATTCCAATCACCCCAACACTTGATTACATCACGTATACGGGGAACATAACAGAAATACCCCTAGACTTAACGCTCTGACCACGTCCTTGGTAATACCCCGTTATACAAAGTCAGGGTGTTACACTCAAAGGGCAAAGGACACACAATATCGCTTATCTCGCATCCTTAAAGCATTTAGCACTTAATTTCTTCTTCATTTCCAATACCTTCAAAATCAATAACATTTGATTGTTAATAATCACAGATTACTAACCTCAACATCATCTATAACATTGTTCCCTTCGCAGACTACCCAATAACTAAACAAGCTTCCATTCTCATATATTTCACAGGTAGTAAATTCAACCGAAACAAATAACCCATCCCATTAGACCAACATTTTCTCAACTTAGCATATATATATATAGCAGAGTATGGTTATCAAGCAACAAAAGCATTTCTAATCCAACAGAGCATATATCTATTCTTCAACATCTAATAACATAATAAACTCAACAACCAGGAAGCATTACTAAGAACAAAGAACAAAATAGTTTCGAATGCCTCCCAACAAAATAGTAACAAAACAGGGTGATTCTTAATCCTTTAGAGTAGTATACAAATGAAGGAAACTCCTCTTTATCCTCTACAATTATTCACATAAAATCTATAAAAGTCATGGAGGAATTTATCTCAGCAGAAGCACACCTAAGAGGCCAAGAGAATAGTTTCTCCTTCTGAACCTCACCTTTTGTTTCTTCCTCTGTCTCCTTCTCTCTCACTTTCTCTCTATTTCTCCAAAAGCTCACCTCACAAAACTCTTTCTCTCGGCTTTTCTTCTCTTCATAATTTCTCTTTCTCCTCTTCTCTCTTTCTCCTTCTTTGTTGCTCTTCTCTCTGTCTCTCCTTTTCTTTCTCTATAGAACTATCTCCTTTCTCTCCTCCTTCCTCTCTGTCTCTTTTCCTCTCTTTCTCTCTATTTCCCCCTCAGTCTATTTCCTTTCACCAGAGGCCTCCTTTCCTCTTCTTTTCTATGTTTTTATCCAGAGAGCATTATCCTTTCTCTTTCCTTCCTCGACCTTTCTTTCTTTAAGAGAAGCTTCCCCAAGAAGCTTCACACATCTCAATATATCTCACCTAACCCTTAATCCATAATGCCATCTGTAAAGGAGGACGCGTATCACAGTAATCGTCACCTCGGGATTACACATTTTCCATTGAGGTTGGTTGATCAGCAACTTGAAGACCATATTTTCAAAAAATACAGTGGGACCGGTTGATCACACGATCAACCGCCTAACCGTGAGAAATCCACCAAAATTACTAGTCGATCAATGATCGGCCAGTTCCATGTTGTTCGCCCACAAATGGCCACTGCCATTTTCCGCCAATCAACCTTTGCCATGCACAAGTGGTTGATCACTTGACACCTCGCCAATCTACTTAACACCTCTGCCCTTTCTCTCTCTTAACAATTCCTTCACTGTCATTTTATTAACTTAACACTTCCTTCACCAAAAACACAAACAGCATTGTAATCTTCCAATTTCATCCAACAAATACTATTAACACCCAATTAAATTCTCAACTACCCTTAATTTTATTATGAAAAATTGGGGTATTACATCCCATAGTAAAATCACCCCAAAATCTTTAAAATTAACAATTATTATTATCCTTATTTTAAGCTTAATTTCGGGTATTATAATTCCATTCATTTTTAGTTTATCAAGTATAAACATATGCATAAAAAAAATTTGTATTCTTTTTTAAAAACCATGATGCATAAATACAAATGCATAAAATTCAACCTATCTTATAATAACAATACAACACATCCTTGAGTCAATGTAATCAACATATAACTTTACACTACAATCAATTCAATCATTCTGTCACATTTCTTCATAGCATGTCAACATTACACAACCAATAGTTTATCCTTTTTAATGATCTTTACTATCCCCATATAATTCATACATAATAACTAAGGTGATAACATACAACAATCAATTCATATCATAATACTATTCTTATATACAAAACATATCAAACATTATCTCAATCTTAACCTAGCATCTTGTGATATAGTCCAAAGAAGCCAAAAACACACAATATCTCTTCCCTTAAGATCTTCACACAATGTTTTTCAACTTTACTTCCTTGATCTTCAACACCTAAAACATGTTGATTTCCATATTAGAATTTAGTCATGCCCTAATAACGTCAATCATGCATAACTCTTAGCATATTCAATTAAATCCATCAATTTTAAAACCAATATTTTCCTTAAGAGGTCTAGTATCACATACCAAAATAGTTTTGCATTCTAACTTCATTAAGATAACCATCGGTTATCAAATACGAAAACTATATAGTTTTTCCTATGTTCATGTCATCCATTGATTTCTATCCATAAACTTCAACCATACTCCTAAACATTTCATAAACCTTAAAGATAACTCAACTTACCTTCAAGAAGTTGAGAGAAAGAATAGTGATCTCTTGAGAGTTTCTTCCCCAAGTAAATACACACATCTATATCTTTTTCTTCACTCAAGGGTGATTCCTTATATAATCTATCAACTCCAAGCATGAGGTGTCATTCCCCTCAACATTTTAATCCTGAGTAATCAATTTCCTCCGTTCCTAAATCATGGCATGTAATCTATTTTCAGGCAACTTTTCGTATTCACGGTCAATCGTCCTTAATCTATGGTTCACCGCTACCTATATTCATGAAAATCCAACATTGAATATTCCTTTTTGTAGACACCTAGCAGTCCACTATGGAAGCCTAGCCTTCTGTGACAATCTATTTTACACTATTCTAGATGACTGCAACCTCAATGCTAGTCGACTGCATTTCAATCTAAGGCATTAATTTCCTTTGAACCGGTCGCCCAGTCGAGAGCATATGTTTTACCTTCTAGATGTCCACTCTAGAAGCAATATTTCACATGCGGATGACTGCCCAAACATTGCGGATGCCTGTCATTCATTTTTCTTGTATGTATACTTTGGTCGAACATCCATTCTAGAGGCAGATTTTCCCTTGTGGGCGTCCGCCACCCGGACAAAATTACATTTTCATATTAAACACTCCAAACCTTATAATCCACCTATATTTTCATCAATCCATACTTATTAGTCTATAATTTATACCCTTAATAATCATACATCTTCATTATATAATCTTATACTTAATATGATAGAAATTCAGGGTATTACACCCAGGAGTGCATATACCTATTAGTTTTCCTTTGATTGATGTCGGGGCAGATCAGTCGATGTTGTTTGTTGAGCATTAATGTGCGTAATAACTAACAGAGGTTTCCGTTGATGTCGTGCCTATCACCCAAAGCTGTCAGTTTGTCTCATAGTTAGGCCTACTCATTCCCAGAAAGATAAAAAAGATGAATAGTACAGATAAGAAAGAAAGTTAAAGAAAAGAAAAAGAAATTGATATTCTATCAAGTCATGTTTCATTTACATTTATTACTAAGCACTAGGCATATAGATAAATTATGTGGTGTGGGTAACAAGATTGATGATGACTTATGGATCAGAGGATTAAATGGAAGAGGCAGTTGAGGGAGTATTTCTATGACGAAGAAGGCTTGACATTGTTACAACAAAAGTTACGTAAAGAGAAAAGAAATTTATCATGTAATATGTAAGAATGAAATCTTATTGAAAGTATTTTAATTTTATATTTGATGATGCCGTTTATTTTATGATTTCAATGAGAAAAGTCTTCTGCTACACAAATGTTTTCAAACTAAGAGATCATGGTTTTAGAAGAATAAAATATGTGTATTTTTTTAGAAGGTTTTAAAGTAAGAGTTTTCAAGTGATGATTGGATTTAAGAAAGAATAGTTTTAACACGATTTTGGTCACATAAAACTTCTATCCCTTACTTTGGTCAATCTTCTAAACACTCCAACTTTAAAGCTCTATATCTCTTTAAAATATCCATTACAATGCACCAAATCAATAACGAAATTGAAATTTCTCAAACTATAAAATTCCTCAATTTAATCAAATCTTACCGTTAGAGGTTTGACTCAAATCCCAACCAAATTCCTTCTCCTTTTAATCATTAGCATTTCCATAAAACATAGATAAGTGCCTAATAGTCTGAAAAATCAAACATAAAAAAATTGATAAACAAACCCAAATGACAACTATTTAAAACTTCAATCAATACCTTCAACTGACACTACATTCGATCTAATACACAACCAATAATCTCATTCTACAAGATCTTTGCACAAAATACGCTTACATCAAATAGAATGAGAGGAAATAGCATTCTCCCTTCACTCTAATTAAAGAAATGCTAGGGTTTTTGGTTATATTTGCTTTTTAAAACCTATAGTACAGGGGCTGATCGACTACTATTTAAAAATCTAGTCTAACGCCCAACATTTTTGCCTTGTTTAGTCCACCACTCTTCCTCGACCATTGACCACAAAATGGGCAGTGAGCACAAAGCTTAAATTTTCCTTCTCCCAGTTGACCATATTCCATATCAAGTTGACTGTAAACTTCCAAAGAGCAAACATAAAATCTTGCACAATTTTGATCAACCACTACTAAGGCCTGGTAGACTGTTAAACTCCCATAGAGCAACCTTAAAATCTTGTACAAGTTTGGTCGACAGCTACCAAAGCCCGATTGGAATACCCAGAATTAAGCTGGGACTAAGAATAATAATAATTATAAATTTTGAAGATTTCAGGATGAAGCTAATCATTAAATGTTGTTAATTGTGGAGGTATTGTGAAGGTATTTAAGAAGAAGGATAAATTGTAGAAACGCTTTACGGAAATGAGGCAAGTTGATATTCGATATGTTTTAGTTTTTGGGGCCCTACATCGCAAGAATTAAGAATTGTATGCTAACTGTTTACTATTTTATCAGAATATTAAGATATTGATCATGTTTCGTGGATTGTATCGATGTCTATTGCGTGTTTATTAGAATTAAGTTCTTTTGATGACATGTTTATAGATTTAAGTAAGGACTATGATATTAAGCATGCTTTGAGGATTGTAGGATTGATATTGATCATGCTTTGAGGATACAGAATTGTATTCATTCACGAGCGTTACACTTATCATGGTTTTCAAAAGGATACAAAAATGGTTTTTAAGCATGTTTGAAAAGGAAACGAAAACGAAAGTTGAAAAGAAAAGTAAAAAGGCATTTTCGTTGACCAGTAGGTAAAGCCTGGCACAGAAACGAAAGAAATGTAAATAGGTGTGATGAAGTGAGAAGTTGAGTTGGCCGCTCTTCCTTGTCAAGTCTAGACATATCTAACGCCTTCAGATTAAGTAGAGTTAAGATCAAGAAAAGAGTAAGAAAATGGGAAACAAAAACAGAAACTGCATATGGTTTTTAAAAGCTGCATTGCATGTTCATGCTTTATTTTATATCACTTACTGATCCTTAGGCTCACTAGGTAAGTCTTGTGATGTATGTATGTACGAGAACAGGAAAACAAGTTAAAGAGTAGTTGATGAATGATTTGCACAGGTGGATCTTGTGGCTGGCTAGGTTAAAGGGATTTTATGGTAAAATGATTTGTAAAAGGTTTTGTAAAGTATTTAATTGTAAAGAAAGGAATTGTATTTACTTCCGCTGCGATTTGTAAAAGAGTTTTATGAAAGAAAAGTCTTCCGTTGTTTTTATAAAAGAAAAGTTTTAAAATTTTACGCATTTTTAAATGTAAGAAAAATCAAGTGTAATACCCAGATAAATTCCACCATAAATGTAATGTAGAGAATTTTTGTGGAAAATACGTTTTGATAAAAGGGAAAGCATTCCACAATAGTGTATGGTACATTAATGTGACAATTATTGAAAACGAGGTATAAACTAATAAGAGACTACTATTAAGTAAAAAGAATATATATATATATATATATATATATATATATATATATATATAGTTGATGAAAATATAGGGTTGAGGAGAGAGAAGAGCAGGGTTGAAAAAGCAAAATAAAATCGGATGCTTGGGATGGGTTTATACAATGGTCAAAATGGTGGATGAAAGAATCCTGTGGGATTGGTTGACTGTGCCACACAGTTTTGCGAAAAAAAAATAAATTGGGCATTGGATCAGTCGGTGTTGGCGGTCGAGTGGATGTCAACCGCTCCCACATAGTTTGGCAAAAAATATGTTTTCTACCGCAAGTGTTTTGCGATCCTCTTGGTGATTTTTCCTCGATTCTCCTGAAACGATAATATTATTACGGTGGCATTTGTGTATTGGACCACCTCAACTGTGGTTGGTGAGGCGTCCATCAGAGAAGGCTTCTCAAAGAAGCATCTTCTCTGCTTATAAGATGAAAGAAACAGAAGCTGGAGAAGCACTAAATTACAGAGAACAGAGAAGGAGAAGGTGCAAGAGAAGAGACAAAATGTTAGACAAAAAGAGAAAGGATAGTGGTGTTGCGTCTTTGATAGAGAGCTTGCGTGAGTGAAAGGGAACCAGAGAAGAGATTGCTCTCTTCGACTGTTGGTGTGAACCGTGCATTGTTGCGGTCTAAGTGAGGAGTTCAGCAGTAGAAATCTTCAAAGTGAGGTAAGAAGTAAGCATTCGTGGCTAGAGGAGGCCAAAACCACAAGCAGAGTTTGTTTTATTGACTGAAAACATTATTCTTTGAATGGTCAAATGTTGACATATGCCTTATTTAGCTCCCTATTAATTATTGCATAATCTGTGAGTTGGTTTGATGTTGTCCTCTAGTTAGTTAACTCAAGGTTATTAGTTGTTAGTTTAACTCTCAGTTGTTAGTTGCATGTTTGGTTCTCTGTTGTTAGTAGCCTCTTTGTTGCTCTGGAGTTAGTTCGTTGCTTAGTATTGCTGGATATTTTGATGAATGCCTCTACCGAGTTTAATTCTCTATTATTTAAATTGTTACTCTGTTGAACATTAATTCATATTATATTGCCCTGATTCTGAGATATTGCGGTCCTGCTTTTACTTAATTTTGGCAAATAGACTCTGTGCATTTAGTTCATTACTGTTGATATGGAAGAGGTTTGAAAGTGATACGATACAAAGCTTCAAAAAAGAAATAATGGTACTAAATATGATAATCTTGTAATGACCCGAATTCTTACTTGTCTTAAAAGCTCATCGAAATTTTTAAGTTAATTAAAAATTTAAAGAAATGTTATTTGGAAACCATTTGACATTTAAAATCAGAGTACCGAGAAAATTCGAGCGTTACCAACTCACTAAAAATGACTGGTTTAATTGAAAAAAAAAGGACACTATAATTAATAAAATTAGCGGAAACGTAATTTAGAAGCATCAAAAAAACGAACGTTAATTAAAATTCTGAAAATCCTAATAAGTATCCAACTACGGCTAAAATCGTAAATTAAAGTTTACAAACCATGTTTGACGTTAAACCCTTTTCAAAACCCACTTCTTCTTCCTTAACTTGGTTGCCGTACTACCACACTGCTTGCGTTTCCTCCAGATACGACGCAGGCTCCACCAGAATAGCCTCCTCCACAGCTCCTAGCATAATCACTTCATTACGTACACCACAAGTAAGGACGTGAGCTCTAGCCCAGTAAGGAAATGGGGAAAACAATTATGTATATCTCTGATTAATTCTTCTATGAATGGGGCCACCCAAACCAATTCTTTCATTACGTTCTTTGGTTCTTGGTTCTTTACTCGTACTTCGAGCTAGAGATTGGAGGGGTCTTAGGAGATAGAATAGTTGACCGGACTTAACCCTTTACTTGCAACTAGGTCCCCGTACGAGTCAAGCTTGGGGGCTTCACCTAGCCGCATACTAGTTTCGCTACCCATCTGCCCCCCAACTCTCTTTTTTGTCCCCTTTCCGGCGTATCCCGTCTTCAAGGTTCCTCCCCTTTCCGGCCATTTGTGTGCTTTGACGCAGGGAGAGACAGACGAAGCGGGAGAGGGTGAGAAGAGACGACGGGGACGGGGGATGATGATCCGACGAGAGACGAGCGACGAGAAGCAGTGGCGTTGGTGAGGCTCTGGCATGCGGTGATGTTGAGGCACCAGGCTTCACGGGATTTGATGCGGTGCGGCTTCAGGAATTCGACGGGGATGACGACCCTTCGTTTTTGGTGGCTGGCGATAACCAATCGGCTACAGCGACGGGTTGGCGACGACGAAGGTACGACAGGCGTCACGCGGGCGGCGTTGGATCGACAACGGGAATGGTGTTGACGTCGCCGGGGGCCTCGGGTTGTTGGGGGCGGTCTACCGGTTGGTGCTGGACTTGCCGAAGGCCATGGTCCAGCCCACTAGTTCTCCATACATATGCGACTCCCTCCTCTTCTGGTGCGTGTCCCGCGGGAGGCCCACTGCAGTGTGTGGAAGGGATACGAAAGTCATACCTCCACCTCTTCCTACACCTCCAACTATTCCTCTAATCATTACCCTACACGTACGAGTGTTTTACTTCCAGGTAAATCTTCATTTCCTTTCTTCTTGAATTCATTATCTTCTGCAATGAGAGGGAAGTCCAGAGAGCTCCCTCTGAGCTGAGGGCGAAGTTCCAAACAGAGAGAGAGAGAGAGAGTGTGGGCCAGAGAGAAGGGGAGGGGGTGAGCTATGAGTGAGGGAGACACTGTGGGTGTGCTAAGAATATGTGAGTGTTGTATGTGAGTTGTGTGAGCTGCTGTGAACCGTGAGAGAAATCGTGGCTGGGAGCACCACTGTCCGCAAGTGAAGAGTGTTGCCCGTGAGATGGAATCATCAAGGTGGTAAGGATTAAGGGTTGCGTTAGCCATTGAGGCCCTACACCACAAGTATGGGTGTGTGAGTGTGTTCGTTAATGGATAGTGTGATTTTATTAATGCTCTGTGTTATTTTCCTGCTCTCTGACATTTTCCTTAGTACCCTAGTAGTTTGTAGTACTGTAATTAGTTTTTTTTAAGTGCTATTAATAGATGAATGATTGTAGTGAAGCGTAGAGTAAAATGTGAAACAAAGAATGACAAGCTGGAGGTGAGATGGCTTGGATGAGTTGGTTCTTTATTCTGTTGGTTATTCCATTGTTTACTGATGGTTAAATTCCCTATATAGGCATACTGAATTACTTGATTGAAATCCTTCCTTGAGCGTGCTAACCCATCTAATAGTTCAAGCATGAAAATGATTTGAATTGCCATTGAATTACAGCGTGTCTAATTAGAAATCAACTAGCATGTTTAATTAGCTCGAACATATGATTGATTAGAAAAACGTAAGCAAGTTAATTTACTTAATTAGAATAGTTGACTAGAATAATTAAGATGTTTAGATACCAACGAGCATGTTAACCAATCCGCTGAACTAGTTAATAGTTGTTGATCGTTTCATGAGTATGTTAACTAAGTAGTTAGCATGTAAACTGATTAGTCGAGCATATAAGTTCAATAATAATTAACCACTAGTTAATTGTAATTGTGAACCAATTGAACATGTAAATTGGGTAATTAATAATTAAGCATGTAATTGAATAACTAGTATTTTAAAATCGGTATTCTTGGATGTAACTAATATTTTAGAATTGAGCATGTTAACTAATTAGTTCATCTAAGCATGTGGATAAGTAAGTAAATGAGTATGTTGGCTAACTAGGATGATTAAGTAGATATCAAATGGGATTACTTGTTGAGCATGTTTAATTAGCTTGTAATTAACTAAACTAATAAGTAATAATCGGATTCAAGTATGTCAAAGAACTTAGATAAAAATGTTAGAGAGCATGTTAACCGACTAGTATAAGTAACTAAAGCAATTAAACTTGAGCATGTAAATCATCTAGGATAACTAAATAGAATAATCACCTAGAGATAAATATAAGAAGTACGTAAATGGACTAAGAAGTTGATTTGAAGAATTAGTATGTTAATAGTATTGTGCCCCATTTATTCAAGCCTGCCTTCCTTGTTTAAATTCATTATATGTGTTGACCGTGCTATTCCATTTGGTTGTTTACTTTCCATGTTAAATGCACTTTCAATTCCAGTTACTTCTATTTAATGCGCACCTTAATTATTATGAATGTTATGTAGTGAATCATCATGCATCACGTTAGGTTGAGAATGTATGAGCATGCATCATGATAATAGAGACTAATAGGGAGTGTCACTGCGTTGACGCAAGCATGCATAAGTGAGGTAAAAAGGTTAAGAAAAAGTAAGGAAAAAGAAAAGGGAATTGGGAGTGGATGGGTAGCGAATCTAATCTACGATTTAGGCGTAGCCCCTCCCTCATAGGGTACAGGAGTCCTAGATGCGAGGAAAAAGGCTAGGTCAGACGACTATGCCATTGCATAAGAAAAACCTCCTAATTCTAGCTCGAAGTACGAGTATGGAAAAATAGAATGATAGAATAATGGATCCCAAGGGATCAATAGATAACGGATCCCAAGGGATCAAAGAAAGAAGATGTAAAGTAATAATCGGACTAATGACTTAATAAAAGGATTGGTCTGGGTGGCCCCCATTCCAAAATGGACTAAAGAGAGGCAAAACATGCATTGCATTTCCCTTTTTCCTTACTGAGCCATTAGGCTCACAATTTACTTGTGGTGTAGGTGTAGGTACGTGTACAAGAAAAGAAATGCATGGACTAGGAGTAGCAAAAGATGAATAAAGATGACATAAAGGTAGGGATGATGGATTTGCACACGCGAGGGAGTTCGTGGCTGGCCAGACATATAAAAAGGGGTAAAAGAAAAATAGTTTGATTTAATTAAGTTGAGTTTCGTAAATGTAATTTAAGTTAAGTTTTCTGGATTGTAATCAAATGGTTGATTTAAGCTTCCGAAACAATTTAAATAAACGATTTTATTATTTATGCTTCTACACGAATTGGTTTGCAAAACGAGTTTTACGAATGGATAATAGCAATCTGGTTTAGCATCACACTCTGATAACTATTTTAAAAGAGATTTCAAAGGCCTTAGAAAAATTTCAAATTTTACACATTTTAAAGGATTTACGAAAATCCGAGTCGTTACATAACATCTCATCCCGACCATGATCTTCACGCTAATCAGGTGCCCGAGGCACAGCTCCAATACTAGGCATGCGTCCCCTTCCTCGTCTAGCCATTTCTAATCTCCTATGTGTTCATATCACAGTGTAACAAATAGGTTTAAGGGAAAAATTATTAAAGGAAAACATAAATCATTCTGGGGAACGTATTCTTTAATCACAATTCTATACATTCCTACGCTATGGTACAGTTAATTAAATTAAGCATCTCAAATCGCAGTTCTATACTTGGTATAGTTAATTAAATTAAGCATCTCAAATCACAGTTCTATACATTCCTATGTTGTGGTATAGTTAATTAAATTAAGCATCTCAATAACATAGGGAAAAACTTACAATCAGAGGACATTATCCGTTGAGTCTGGGTTATCCGCGATGAAATGCATGAGTAGTAGTATTGCTCTGATACAACTATAACGACCTGAATTCTTACTTGTCTTAAAAGCTCATCGAAATTTTTAAGTTAATTAAAAATTTAAAGAAATGTTATTTGGAAACCATTTGACATTTAAAATCAGAGTGCTTAGAAAATTCGAGCGTTACCAACTCACTAAAAACAACTGGTTTAATTAAAAAAAAAAGGACATTATGATTAATAAAATTAGCGGAAACGTAATTTAGAAGCGTCACAAAAACAAACATTAATTAAAATTCCGAAAATCCTAATAAGTATCTAACTAGGGTTAAAATAGTAAATTAATGTTTACAAACCATGTTTGATGTTAAACTGATGTGCCCCAAGTTCCCATCGCCTGAGTCGTGCCTTGGGCACCATTATTTCTAACTTTTTATTTGTTTTGTAGGTGTTTCTTTTCTAGCCAATTTGGAGGAAAGTTTTAATCATGCTTATCAAAGAAGAAATTGTTGGCTTAAATTTTTCCACATAGAATCTGTCCTCCGGGCGTTCAAGTGCATTTTTGTCAATCGGGACGGCGTCATTTCAACTTTCGTCCTTCATATCAAATTCAGCGAACAAAGAGAGCTTTCCAAGGACATATTGGGCGTCTTATTTGGGTTTGGTTTACTATATCTAATATCCCTTTTTCAGAGACTGATTTTCAAAATCAGATTTATTGTTTTGTTATTGTTAAAGGGCTGTTTAGGTCATTTTGTAATTAGGGTTATTTTAGTCTTTTTTTTTCATTTAGTGTACGAACTCTTAGGATTTTAAAAAGCCCTCTTTGCTGCAAATGAAAGGGGTTTTGACTTGAAGAAAATTTGGTTCTCATTTGAGAGAAGACACCCACGGCCTCCCCCTCCCTTTGTGCCGATTTCATCCATCCCCCAAGCAAGGCTCCTCTTGAAGCTTCTCAACCTTGCATCATTGGGATATTGTTTCTTCCAATCCTTATCTTTCAAGGTAAGATTGTGGCGTGGAGACAAGAGAACTTTCCAACCTTGGAGAGTGTTGGTTTTCGGCCAACCCCAAAGTCGCCCCTCTCACTAGGAGGTCCGCGGACTCCATTGAAGCTACTCACGATTTTGAAGGTTTTCTTTGTTATTTCTTCAGTATTTGGATGCCCTAACATTCTGATGATTGAGTGTTTATTTGCTGTTAAGGAATTCTTTGTGGATTATTGATTTGGAGGAAGATCTTGTTGGTTTAGTATTGTTGCACTGAATCTGTTTTATTGCTGGAGTGATCTTAGCGCTGATTAGGGCTTCTGTTTGGGGCATTTGCGTCATTCTTTTCTGGTTGACGTCTTCTAGAGATTTGTTCTAGATTGAGTCAGGGAGCTACCCTCCAAAATTGAACTTTATATGATGTATGTAACTCGAGTTATTCTGTTTTGAATACTCGTAGTTAAATCTGCCCTGTATAAAAACAGTTTTTGGAGCATTGTTATTTGGAGCATAACTTTTGAACTAGAATGGATTTCTTTATCGAATTTTGACATGATTATTGTGATTGTATTGAGAACATCCCTGCCAAGTATCAATTCAAGCTCACGCATAAATTGGTAGTTAAAGTTGATTGATTTTTGTTGATTCAGCGAGTTATAGTTTTTCCGAACAGATTACTCTAAGGTTCTCCAATTGTTTCTTGGATCCTATCATAAACCCTTTTCAAAAACCACTTCTTCTTCCTTAACTTGGTGTTGTACTACTACTCTGCTTGCGTTTCCTCCAGATACACTGCAGGCTCCACCGAAATGGCCTCCTCTCCAGCTCCTGGCATAATCGCTTCATTACCTACACCACAAGTACGGACATGAGCTTTCGCCCAATAAGAAAATGGGAAAAACAATTATGCATATCTCTCTTTAATTCTTCTTGGAATAGGGCCACCCAAACCAATTCTTTCATTACGTTCTTTGGTTCTTGGTTCTTTACTCATACTTTGAACTGGAGATTGGAGGGGTCTTAGGGGATGGAATAGTTGATCGGACTTAACCCTTTACTTGCAACTACGTCCCCGTACCCGTCAAGGTTGGGGGCTTTGCCTAGCAGCAGACTAGTTCCGTTACCCATCCGCAGAAAATATGATCGTCTCACATACTTTATATCAATTATAACAACAGAAAATATGAGTAGCTAAACAGTGCAGCGATATGGTTTATCAATGACTAAGAATGATAGGAACTACATTGAACAGGTCAGCGGTAATATTTAAACTAGGCAACAAAATCATGCTTAGTATCAACTAAAAAAAATATAGCAGCAAGTAATGTCATATAAAAGAACGATGAAACATGCTTTTCAACATGTAATGGACAAATAATAGGATAGGTTTTTACACTAAGAAATTTACAGCAGCTTGTAAAAACGAAATAACGGTAAATCATGTTGTTAACATCCACTAAAATGAACGATAGAATAGTAGTAAACGATAGCCAAAACATCAGCGGAAATGGTGAAAACTAAACAACAACAGTCATGCTCTTCAAATGTTTGTAACACCGACAACAATAAATGAATCGAAACGGCGAACACATGCTGCATAACTATACATTTGAGAGTCAACAAACTACTCAACATTCAGAACCTAACATATGTTTCACAAGATAATGGAGCAGCAGAAAACAGTGTAAACTAAGGGATCTCATAGTTAGTAGAGTGTTTCGTTCCTTTTTCACAGAGTAGATGAGCATAAAAATATGGCTAAAATATGAATCATCCATCCCTTCCATTAACATTCACATTTCAGCCTTAATTATCATTCTCATTCAGCCATTATTCTTATTCATATTTCAGCAACGTATATAGAAAGTATTGACCAGGTAAGCAACTGCAAAGTGAAGAATAAAGGCAGTAAGAAATATTGTAGGGGAAATCAACAGAGTTCGTCTAAGAAAAATCTCGCAGATTCTAACCACAACAGTCAAGTCAATCGCACAACACACCCACACGTTTTACTTGGGTGTAGGGCCTCCACCTAGCCAAGACAACCCATTCCTTACCTTCACTAGCATTTCTCCTTTCCAAACATGGTAGCTCTCCTTCGAAGCAACTCCCTCCAAGTAGAAACCCACCAGACCTCTCCAAACTCTAGCAAGAACAACGAAGAAGAGAGGAAGGGTTGAAGAAATAGGCTAACCTGGGGAAACATTCATTCTGTGGCAGGAGGAAGGAGCAGGTGACAATCTCTTTGGTTGGGATCGTGGGAGTGAGAGGCGTCGAGCTGCATTTTGATTGGCTTCCCCGTTGTTTTCATTCTGATTTTAATTTATCCTGTCGTTGAACTACGATGATTCGGACGAGTGCGGACGAAATCTTTGGTTGGCATTCGTCCGCAAGACCAAATTTCGTAGGCAAATCCTGAGCTCTCGAACAAGAGCTAGCATCCCCTTCTTTTCTGTACCGTCTGTAGTCAGGGTTTGGATGCCATTTGGCGTCCGCACGTGTCGTCAGACAGTCTCCTAAAATCAGACAGAGGCAAAATGAACGATGCCTCGACTCGTCTGCAGTCAATTTGATGCGTCTAAAAGTCCCCAGGCTTGGACAGATTCGATACATACGCGTCCTGGCATTGTCCACATCATCCACGCCATCTTCTGCAACTCCTCAGCACAGTGAAGTTAGGATGCTTGATGGCATCCCGAATTGTCCCATAGTCTGGACGACGTTCCAAGTGTTTTGTGGATGACACCTATCATCTGTAACGTCGTCCGCAGGCGTCCAAATGGACCCAAAAGTCCATTACCTTTGAAATTTCGACTAAGCTTTCATCGAAATTGATTTTTACAAAATTATGAGTCATAACTTAACACGTATAGGGACGATGTAAACATATGTATTATGTTAATTTCTCCTCTAAAGTTTGATTACATCTTTTAATGGAAAGATTTAGGATCGGGTTGTTACAAATCCTGCTTGTTTTCTTGTGTTTATTACATGATATCACCTAATTGTTGTGATCCTATTATTATTTATGCTCATAAAAACCATGTTGTTGACTTAGCTGTAGTCTTTGCTTTAAGTTATACATATATTGTTGTGATTGATCATTGCATGAACATGCATCATGGTTATAAACAAATAGGAATACCATATGGTTGGTATTCACATGCATTGCACTGGAGATACTGAACTAAATGAATGTAATGTGAATTGGGGGTTGGGGAGGTAGTTCGGATCTAACCAAGAGATTCTAGATTAAACCCTTCCCTCGTCGGGATGCAAGAGCTTGTCTCCTGAGGATTAGATTTTGACCAAGAACTATTCTCCTTATGGGAAATATATCAATGTCCTAGCTTAATGTATGAGTTAACTATATGAAACTGTGAATAAAGATAGATTAGGCGGATTCCTTTCTAACATAATCAGACATATGCATGAATTGTAATGCATCTTACTTCTTGCTGAGCATTAGGCCCACAGTTTGCTTGTGGTGTAGATGATGTACAAGTGCGAGCTATACACCTTAGGAGGGAGTGGTTCACGATGAGCAGTTGGGTTATTCAACGGATTTAACTTGAGGGTTATGGCTCACGAGAAGTAGAATTGGGATTTTGAAACAGTTAATAGTTTTGGGAAATACAAAAAATGTTTAAATGTTTTGTTAAATGATGGACTCTTGTTTAAAGTGTTAAAAACCATATTTTGAAATTAATATAAGTTTTTCGCTTTACTTACTCTGATTTGTTTCCTCTCGTATGCGTTTTAAATAAAGAAAAGAAAAGAAAGTTATATATGATAAGGTATATGTATAAGAGGGTCGTTACACTAGGTTGTTACAAGTTTGGTATCAGAGCGCCCGAGATTTAAAACTGATTTTTTATACTGGCTACTAGCACAAGCTTCGACGTGGAAATACTCCATTGATTATAAGTATGTTAATAGCTTTGTTTTTTTTTTTTATTTAAGTGTTTTGTTTTGTGATTGAAGGAATATCATGGTTAGAGGATGAGTTGTGGATGATGTTCTAGTTATAGATAAAAAGAGGATTCTATTTAAGTTATGGTGTACTAATATATATGATAGAAGATAGAGAATACTGGAATTGTTTGGGTTTTGAGTGCAAGTTGTATGGAATTAGCTTTGGGAGAGTAAAAAACATAGGAAAATGTGCGCAAATTTTTATAGATTGGAAAGGGGAAGTGGTAAAAAGTAATTCCAGTATAAACTTAATCAAGTAGACCATTAGGCAAAGTTGACTACGTAGCAAAGTGTTAGATAGAGGATAGAATTATCATAGATAGGAAGAGCAATTGAGGGCAATAGACTAAGTTGAATTTTGAGGACATATTGCCAAGTGTTTCTCCACTTTGTCTGACAAGAAGAAAGGGGAATTGGAAAAGATTGCTCTTCCTATCACAAATGATGAAGATACTAGTTAACCTAAGCATGATTAAGTGAGCAACAAAATTACAGTTGAGGGTTATTCGAAAATGTAGATAAGTGTCACTAGTTAGATTAGAAAGGAATTTTGGACTAATTAAGTATGAAAATAGTGAATGTTGGGGGCTAACAATTTGAAAACAAGTGTATAGAGAAACTTTGGATGATTATATGATCAACCACAAAAGGAGACTATCAATTGGTTGACCGGTTTAGTGGAATGGCAGTTATAACAATTGGAAAGATTTATGGAAAGGGAAAAGCAGGGAAATGCAAGAGTGGCTGAGTAACTAGAAGTACGTTGGGAGAAGTTCCAACAATTACGACCACCTTAGTGTGATGGAGTGTGAAAATGTGACGTAATCAATGTTTGTCTGTCCTCTCATGGTTTATTGTTGGCAGTGGAAAAGCTGAAAATAAGGGAAAACTCAGCTCAACTTATGTAAAGTGAAAGATGAGTTAATGGAGATAAAGTTCTATTGTGAGGAGTTTGAGGTGGACAAAGAGAGTTGCTTGGTCTTAGAAAATGAGATTGCATGGTATATGCATAGATATTGTTAAGGATTTAAGGTGGTGTTCCCTGTACTTGGGATGATGAAGCATTAATTTATAGTTTAATAATTGTTGGAGGTATGCTGCTTAAATAAATAGTGGAAAGGACTTATGTTTTAAGGATTTGCTATAAGTTCCGTTTTGCCAATGTATGAAGTTTTAGCAAACTGTATGGATCGAATGGGAATGAGATGGTGAGGGAAGTAAGATAGAATGGGGATCCAAGAGATGAAATGATCATTAGACTAACGAAAGTGATGGGACTCAAATTCAATTTATGGAACAGAGTAGGGGGTGGGAAGAATAGACACACCAACAGCAGACGGTTCCCAAATATTTAAAGTCCTAAAGGTTCGATGACTAAGGCAGCTATATTTTGAAGGAGATATGGCTGATCCAGCAGGCACAAACGAATGGATTCAAATAGTGAAGAGTACGTTTGAGTACGTTAAAATCGAAGGACAGGAGAAAGTTACGTGTGCCGAGTTTCAAGTCATGTAGTTAAGGGAGAGTAATAAGGAAGTAGTGAAGGAAATACAATCCTGATAGCTTATGGGAGTGCAACCTGAGAAAAAAGGATGAAAGAGACATTTCATGGAAGGTGAATCACATGGAAATGAGAAGCATATCCATGGAGACACATCGCTTCAAATAGAAAATGTTAGATCTTCAAGAGCTAAGTAGTGCCAAAGGTGCAAAAAAGTCATTTTGGAAATTGTCTTGTTCGCTCAAAGTAATGTTTTTGTCAAAGATTGCTCAGCTTTGGCTGAAGGAGCAGAAAATGGTTACACCGAAGGTGTTTCCTATTGTGGAAGATGCAAGTGAAGATTGAAGTTTTTTGAGTAATATCGATATTTTGGTATATAAAAACGTTAAGGATATAATTTGAGTATGATTTATGTGAATTTATCCTTGGATATAATGGTGTGTAGATGATGTGAATGCGTGGATGGGTCTGGAAGACATTTTAGATGTAATTAAAGGTGGTCATATTGCAGAAATATGTTACACACTATCTGATAAGAAGGAAGGAATTTTGACGAAGGCTTCCATCTAGTAGCAATTGTACATGACGATTAGAGGATCTAGATGTGTGATTTAGCGTTTCACTAAGTCGCTGTATATTTCAAAAGAAGAAGTAGTGAAATCCTTCGGAAGTTTCAGGTAAAGGTATAATGTAAGAAGTTGTTTCAAGTACTTTTGTGTTAAGAATGGTAGTTGTTGCTTTGTTGTTAAGTAAAGAAGTAGTTGTTGTTTTCAGGTAAAGTTGATATTGGATGTATTTTGGTCTTTGGGGTCCCTACATCGCAAGAACTAGGAATTGTATACTGACTATTTACTAATTTATTAGAATATTAAGATATTAATCATGTTTTGAGAATTGTATTGATGTCTGCTGTGTGTTTATTAGAATTAAGTTCTTTTAATGACGTGTTCATAGATTTAAGTAACGATTATGATATTAAGCATGCTTTGAGGATTATAGGATTGATATTGATCATGCTTTGAGGATATAGAATTATATGCATTCACGAGCATTGCACTCATCGTGGTTTTCAAACAGATACGAAAATTGTTTTTAAGCATGTTTTGAAAAGGAAACGAAAAATGAAATGAAAGGTGAAAAGAAATGTAAACAAACGTTTTTGTGGACTGGTAGGTAAAGCCCGACACAGAAATGAAAGAAACGTAAATTGGTGTGATGAGGAGTGAGGTTGAGTTGGCCGCTCTTCCTCGTCAAGTCTAGACATCTCTAATGCCTTCAGATTACATAAAGTTAAGATCAAGAAAATGGTAAAAGAAAATGGGAAACGAAAACAGAAACTGCATATGGTTTTTAAAAGCTACATTTGCATGTTCACGCTTTATTTTATATCACTCACTGAGCCTTAGCCTCAATAGTTAAGTCTTGTGATATAGGTATGTATGAGATCAGGTTAAGGAGCATTAGATAAATGATTTGCACATGCAGATCTTGTTGTTGGCTATGCTAAAGGGATTTAAGGGAAAATGATTTGTAAAAGGTTTTATAAAATATTTAATTATAAAGAAAAGAATTGTATTTACTTCCGCTGCGATTTGTAAAAGGGTTTTATGAAAGAAAATTCTTCTGCTGTTTTTATAAAAGAAAAGTTTTAAAATTTTACACGTTTTTAAATGTAAGAAAAATTGGGTCGTTACACCGAACACCCGCAAAACACCCAAAAAATGTAAAATGAACCTTCATTTCACATCCTCCCTAAGAACAAACAATCCAACCATTTCTTGCATTGCACAACCACATTTTTTCAACTATATTCATTCAACTTGATCCATAATATCAATATCATAAACTTAAATGTAAGAGTATATCAATGAGTCAAACTACATACATTAAAAAGTTTTTGGTGTTACACTGCATGTTTAGCCTTCTGGCCGTCCATTCCTATACTAACACACCCATCCTTTGTAATCCAATTAAATCATATCACATTCAAACATCCCACCACACCTTAACATCAACTAGCCCATGTAAGTCAAAAACTTTAACAATTACAATTCAAAGACATCGACACACAATAATTGAACATAGTCGTTGCACTAATCACACTTAATACAATAAAACTTTTGGGTGTTGCATTGATCAAGTGTAGGGATTCAAAATGCAAGGAGCAATTCCTATTACCCACAGCCCTATTACCCATTTTCACAAAGCGCATAAACAAAACATCCTCAATTCTATCTTGGGTCCCCTTTGGGGTGTGACAATGCAACTTTAACTTAAACAAATAGAATAAGAAATGAATTCAACTAGTGGATAAACAAAGATATGAGCAATTCCTTACTTCTTTTAATAGCTCTGATTTAGTGTGTGAAAAGTTAAAGTCTTCAATTGAAACTCTTAAACACTTATAGAAAACGAGAACTTTACAACCCACTTTTAGAATCCAAAGCAAAATCCTCCAACCATGAAGTCAATAGCAAAGCACTTAAACTATGCATTAAAATCAAACAAGCAACAACTACAAAAGACATTTTTTAACAAATCTCTTATTCTACAATACATATTAGACAACAAAAGATAGCATTAGAAACTGTCTTACCCCCTGGTGATTTGTTGTTTTTACACATTTACATCACAAGTTTGGATGAAAACACTAATAAAGCTTTTTCTTCTCTTATTACTCCTTCTTTCTCCCTTATTTGTCCCTCTCTTCTCTCTCGGCTGAAAGGCAAAATGCCAAACAAAAACACATAAACCTGTATTTTATTTACCAATTCAGTGTTTATCACTCACTACTTGTCTTTCCTAATTATATGTCTAATTCATTTTATCTAATTAAACTATACTAATCCCTTTACTATTAATGAATTCAATTATCTCCCAAATTAGCATCAATTTTTATCAATTTGATGTTGCAAGGAGTCAATCAAATCATCAAGATTTTATCTTAAAATTTGACTTTTATATGTATTAATTTGGGTCGTTAGCTGATTAGATAAACATTTTGACTTTATATCATCCAATCATTAGTGGAAATTTTATCCTAAAACTAACACATAACTAGATCACTAAAGAGGTTGAAATACTAGTTCCATCTCAGATCTCATCTCCAAAGTTACCCTAGAAACTTCACCAATGGGATTGTTAGAGATATTAGAATTTTATATTGACAATCAAGAATACTCACTAGCCCTTGCCCTACATTGATGTTGTCTTTGAGCTTCTGTAATACCACGATTTCCCGTAGCATAATTAAGTAAGAATAATTGAGAAATTAATTAGGTGTAATTGAATTATTTGGATAATTATTGAAGATTTAGTTGATGGAAATTAATTTAGGAAATAGAATTGAGAAATTTAAGTTGGACCCGTGATTATGGTCAAGCGATGTTCGGAGTAAGTCGGGAATTGAAATTGGGTCGATTAATATACAAAATATATATTTGACACATAAATATATATTTAATATTAATTAAAGGGAAGTGAGTATTTATAAATTAAAAGAAGAAATTAATTAGAAAGAAATAATTGATTTAAAATAAAGGAATGAATTAATTGATAGAAGGAGAAGTGTGGCGTTCAATCGATTGTCCTTGAACTGGTTCGATTCAGCTAAAAGAAAAGAAATGGCAGGCGAAGAAAGAATGGCCCTGCCATTTTCTGAAGAAGAGAAGGAGAGTGAATCGGGAGAAAGATCAAGGCAACAAGGGAGCTCGGGCAAGGCTAGCCTTTGCGAAGGAGTGCAACGAATGGAGAGCTGTCCATCAGGCTGTGATGGACTGTGGGTCCATTCTATTATTAATCAAGCCTCAAAGAATATCATGAAAAAATTCAAGGTCAAACATAGGTGGAAGCTTAAGAGCAATGAAAGAGAAATGGAAAGACTTTTCAAAAACTGTCTTTCTTTTGACCTCCGATGAGTATTTGACTATTTTGGCATTCAACACGATGTCATTTCAAAAGTAGTGCTTCATGAAGATTATATCTGACTTCCCAAGATTTCTAACATGAGTTAGATTGATAAATTTAGACTTCATTTGCTATGTCAAAAGCCCACGGAGCACAGAGAAAAAGTTAAGAAAAGTCCAATTGTCCAAACTTGGAGAGCAACGAAAATCAAGATATGCAAACCATCCAAGTGGACAATTTCAACAAGGAATAGTTGCCAAAGGACCTTTAGACTTGGGAAGAAGAAAAGAAGATATTAATTAAATAATCTTTTAGTTAATTAACCTAGTTCCTATTAAGTAGAAAATCAGATAACTTATTCTATGAGCCGATTAGAGTTATTATTGCTTAATTAGTTTATTATTATTTTATGCTTTGTAAAAGGCTATATAAAGCCACCTAATGCTTATGTTTAAGATGATTGAATTTGAATACGAAAAGCTTTTGCTTATTTTGAAATTTGAGAGATTCCTTTTTCAAACCTTTGGTGAGTTATATCCAAAGTTCCCCCTCGTGTCTGCTATATCATAGGATTAAGGTTACTTGTAGGTTGGGTAGCCTTTCTTATTGGCCTCCACGTTCTTCATCCTTGAAGGAAGAAAGTGTGAAGTGGTGTCCAACTTTCCAAAGGTGCGTCATTGACAAATCATCCATACGGGAGCACTCGTCACATTACTTTCTATTTCTGGAAACATATTTTTTATCAGGCATATTTCTTAATATATGGCAGATATTTATTTGATTCTTGAAGGGTTCTTTTCTTATCTTATTCAAGAAGGCATTGTCCAAATTTCAGCTCAAAAGCTTGTAAATCAAAGAAGTTACAAGCTTCCAAAGTTGGAGTTTCCATAATTGAAATAATAGAAATTTAAGGAAAAAAGGAAAGGGTCGACCACCAGCTGGGGAAATTCAATTAGGATGAATTATTTTTACCTCTGTCCAAAGTGAGGTCAACCACGCAGTCGATCGTTTCCTCTAGGAGCAACCCACCTAGTTTATCCAACATTCTTCCTTCTTCAACACTTGCAACAACACTTCAACAACATATTTTACAGGATATTTCTTTACCCCTTCTGCTTGTGTATCAGGTTATGTGTGTCTACGCAAGGAGGATGAGGGGCGTGTCACGGTCCTGTGGGAGCTAGGGCTCGGTTTAACCAACCTGTGGGGGAAGAATGGGCAATGCTCCTGTGTGTTGGAAGGTCGCAGTGCCTCGGTTGGAAGGGATAGTGAAGCAGACGTCTGGAGCAATGCTTCTCTAGCGACAAGCAAGGTAAGTCCCTTGTGCTAATTCTTGGTCTCTATTGCCAAGCATTGTTAGTTTCCTTGGGATGGTTTTGGTATGTTGGGTTCTGTTGGGTGATATGAATTCTCCTCTATCTATTTTCTATTGTTATGAAAGTGTTGTGAGCTTGGTTGGCATACAGAATTGGCATGGATGAAAGGGCAGAGGTTGAATGGTTGCTGGAGATAGGGTAACGAGCGGGTGTGCGGCTATGTGGGGATGGATGGCTTTCGACCAACTCCACTATGAAAGGAGTGAACCTAGTTCTATGGTCTCCTGTCCATGAGCAATTACGGATCCCCAAGCGTTTAAGTTTATAAGTCTTCCATGTTAACTCTCTTTACAAGTGGCAATTCCTAACGGGTGTTAGGTGAGATCGTGTAGAGACTGTGGAGAGCTTATATGGGACACTTCTCTTAAGGATGAAAATGGACATAATGGAAGGGAGAAACTGAGAGTGAAGCTCTCTATGGGTGATGTGATGACCCAGTGCGTTCTGCGAAGAGACAGAAGAGAAAAAAAAAAAAGGAAGAAGTGTAGCAGGGGTGAAAGAGAAAAAGGAGGAGACTACTCTCAGGCTCCTGTAACTTCAGGTATCCAACTTCTTCCTAGTTGATTTTTTGGACGCTGTGATTGGTAGGAATATTGATGGGAATTGTTTCTGTCATTTTGGTGTTATGATATATATGCCTTGTTGCTTGGATTCTACCCTATGTCTGTTTAGTGCTTACTTTGAGGGTTATGGGTCCGGGATGTGGTTTGTGCTCTACTATTGGGTTGGGATTTTGTTCTCTGTTTTGTTATGGTTTTGATAAAAGTAGGATATTAGCAAGGATACTGCATTGTTGTTTGGTATTCATTCTGTGTATTTGGACATGTTCTCTGTGAATGGTTGCTAGTGGATAGTTATTGATAATTAATGTTATTCATTTGAAAGGTATTGTGAAGGCTGAATCAGAGTGCTAGGTGCTTTATGGACGCGAGGTAAGTGATACGCATGTGCTTTGGTCTTTGGGGCCCTACATCACAAGAGCTAGAAATTGTATGCTGACTGTTTACTGGTTTAGTAGAATATTAAGGTTGTTTACTGCTTTATTAGAATAGTTAGATATTGAGCATGTTTTGTGAATTGTACTGATTTTTGCATGGTGTTTATTAGAATTAGATTCTTTTAATGATATATTTAATAGTTGAGCATACTCAAATATTATAGTAATGATATGATAGACACTTAGAGATTATAGTAATGATATGATAGACATTTTATGCATTCATGAGCATGGCACGTATCATGGTTTTCAAAAGACTATGAAAATGGTTTTCATACAAGGTTTTCAAAAAAAAAAACAGATAGTAAAGGGAAGTGAATGTAAACGAATACATTATGAGATGAGACTGTGTGTCAAAAGGCCTGGGAATGAATGCGTTACAGGATGAGCTAGGTGTCAAAAGGCCTAAGCATGTGGGCGTTACAAAATGAGACAATGTGCAAAAAGGCCTGGGAACGTAGGTGTTCCAGGATGAGATAGTGTGTCAAAAGGCTTGGGAACGCATGTAAACATAAAAGAAAACAGAAAAAGAAAACGAACACAGAAAAGAGACTAAAATACAAATAAGTGTAAAGCAAATGATCAAGTATAGTAAAGTAAAGAGGTTGGACAAGTAAGTCAAGCCCAACAACCAAAGCATGTCAACATAATGGTTTTTGTGGACTGGTAAGTAATGCCCAGCACAAAAATAAAAGAAAAGAATAGTAAAGTAAAGATAAAGAAAACAATAACAGTAAGAGAAACGAAAACGAAAACATAAATGGAATCAGACATAGATATGGTTACAGATATAGGTACGGACACGGATTCAGATATGGACACGGATAGGGACATGGATATGGATACGGATACGGACACGGACACAGAAATGGAAACGAAAACGGAAACTGAAATGGAAACCAAAACATATTTAAGAAAACAGAAATAGAAACATAAATGGATACGGATATGGATACAAGAAAGAGAATGGGAATGGACATGGAAACAGAAATGGAAACGAAAACAGAAATGTAAACGAAAATAGTAACAGAAACAAAAACACAAAAGAGACTAAAATGTGTAAGATAAAAGAAAATTAAAATGGATAGTGACACATGTTTTTTAAAGATGCATAGCATGTTTACAGTTTCCTTTATATCACTTACTGAGCCTTAGGCTCATTAGTTATGTAATACCCCAACTATTTTTCCCCTTTTTGTTAATGTACTAAATTCAGATAATTAATATATATGAATATTATATCATGTTATGCAATGTCAGGGGTTAAATTGTGCTTGGAAAGTATAGAGTTAATATTTGAAAATAAGTTAAGTCGAGAAAAGTTAAGGAAAAAGTGCGTACAGTGAGTTTCAGATGCTTGCGGACGACACTCCGGTCGGCGTGTCTCGTCCGCAAACATGTTGTACTTTGGGACAATATTTAGGGATGACATTCTACGTCCCAAATTGGTTTTGTGGAGGACATTCGGATGGAAGCGGACGAGGAAGACTTGCGTCCACATTGAATCTGTACAATTCTGGGACAATTCGGATGGTAGCGGACGATTGCGGACGAAGAAGGCCTGCATCCAATTTGAATCTGTACAAATTCTGGGACAATTCAGATGCTACAAACGCTGCATGCGGACGCCTCAACTCGTCCGAATTATGGGGGAAATCCGAGAAAACCCATTTAAAATTATTCTCTTTCTTCCAATTTCTTGCAGAAATCAACAAACTCTCTCTCCCTCCAGCCCACCCCTGCGACGCCCAGCCCCTCCCATCACGATGGAAGCTTTTCCACGTGGGATTGTCTGAATGGACCTCCCACTCTTTGGTATGTGTGATGGTCAGCTCTGTCTCCTGCAGTTTCAGCTTAACCCCTACTGCAGGAAGCTCCTCTCCATCGTCTATATTAGGTAATTCTTTCCTCTGTACCTCATTTGGAGTCTAAGCGTGACTGAGTTGTGGGAGATTGCCCTATTGTGAAGAGTGATGTGTGTGTTGTGATACTCTGTTGAGGTTTGCTAAACATCCGTGAATTGAAGAAAAAGGTAAGGAATTTCTCTTGGGATATTAGATTGGATATGGGCTACTGATTTAGGATGAATTAATTTTGAATGTAGAATTAACCTCTATTGTCATATTGTTTAGGAACTATAAAGAGTTTGGAAGGGTAGTGGATCGATATTGATTGATTCAGGCTGCTGTTCTGTTTGAATTGCTTGGTTTACTGCTGGGTACTAAGCTGAGCATTAAGGTAAGGATTATAATTATGGTTTGCCAAAGGAGGCCCTACGTTACGCATTTTGAATGATTTGATATGCTGTGAATTCTCTTGTGTGAATGACAAATTGCTTGGATTCCTAATCTATTTACTTTTAGTTGTGCTGTCAACACTTGGATTTTGTATTGGGCATGAATAATGGATGATATGTAGTACAATATGAAAATCTAGACTAGGACTGTTGAGACTAGGACTGTTGATTACTAGAGATTAACGCCGAGTTTGTTAAATTGTTAGAGTTCTGTAATCTGTTATTTTATGGGTTGACAGCATGCATGAAACTCTAAAGGATTTTGTAATCGGATGATAATCTATTGCCTTTATTGGTTGGTAGAAAGCATGACATTCTGTTTGCTTTAATTCTATAGATGGAGTTCCTATAAGTGCATGAATGTCATAGGCATGGACTTCGAGTAACGTAAATGGTTATCCTCTCATGTTTAGAATCATTGAATTGAAAGCATGACTAGTAATTTGCTTACTCGAATTTAATGGGGATCCGAGTATAATCAATGGAAAGTTAAGCCTTGTGAATGGATTTAGAGTTATCGTTCTGCTCATGAATGTCAACAATTAGAAATTGACAATTTACATTGCCTTGTTTTACATAAATACCTAGGTGGTTCACTTGTTTTGCTAATAGTAATAATGAGGATTAGCATACATTGGGTGTCCTCTTGTACATTATTTAGTGATTTATTTTGTGGCATTCATGCATCATCCTAGGGCCTATGAATTTGTTTACATATTGTGTGTCATACCTAATATATGTAAATAGTGGGGGTTCGGGTGATCGGTGACACTTCCATACGGCAGTATACTCTCACATAGGGAGCGGTGAGATAAGAGTTAGCTACGTGGAAGCAGGGTTCACCTTTACCCCTTTCTAAAAGCCCCAATGTCTTTAACAAGGAGTGTGATACCGGCTTGTGGAACACCCCCGATGGATATATCTCCTTGTCGGAGTGAAATGGTTCAGCCGCATGACCCTAGGTGTATCTCACTTTTGGCTTCCAGAAGAGATACGGCTCTCTTCTCTAATGCATTGTGTGGTCACGCATCATTTGCATTGCATTTAAATTCTGATTCTTGCTGGGTGTTAGGCTCATTGTTTTCCCCGTAATGTAGGTATATGTACAAAAATAGATTATAGCCATTGATGGAGTATTTGCACAATGGATCTTGTGGCTAGCTGGGCTAAAGAGTTTAAAAGGAAGTTGTTTGAAAAAGGGTTGTAAATTTCTTAATATTCTTTAACGTATTGTTTTTAATTCCGCTGCTTTTCATAAAATGATTTTATTACTTCTGCTGAATTTGATAAGGGTTTTGAACAAAGAGTTTTAACGATCGGGTTTTATAAAGAAAAAGTTTTAAATTTCACACGATGTTAAAGGAAATAAAAAATCGGGTCGTTACAAGTTAAGTCTTGCAATGTAGGTGCACGCACATGAGAACAGGTTAAGGAGCAGTTGATGAAGGATTTGCACACGCACATCTTGTGGATGGCTAGGCTAAAGGATTTAAAAGGGGAAGAGTTTGTAAATATAAAGTAAACAGTTTATTTATTTTCCTTTAACTGAATTGTTTTATGCTTCCGCTACATTATGAGAAAAAGGATTTTATAAAAAAAAAAGTCCTCCACTATTTATAAAGATTTAAGTAATGTGTTTTAAGTAAAGGATTTTAATGATCAATTTTTAAGGAAAGAATTCTAATTATAATTTAAAAGGTTTTAATAAAGACTTTCTCTGTTTTTATAAGGGAAAAGAAAAAATTTTAAATTTCATGCGACTTTCAAAGCAAAGAAAAACCGGGTCGTTATAGCTTCAATCTTCTCTAATCTACTACATGCAATAGAGCAGGGTCCCGCTTATGCAACTGCAAGACGCACAACATGTCGTGAATTGCAGCAAGTTGTGGCAGCAAACCCACCATGTAAGCCACACTTTTAATCATCTTTGTTTGCATCCCTGTATTGGGGTGCCAATATTCCTTCTTTCTAATACATCTTGATGACCTTGTGTGACCTATCTTTCAAGAATATGTGATCTCCTGCATCAAATTCTAACAACAGTCTCCTTTAATTATGTAGCTCATATACATATTCTCAATTATTTGTAGCTGCTATCTAATGACTTAAATCAAAGATTAACTCTAGGCCCAACGAAGCCTATTTAGCAAACTCTATCTATCACAATGGTGATTGATATTGCAAACCATACAAATGCCTCAAATGGCACCATGCTAATGCAAGACTTGTAATTGCTATTAAAGATGAACTCTACCAAGTCACACATGGTTTTTCCATCCACCTAGAAGTCTAAAACTTATATCTTTAGAAAATCTTCACGAATCTAAATTTTCTTTCTTGATATGCCATTTGTTTGAGGATCAAACATCGTATTCATACTCAAATTTGTCATGACCTTCTTCTATAAACTTTGGTAGAACTTGGTACATATATCCAAATGCTCTAATTCCAAATCCTACTAAAACATATCAAAATAATTTAACAATTCAACACCATTAAGATACGCTAATAATCTCAATTTTCAAAATGTCTAGAATTTCCAAGTTTTTTTACCAAACTTCATAATATGTGCTCAAACATGAATACATTGCCAAGTCTTTCTCTCCATGCCACAAGCATGCTCTTAAGACATCCTCATATACTTTTTAAACAAAAAATTTGAACATAAAACTCAAATTTTGTGGACCTCACCTAACCTTTCATCACACTAAATCAAAATGATCCAAATCACTATTTCATTCCAACCAAACTTCAAGACTTACTTAAATTTAAAAGAGAACTCAAGCTTACCTGCAGAGAGTAGAGAGAAAGCTACAATTTCATGGTTTCATTAGCATTCTAATGAAAATGAATCAGCTATGACTTGTTATTGTTAAGTGTGAGGTGGGAGAAACTCATGAGGTGTCATGTGTTGGACCCCATTAGTCATCAGCCATGTTAAGATGTCAAAATCCACTAGTGTGTCTTGCCATAATCAGCATAAAACATATTAAATTTAATAACCAAAACATGCAATTTTAATTGTTAAAATCGACAACCTTTCGACTTTCGGGTGCTTGCACATAATTTGCGCTCGCCTATACAACTATTTTTTCAAAAATAATTTACATCAAGACACCCACTCCAAAGAGGAATTTATAGTATGGACGCTAACTCCTTATAGAAGTTTATAGCCTTAACATCATTTTGTGAGCATCCACAACAAATTTTAATCCTTATACTAAAACACATTTAACCCTTAAAAATACTCAAAAATCACTAATCCATTAACATAAACATTTTAACCCCAAACAACAATAACAATAGTCACATTTAAACACAACATGATTTCCTAGAATATGACCCAAAACATATGGTTATATGCTTAAAATTTTTATATGTTACACAAATCAAAGTGTAGGATCAATTTAACCTAAGAGGGGTGAATTAGGTCTAAAAACTTTTGATCAAAAGCAATTAGTTTGCTATCTCAAAAAATATGTTTTCGTTTTTTTTTAAATGAATCAAACTTAACATTCAAGTAATAATAATAATAATAATAATAATAATACGAGAGAAGACAAGAGATTACAAATGATTTGTTAATGGGGTTTTACCAAACTACCTACGTTCATGCTCTAAAGCTTCTCCTTGAAGATTTAACTGTCAATAACCCTTTCAATTATAAATGAATGAGCTTCTAGGTGTCAATCCATCCTTTAAAACTATTCTAAGATGTCACCCTACTCTTTGATATGTCACCCTACTCTTTGATTGATCTTAAAGGTGTCAATCGAACCTTATTGACTCTTATAGCGTGTCACCCTTTTTGTTTCCACAAATGAATACTAGTGGTGGAAATGTGTTAAGCACATATAATCTAAACACTCTCAAATGAGTAAAATCCCAAGTATATGAGTTGGAGATGTTAGGTTTCTAGCTTAAGAATGAAAACTCACACGTATGCAAGTAAACAAGTACAACTTTGACATAGATACCATTCGTTGAGTTACACAACGGAGTGAGGTTCTATTTATGGACACCTTCCAAATTCTTGAGCACCAGTCTCCTTTTACTATTCATCTAGGTGACCATGATATGTTTGTTAGAGATATCAATGAGGCGATAGACTTCCACTGTTATTTTTCTAAACTTCCACTACGGGTGTCTATAATTCGTGACCGAGCATCCATGAAAGGCTTAAACTTAAATTTTAATCTCTTGAACCAGATTTCCACAAGATCCTCTAGGTCCCCACTATAGGTGACTGCACATGTCTCTAGGCGTCTACAAGTAGAGCTTCCAAAAAGACTGCCTCTAGACTTCACTACGACATCGTCTTGTGGCCTATTGTTATGAGTGACCACGTCCAAAAATGTTCTTGGGATTGAGCGTCTGCAAGTTCTTCTACCACTTGGCACTCACACATAGTAATTTTTGATACTTTGCAATCTTTTTCAATTGAATCCTAAAGTATAAACTTATCCTATGCTCCATAGACTCAATAAGTATGCATGTTAGTGCATCCAAATACCTGGTTTCAAGGGTACTTCTAAAATGAATATAATTTATATGCTTTCAAAATATAATCAATTCAAACATACATTTAACAATAATTTAAACTTAATAATCATAAATAACTTAGAATAATAAAATCAATTAATTATAATTATCATCAAAAAAATTATGCTTGATTCTTATTAAGACAACTATTAATTCTAAACTGTTGGGTTATCATATGTGATAGAGGAATCAAGATATAATCTAAATAAAAAGGGAAGATGAAAAGTTATACCCTTGACGTGTGTTACACAAGATCTAATCCTTTTGGTCTTATAACTTTACAACATACGAACGAGTTGAGTTTTGTAAAGCGATGAAGGAGTTTTGACATAAATAAATTCCATTGGTCAAAGAGTTCTGGCAAAATCACTCATCAGAAGAGGCAATTTGGGTAAGTCAACAAGAGATGGAAGTAAAGTATCCAAAACTACTTCATGATACAAGTTTTGGGGACAAAGTTTAATACGGGGGAGGAATGTAACACCCATAAATTTCCATGAATAATTTCATGTCTAACATGGCATTTTGGAATTTAAATGGAATGAATAACATCACAATTGGAAATTTACATATTTACGTAGTGAAAGTTTTATTTTAATAAAAATATGGAATGAATTTTTTATTTTGTTAAGTATGTTTTGGATTAGGAAAGTTTGGTGGGGAAAAGGAAGGTTAAATTGGTCATGCATGAGGTGTATCTGCAGAAGTTTTGGTGATTGTAGAAGTGTTGGTGCCCGCGGATGTGAGGTGGAATATGTGAAATTAAGTTTTTTGGTGGAAAGGCATGTGAAGGTGGTAGATTGTGATTGGCAAACAATGTTGGCGTATATCCACAACTGAACCATTGGTGTTCGCCGAAGCATTAGTGTTTGCAGATGTGAGGTGGAATTTGCAAAACAAGGTTGTCTACAAAAAGACATGTGGACCTGGAGGCTTGTGATTGGCAAACAATGTGAGCGGATATCCATAGCAGAAGCGTTGGTGTCCACGAATATGAGGTTGAATCCTCGAAATGAGATCTGTCCATAAAAGGACATGTGAATATGGCAGATTGTGTGATGCACCAGTGGAAGGGGTAAAGAATATAACCTGTAAATATTTGAAGAATTTGATGAAGAGTTGAAGATGTGATCAATCGGTGAATATTATAGAACATCAATCGTTCAAGGATAGAAGTGTGAGGGAGAGATTGACCGGGAATAAACAATTTTAATCAGCTGGAAATTTGCGGTCGGATGGGGCGATCAATTGTCAACGTGTAAAAATAATACAAAGATGGACGAATTCTCAAGCAATCGGTCGACTTCAATGAAGGTGATCGACCAGTCAGGAGTTACCTTAAATTGCCGCCAACTCCTTTATGGAAGGTTCGACTTTGGAAGCCGATAACTCCCACGTTTTCGAAGCTTTTGTGCTAAAACTTAAGACTCGCTTCCTTTGATGAATAAAGAAAGATCTCATTTAGGAATAATGGAAATATCCACCACATATTAGGAAATATGCTTGAGAGAACTTAGGTTGCCGAAAATAGTAAGTATTTGGGACTAATGCTCCCGTATAGATGATTTGTTGATGAAACTCCTTTGGAATGTTGGACACCACTTCACACACTATTCCTCCAAGGAGTAACAATTGCGAATGCCAATAAGAGAACTCACCCAACTTATAAGTGAGCCCAATCTTGTGATGTAACACAAACAAGGTAACCTCTGGTTGTAACACGCCAAATGGTTGAAATAGGAATCACTCCAATTTCGAAATAAGCAAAAGCTTTCTATTATCAATCTTTACTCCCTTAACCATGTGCATAAGGTGGCTTTAAATAGCCAATTACAAACAATAAATAAGAAAAATATCACTAAATCGGCACATAGTATAAGCTTATCTGATTCTTTATTTAGTAGTTAGTAGGTTAATTAACTAAAAGATTATTTAATTCAATCTTCCTTTCTTCTTCTCCAAGCCTTGGTGCTCGGCCACTTGGACGGTTTCCATGCAAAGATTTCCTTGGTCTCCAAGCTTGGACACTCAAACTTTCAATAATATTTACTCTTTGTTCCGTGGGCTTTTGACATAGCAAAAACAAACTCCAATTTTAACAATCTAACCAATTCTATAAAGCATAGGAATGTTTATGAAGCAATCTTTTTTATATGACTTCGTTTTGAATGTCAAAATTGTCAAAAACTCATTAAAGGTCAAGAAGTGTGCAAAGTTGGAAAGTCCATCAAATATTATATGTTTGAACTTGAACTTCCGCTTGTGTTTGACTTTGAATACCTTCATGATAATGTTAGAAATTTGATTATGATGGAATGGACCCGTAGTCTATCATTATCTCGGGTTGAAAAGGATTCGACCTTAAATTATATCGTGTTATGCCATAATCTTTATTACCATAATAAAAAGAATAATTGTGGGCTCTCAACACTGCAATGTCTTTAATCTTTTCATGAATGTAATAAGGAAACAAATATTATTTGAGGTAGCCATCCAATGATACTAAGATTTCCATAAACATCTTTTCATGCTTGAATAATAACTCAGATACTAGATTCCCATTTTTTGCCTTCGAGTTAGAAATAATGTAGATCACATTAATAATTACCATAAACATAACTTTGAGAACAACCTTAAGTATGTATGGCCAAAGAGTAATTCCTTCATAATCTTCTTCCACAAGATAAGGAAATATGTCATGGACCTTAAGATTTGCGATGGCTTCAAAATTTTCATGAATGAAATAAGGAAACAAATCTTGTATGATGCAGTAGGCTAATAATAGTAAGATGTTCACAAACCACCTCTCATACTTGAACAATAGCTTAGAATTATCATAGATACCCCTTTATAATTCAATAATTTCCATAAATATAGTTTTGAGAATACCTTTGAGTATATGTGGCCAAAGAACAATTTTTTGGTAACTTCCTAAGTTGGCTTTCCTCCAATATGGTTTTCTAGATCCCAACCATGAACTTTCATTTTTTGTGATTTTTGAATTCCATGAGTTGGTATACCCAGCTTGCCATCCTTTAAAACCCAATCTTTTACTCGAAAAATTGGCCACTAATTTTGTCCTTCCCTTTTGCATTTGATCATATAAGAAAAATATTATATCAATTTATTCTTAGACAATGATGTAAAATTAGGCAAGTAGTAATCGAAACCCCAAAACAAACAACTAGTAGAATCATCATGAACCTTATTGCCATAAGTGTCTTGCTATAGAATCAAGTTAATATCTTCATGCAATAGCAAAGTTGTCCACGAGATGCAATATGTTTTTATAATCCTAAAATAGTAATCTAATTCAACACCAAGATTTATTAAGATCAAGAACATTCCACTATGTATCACCATAAATGAACTTCCACCAAAATTAAAGAGATCAACTTCACCATCATGATTACCATATCCAAATATCATGTCAATAACATAAGAAGTTTTAATCCATCCAACTCTAAAAATTCAAGTAATCAATTTATCCAATGGTGCATACCTCTTTGTCATGAGCATAGGAATTTTCAACTGATTTTTCTTTAATGCATAATCTATTGTTACTCACCTTGGTCGAAGTGGAGCTGGCTTGATCATCCTCTCATTATCTTTGAATAAATAACCATTAGAGTAGCAATGAGAATATCCAACATGTGTATGCTTCCTATCACATAGCCAAGGTTTATCCCAAAGCAAGAAATTTGTACTTGTTGGCATCATATCACAGAACATTATATTAGCAAAACTTCCATAAAAAAGATCAACCAAAGTTGGATTGTCTACCTTGATGTCTTCTTTGTCTAGAAACCAACTTAAATTTTCCTTAAAATCCATGGAAGGCATAATGGTGCAAGCTCTTTCATTATCAATCAAAGAACAAACCTTTTCTTGTTTAAACATTGGTCATGAACATTTTTTGTCCTTATCAATGTGCCACCACAATTTGTAAGTAACGCCATGTATCAATAATTCCAAGCCAAGCCCTTTAACCAAAATCATAGAAGCTATGTTAGCACAAATCTTTTTATCAGTGACTAAAGAGTAAACCTTGTTCTTGTTAAAATGTTTGCTATAAAAAGTTTGTTCCTTTTGTGTTTTTGTCGTCAAGGATTCAGCTTGGTCCTCTATAGTTTCAGGTACTTGCTCTTCTAGACAATCTGTAGTGACCCAGATTTTCATACATTTAAAAATGCGTTAAATTTTAAGAAAAACACATCAGAGTGCACGCCGGGCCATTAGGAACATTTAAAGCATTTCATAGGTAAAACATTTTGAAAATAAAAACAGTAGCAGAAGCGTTGATAACGAACTAAGGAATTGAAATACAATTAAATACACTTTAATTACACTTAACGAAAATAAATTAAACATTTAAATACAATTTAAGAAAAGGAAAAACTTAATTAAATTACAATCAATTTATCTCTCACTTTACATAGTTTGGCCAACCATGCTCGCACGTGCATATCCATCATCAACTGCTTCTTCCTTGCTCAATAAACTCCGCGCATACATGTACCTGCGCCGCAAGTAAGACGTGAGCTTAAAGGCCCAGTAAGAAAATGGGTTTATGCATATGAAATGCCTCTCTTTAATTTACTTGGATTAAGTCCACCCCAAACCAACCTTTTAATTACGTCTATTAGGTATAGTTACGTATTTTAGTAATAGTTCGAACATGGAGCGTGGAGTTTGGAAAATCCTATGATTTCTAATTAATTACGTAATTAGTCTTGTGATCCCGACAAAGGAAAAATTTATTCTTTTTCCTCACTCAAGACGTGTGGCCACCCCATGGTGGTGCTCCCAATTGTTTCTAGCATTATGAGACTACCAATAAAGCACATACAAGGAACTACCCTATCAACACATTCAAGGAGTTAAGCAAAACCATAACGAACATGAAAGTGCACGACGACAAGTTAAACAATACATAAATCAAGACAACACATCAAAGGACGATAACATACTAGAGAAGTTTATAACATATATTTATTAACATGTTTTTATTAATTAGCTTATTTACGTGCTTTTACACAAAAGAAACAACAACGAGAAAATAGAAGACAAAACAGTGGAAATCTGCTTTTTATCAAATAAAACGAAACAGCAGTAAATAATTACTAAGCATGCTTTTATTCAACTAATACAATAGTGAATAATGAATCGAAACGAACAGCGAAAGTACACTTTTAAGGCCAAACATACAGCAACGAAAATAACTGAACAGAGTAACCAACAGTTTTATGAAACATCAAGGGACAACAGTGCAATATTATGAAATGAAACTCTGGATTATGCTCCCTAACAATTGGCTAAACGGCAAGGTGATATAACAGAATAAACTTCAAATTCATGTTTCTTGATGATTGAAAGGAAACAAAACAACAAGGTAATACTGTGAAGAAAACCACATATCAACGAATTAAAAATAGAGGTTATATACATCAACAATAGAACAACTGGTTAACGCAGATAAAGAATTTTGAACAACTAGAAGTAGATCCATGTTTTGAGCAGCAACAAATCACAGAAACAAAACCCTACAAGTGAGGATTTCAGGGGATTATCAACAATAAAGGAAGAGTACAGAGAACTAACCATACAAGCACCCAAAATATACAACAAGGAAACATATAAAGCTTACCAACTAACAACAAATTAATAATAGAGAGCTAATAATAATATAATAACAAACTAAGTCAACAGAGCATTCACAAGTTTATAAAACCAATCCAGGATAACAATCAATACAGAAAAAGCTAAGAAATCCACCGACAATAACCTTAACTAACGCACACACTTGCGGGTAGGGCTTAGACAGCCAGACACACCCAAGTTCTTACCAAATTGAAGAACTAACACTCAGGGACAGCTACTCCAAACTCACGGTTCACAACTCACCGCAGCATCTCACGGACGGAGCTCCAACTCTCTCGTTCTCTAGAGAGTTCCACTCGGCCATCACCCTTCTTGCAATCTCTATCACAATCACACACTGAATATAAACACAAAATTGGCAATTTGAAATGTTGAAACAACTAACCCAGTTATCCCACGATTTCTGGTAGGCAAGCAATTAGAGGAATGGACCGGATTGGACCAAATCACAAGTTGGACCGAAACTTCCAGCTGGACCGCATCCCCTACATCTCGTGAATCGCCACTGTCAAACACGAAATCGCCATCCATACAGACGCCACAGCAAACCCTGCCATTACACGAACACCCTAATGCCAAGAAGAAGGAGGAAATCGACCAAACGTACCGCAATTCATCTCCGAAAAAACACCATGGTAGAACTCTGATTTCGAGCCCTAGCCGCGGTTTGCAGCGCCTGGACGTTGCCCACGCCAGAGTACCCACTTCACCGTCATCTTCGTCGATCATCCTCGTCGCCGTAGCCGTCAGATCGTTGTCATCTAGCGAGCTCCGATCTCGCCATCGATCTCTTCTCATCGGGTCTCTTCTCCTTTCTCTCGAGTCTCTCTCTACATTTCTCTTTTTAATCATCTTAATTATAAAAAAAAAAGAAACCAATCCTCACCTATTACCAGCGAACCGAACCAAACCACACAATAGAACCGGTTCACATGCAGTATGAACCGAACCGATTTCTTTCACTTAAATCCACTCTTTCTTTCAAATTAATTTCTTCTTTTATTTTATAATACTTCAATTTCCATTAATTATAAATGCTTTATTTAATTAATCCTTCCTTTCATTTAATTAATATTACATACTTATATATTTATACATCAAATATACGTACCGTATATTAATCGACTCAAATTTCAATTAACCCTATTAACTAAACTCTCATTATTATTTAATAATTTCCTCTTTAATAAATCCTTTATTTAATTAAATTATTCTTAATCCCAATATCAATTCCTGATTGATATTCAAATATCTCTTAGTGATAATTGACGTCTTTGGTAATACCTCGATAATTATAATTACCTACTTTAAAAATATCGGGGTGTTACACAAACCTCCTTTATTTGAGACCCCAAAGATGGTTAAAGTGTTTGATATACTTGTTTCATGTCATTGCATTATTCTTTCAAACAAAGTGTTAAATTTATGGAGTTGAGACTGTCGACTCTTGGAAGTTTTTCATACCTTGTTATTGGTGGTGAGGATGGGACGATTTTGATAAATGTTAGAGCATACTTTCATCTCCATAATTTCTTCATTGAACTCCATGTTTTGATGTCTTCTCCTCCATCTTTTCTTCAGTTGGTGATTAGTTTGTCCCACCATCTTAAAGCTCTTCCTCAAATATTTGAAGAAATAATTTGTACCAAGGTCTGCTTCGAAAAAATATCTCTTTGAATAATATTTTCAACCACGTCTTACCAATCCAAATAATCTTTGAAAAAATCAATACATCCAAAAGTAAAGATAGATGCTTCCAACTTTTCTATGTTCGTAATGTAATTGTAACTTCTCGCCATTATGTTGAAAAAAATATATCATAAATTAGTAGGAATTTTAGCTCTAATACCAAATGATACACCAGCGGAAGAGGAAAAAAATATATTTTGTAAATATTGGAATAAGTTGATGAAGAGTTGAAGATGTGATCAACCAGTGAACAATATAGAACAGCGGTCGATAAAGGATAGAAGTGCGAGGCAGAGATTGACTAGGAATAATCAATTTCGATCAACCATAGATTTGCGGTCGGATGGTGTGGTCAACTATTAACATGTAAAAGCAATACAAAAATGGACAAATTCATGAGCTATTGGTCGGCTTTAGTGAAGGTGATCGACCTGTCAAGAGTTACCTTAAATTGCCACTAACTACTTTATGGAAGGTCCCACTTTGGAAGCCAATAACTCCCATGTTTTAGAAGCTTTTGAGCTGAAACTTGGGATGCACCTCATTTGATGAATAAAAAAAATCTCCTTTAGAAATAATGAAAATATCCAACACGGATTAGCAAAATATGCTTGAGAGAAGTTAGGTCGTTGAAAATAGTAAGTAGTTGGGACTAATGCTCCCGTATGGACAATTTGTCGATGAAGCTCCTTTGGAAAGTTGGATACCACTTCACACACTATTTCTCTAAGGAGTAACATTGCAGATACCAATAAGAGAAATCACCAAACTTACAAGTGAGCCCAATCTTGTGATGTACAACACACAAGGTAACATTTGTTTGTAACATGCGAAAGGATTGAAATAGGAATCACTTCAATTTTGAAATAAGCAAAAGCTTTCTATTATCAATCTTCACTCCCTTAAACATGTACATAAGGTGGCTTTAAATAGCCAATTACAAACTATAAATAAGAATAGCATCACTAAATCTGTAACATCCCATTTCCGTTTATGAAATTTTCGTAAAATTTTGAACATTTTAAAATCTCATTTAAAATATACTTTATTGAAAAACATCAGAGTATGTTGTGCTGAATAAAACGGTAAATTGTCTTACAAGAATAACGTAAATAAAATACTTAAAATCCTAGAAAATATCTTATGAAAAATACTTTTATTCATTAGAGCCATAACCCCCGAGGTCGTTTCGCACATGGTAACACAAGCTCACATAACGTCACACTCCTTCAACGTTCACTTCAACTGGCTCACCATCCATACCTACATCCAGGAGAAATAATGAGCCTATTGCCCAGTAAGGAATATAAAATGAAATGCAACCTTAACCTTTATGACAATTCTACATGTTTAGTCTGATATATTTATAAGCTGGGTGAGAGCAACCTTTTCAATTTCCAAACTCACTAAAACGAGTCCACTTACATTACATTCATTTCCTTTACTCTTGGGTGAGAGCAACCTCCATAGTTTTCGAACTCACCCCCTGATGTGCCCCAAGTTCCAGAACTTGAGCCCGAGCCAAGGGCTCTTTTATTTTCTAACTTTTTATTTATTTTGTAGGTTTTTGAATCAAATAAACAAAGAGGAGTTGGCATTTGAGCTAATGGAGATCTTGTAATCTTTGGGAGGAAATTATAGGTTTTCCATTTCCGCCTAAAATCGGAGCTGTGGACGTTCAAGGGCTGTTTTGACAATTGGGACGGCTTTTTTTCAACTTTCATCCTTCATATGAATTGTAGCCAACAAACAGAGCTTTCCAACGAGCTCTTGAACGTAATATGCTGATTTCATTTGGTATGTCAAATGTACATTTTACAGAGTCTAAAAAAATCCCACTCGGGATTTTTAATTTTTGTGTAAGTCATGTCTATTTGTTTAAGTTAGGGTCAATTTGGTCTCTTTGCCTATTTTGTAAACATTCTGGGTTAAAACCCTACCTAGTTGCAATTGGAAAGGGACTTTTGATGAATTAAGAAAATTGGTTCTCTTTTGAGAGAAGACACCCACGGCCTCCCCCTCCCCTTAGCGCCGATTTCATCCATCCCCCAAGCAAGGCTCCTCTTGAAGTTTCTCAACCTTGCGTCATTGGGATATTGTTTCTTCTAATCCTTATTTTTCGAGATAAGATTGTGGTGTGGAGACAAGAGAACTTTCCAACCTTAGAGAGTGTTGGTTTTCAGCCAACCCCAAAGTCGCCCCTCTCACTAGGAGGTCCGCGGACTCCACTGTATTCCCTTCTGATTTTTGTGGTTCTTTTATGTTCTTTTCTTGCTGCTTGGATAGCCTATATTCTGGTGATTAAATGAATGTTATGTGTTGAGGAAGCCTTTTGGAGTTTATTGATTGTAAAAGGTTATTTTCGGATTATTGTTGAGTTGTTGAAATCTGTGATTTGTGCTGGATTGTTGTTATCGCTGATTGCAGTATCTGTTTGAGGCCCTTACGACATTCATCTCCATTTGATGTCTTCTAGTGATTTGTTCAAGAGTAAGTTAGTGAGCAACCCGCCAAAAATGAGGTTCATTTGGTAAACGTAGCTCAAGATATTTCGTTTTGAATCTGTACTGGTAAAACTGTCTTGCTGGAAACAGATTTTTGGGTTGTTATTAAAATTGATAGATCTCCTAATCTAGAGTGATTTTTGGGCTGCATTTTTCATACAACTCTCCTGATTATATCAAGTTTATGTTCTCCAAAATACAGCTCTAGTTCACGTACACATTTGGAGTTTTATTCATTTTGTTTCTGCTGGTTCGAGTATTGATCATTCTCCGAAACAGATTTCTCTAAGGCTTTCCATTTGTTTCTTGGAGCTTATCACCCCCTGTTGAGTAAGAGCAATCTCTTCAGTTTCAGAACTTACTCAAACGAGTTGTTCTCTACGTGTGAGCAACCTCTTAACTTTCCGAACCCACTTAGAAAACACCATTTATTATCTTCATTATTAGCCCATGCAATACATAACGTGCAATCTTATAAGATGTCTACATGAATGTCAACACACAACAGTTCATATATCGCACACAATATTATAAACAATTAACAAACAACTATGCTTTAACTATAACATTAATCCCAAACACTCTTATAGTACAATATGATACTATATGTCTAATTTTTTATCCTTGACATATTATTACCAACTTAGTCTCTAACGTTATAATTACTATCCTATGGCATTCACCAACTTTATACTAATTAACTATTTTTACCATGCAATTAAATAATTAAATATAATTTTCAATATTTATTTAATGCACCTATATATCTAATTTTTTACCATCTAATAAATTTCTATATATTCTAATTCATGCAGGAAATATCATTTTAAGCAAACTATCTATTCATTGTGTAATTAACCTAATTTAGAGCTTAATTTAATATTAAGGGAATATTACAATTAAAACCTTGAACTATCTAAGAAACTTAATATGAAAATACTTCGTTTCATTCTCTTTGTTAAATTCCATAACTTTCCTATTTTCCAATCATTAAACCTAGTAAATTATATATATATATATATATCATACAATAATAGGAATTTACCAATCACAGAATAATATTAACTTATAGAGAATTTACCCTACTATTGCTATTAACACAAAATACTATCAACAACATTACAACCTAATGATTAAAGACCATGACCTAAATTATTTTTATGTAAATATGACAGTTTCCTTACGCAAGGAAAAGCAATAGAAATGCATACATATAACAAGTTATATAGCCTAGAATTATTCAACGAAATAACAGAATATCACACCATTCCTTCACCTCATAGATTATGCATTGACTAGCTTTATCACCTAATATGTATATATTAACTATCAACAGATAGCATATGAGCATGAAACCCAGCACTTAGAACCAACATCTACAAAGACAAACAATCTACAAAGAGCAAACATATTCACCAAAATCCTACTCCTGCGATGTAGGTCCATACGGAAAAACCACAAGCATTATTCCTTACCTCTTGCATTTATCCTCTTCACTTTCCTTTTCTTTAATTCTTCACTGTGGCAAAAATCCTTCTCTGGAGTTCTCTCTCTCTTTCTTTCTTCTTAGTTTTTCCATCAAAAAAAACTTAACCTTATGTGTAATACCTCGATATTTTAATCATTGGGATATTACAGGGCGTATTAGGAGCGTTAGGACTAGGGATATTTTTGTGATAAGGGATAAATCTGAATTTAATTTACTCAATTAAATTAGTAGGGGGTATTATACATTTATGGATATAAATGTATTATAAATTAAGTGGGTAATTTTAAAAGGGGATTATGGTTTAAGGGCTGAAGCGGTTCAGCAGAACCGATCCAGCATTTTAGTTAACAGAATGGCCTAAGACCATTCTGTTCGCAGGGTCACCCCCGTGGGCAAGGAGAGAAGAACGGTGGGAGAGACAGGGGAGAAAGGGAGAGACTAGGGAGAGAGATTTGGACGAGGAGTGCGCCGGTGAGCGAATGGGACTGGCAACGAAGGAACGACATCCAAGCACGGTGTGGAGTGACGAGCTGGCGACGGGACGATGGCGATTTAGGGCTCGCAATTTCGGGGCGTTCGCTGCGGCATTTTATGGCATTGATTAAGGGTGCTTGGAGCTTGGCATTCGACGAGATGCAAGGGGCGGCGTTCAACGGGATGCAAGGGTGGCGATTTTGGAGTTCATCGTGTCGGGCAAGTGTGGTTGTGGTTCGCGCTGGCGTGGCTTCCTGGTCGGGACTGGACCTGCCAGAGGCCAGTGGTCCAGCTTGCTAATGGGTTCGAACTGGCCCATCAAAGGCTGGTTCTTGCTGTGTTGGAAAGCGACAATGTGGGCATGGGGAACACTCTGTGAATTTGGCAGTGATGGTCGGGCGTGCTAAAGGGTTGCAGGTTGCTTGTCTCCTGCGTGCTGATAAAAGAGACAGAGAGTGTGAGATTTATGGTAGAGAGCAGCTCTCTTCTCTAGAGAAATGCTGAAGGCCGAGGCAGATGCTTAGAACCGAAGCTCTCTAGAGTAAGCTACTGAAGCATGGAGCTGTGGTGTGAGGTGTAACAACCGTTACTGCTACCGTGAATGGTAGCAAAGGAAGGTAACTCATTCTTCCTTTTCTATTTTGTTAACTTCGAATGTTGCTCTCTATCTGTTATGGGTGTTCTCTGTCCCTTCCGTTTACTACTTTGTATTGGTCAATAAATAGATATTATACTCTGTTGTTGGATGATACACATAAGAATTGTAGTAATGTCTATCTGGTAGTAAATTGGATTGCTATAAATGTTGAACAAATGCTATGTTGGTTTAACACGCTTTGTTGACCCTCTATCGGTAAGATTTTCATACAAATTAATTATTGGTTTCTGATGAATAATGAGTGTATATGTGTTATTTGATTTATGTTACTGAATGGTGAAAGATTTGCCTTGTTGATGGGTTGTTCCTCAAAGTACTTCTAGACTAAAGGTTTTAAATAATATGTTTGCATTCATTGTCCCTAATTTTAGTTAAATGATAAAGTTGGGTAATAATCCGTAAATCATTGGTTGAGTGTTACTCGGTAGTTTGATTGATGGTTGTTAAATTTTAAATAATGGAAGCAGTTACGTAATGGGATAATGATGGGCAATTTGGTTATGAGTTGTGGATACTCTCAATTGAATTATTGAATGTTGAGATATATAGAAATTCTTCTGTTGGTTACTGTCTAAATAAGTTATTTCTATGTTGTTTTGTCGATTGGCTTAATGTTCGCTGTGTTTTAGCAATAGAATGTTAATATATTTAAATTAGTTTTGATTATGATGGTATTATCTATATATGATGGATTAATATCATGCGTTGTGAGATTTAAAGTTAAGTGTTATACACATTATATATATGCTTTGTGCGATTGAATAATTTTAACTTTGATTGCGTTGGTTATTGGGATGCTTGTTAGGCGGGTGAAATCATATGAGGATAAGATATGTTTCGTTCAGGAGTTAACATGTCCCTAGAATTATTATACAAATTAGAATAGGACAAAGATAATGAAATGAGTGAGTTGTGATTATTAATAAGTATATGTTGCTGAATTGTGAAGGTACAAGAAGAGAAGAAGATGACTAAATACGAATGCACGTTAAAGCTCCAAGGTAAGAACTTGGGGTAGTCGTTGGCCATTTTGAGGCCTTACACCCAAGTAATGTATGCGTGAGTGAGTCTTTGGTGGTTGATTTGCTGTTATTAGTTTTCTCTATATGTGTTGATAATTCTCTAGAACGTCTACTGTTGATGCTGATAGTGAAGAATACATATTCTGGTTGTTGTATGTTTAAATGCTCGTATAATTATTTCTCTGCATGTTTTCTAGGAGTGAATGTTGTGTGCAATAGTCTCTAACTCTTCCTTGCTATAGTGTGATTGTCCTGCAGGTGTGAATTCGTTGATAGTTCTCTCTAATTCCTTACTGTTGCTGCTGTTATGTTACTAGTTGATATCTTGGATTGGTTTATGGTCTTGTTAATGTTTTGTACACTTGGTTACTCTGTAATATGTCCATCATTGTTAGCTTTATTGCTTTGTTATTAGTTGTGTTAGCTCTCTATTAATTTTGTTGTTGGGTGTTAGTTGCTTTTTTGATTGCTCCGCTTGCATTATAAGTTTGATTGCCTTGTAGATATAAATTGGTTGGTGATTAGCTTATGAATTGACTAATTTAGCATGTTGAGATTAACTTAATTAATAAGCATGTATCTGTATAAGCATGCTAATTAATAGCTTAGTTAATTTACTAGTTATTGATTAAATTGTTAAAAGCTGTTAATCAATCCCTTAGTGTAATTAACTAGCAATCCAAGCATGTAATCAATTTAGTGTGTCTGTTTATTGTTAGTTAGTGTTAGCCTATATGATTTTCTATATGTTCCCTATTGATAGGTTGCTTTGCATAGTTCTTGTTGTGAATAAATCACTTGACCATGCTATCTAAATTGAGTGATTATAACTAGTATAAATCACAAACTCCCAAGGATGTTAATCAATTAAGCATGTAAACAATTTGATTAATATAAGCAAATTAATAAATTAGGTTATAAACTTCTTAACTTATTGCTTAGAATTATATGTCATAATCTTCTCGTTGTGCATATTTGTGTTCATTTTGATTGTCATATGAACTCTCTTGTATGCGCCCTTGGTTAATTCTTGTATGTGCTTTTAGGGTAGTCTTAGGTCTCATGACACTAAAAAAAAATTAGGAACACCACCAGGGGTAGACACATGTGTAATATCCCGATATTTTAATCATCAGGATATTACAAGGCGTATTAGGAGTGTTGGGCCTAGTGCTATTTTAGTGATATAGAATAAATTGGATTTAATTTGCTAAATTAAATCAATTGAGGGGTATTTTAAAGCTCATGAATAGATTAGATCAATTGGATTACATTTAATAAATTAAATTTAATTAGTAAAGGATTTAATTGAAATGGGATTAGTGGATCGATTAATGAAGAAATTGAGGGGAGAGGGAATAAGTGAACCGGTTGTTGGTGGAGAAAAAAATGGCCCATAGGCCATTCTTTGCTGAAGGCCAAGGAATGGCCACCGAAAATGAAGGGAGGCAGGGGAGAAAGGGAGAGATGAGGGAGAGAGATCAAGACCGGGGCGAGCAAGATGATGGTGTGCGGCTACCGATGACGAAGAAACGTCGTCAAGCCGAGGCAGAGCGGTGAGTCACGGTGTTCACGGTTAGGGCTCGCGATTCCGGTTTCTGGCAAGGCGTGGTCGAGGTAAGTTAATTCCTTCCCTCTCCTTCACATTTGGTTGGCCGGCCGGCATTGGCAGGGGTTGGTGCTGGCAATTCTACGAGGAGCGACGGCTGGGTTAGTGGTTTGAGATGGACTGGCCGAAGGCCTTGGTCCAGCTTATAGTTGGGGTCGAACCGGTGATGACGAAACCAACAACTTGGCATGGGGAACACTCTCAACAGCTGGGCAATGTTGGTCAGAGACGTGTCTGGAGATGGACAAGGGAGGCAGGCTGTCGGGCATGCTGGAGCACACTCTGGCAGAGGATGTTCCATGCTGGTGTTGATAAAAGAGCAAAGCGTTGTCTTCAGTGAGGGATGAAAGCTGTGGAAGAGTTATGGCCAAATAGCTAGGGTGATTTTCCTCCTGGTAGCCGAGAGAGCTGGAGCCTTCTAGAGTTGGATGCTAGCAGAGTATTAGAGCTCTTGGACTCAGGTGTCTTCTTCTAGAGGCCGAGAAGGTATCGGAAAGAGATAGAAGATAAAGATTTGGTGCTAACGCGTGAACGCTTCGAGGTTTGGGTTACTCTGTGATATGTCCATCGTTCCTAGTTCGTTGGCTGCCTTGTTGATAGTTCCGCTTGTATTATTAGTTTGGCTGCCTTGTAGATATTAATTGGTTGGTGCTCAGCCTTTCAATTGACTAGAGTAATGAATTTACAATTAGAACCTGCACATGTTTAGGTTAACTTAATTAACAAGCATGTTAATTAATAGCTTAACTAATTTACTAGTTATCGATTAAGTTGTTAATTCATTTAAAAGTTGTCAAATCATGAATGCATCAACCTAATCAATTTAGCATTTGTCGTTAGTGTATCTCTCTGTTGATATTGCCTTGTGTAATTCCTTTGTTGATATGATTGCCTTTGTTTCTTGGATTCTGTTAGGTTTGCTGTGAATTAATCCATCGAGCAAGATAATTAATCAATGTAAATATAACTAGTGTAAATAATTAGCCTTTCGAGCATGATTATCAAACTGTTAATGAGATTAGTATATCGTTCTTTAAATTAAACTTCTCAAGTATGCTATTGTTCTTTGAAGTGTTGTTTTGTTTAATTTGATGTATGGTTTTTATTAATACCTTGTATGTTGTATGTACGTTTAGGGTAGTCTCATGACGATAGAAACAATTAGGAAAACCACCACGGGGTGGCCACACGTCTTGAGTGAGGAAATAACTAATCTTTCCCTTGTCGGGATTAAAAGACCAAATTGTTAGCCTTTTTGTTAGGCTAAGTTTTATTTTGATGATGACTAAAATGGTGATTAATTTAATAAAATCAATAAGTTCTATTTTAAGTTATTTGGATATTATTCTTAATGTTTTATAATTAATATTTATCCGTGTATATTGGAAATACCCTCAAAACAGGTATTATTAATGTTCTAACATGTTTATTTGAGTTCATGTAGTGTTGGATATCTTTTAGGGACTCAATATAGTTCAAGGGTAGATTTGCAGTGAAGAGGGGATGAGTCTGCAAATGAAGCGGATGCAGTGGACGCAAATATTGGCGTCCGATTTGAATCTGTCATTATCAGGGTGTTTTGCGGATGCAGCGGATGACAGATGCGGATTCAGCGGATGACAGATGCAGATGCAGCGGATGCGTCCTAAACTGGTGAACAGTGACTTACGGATGCAGCGGATGACAGAAAAATCTGCGTCCTAAACTGGGTGAACAGTGACTTGCGGATGCAAAAACTATAACTTGCGGATGCAGCGGATGCGAAATTCTGCGTCCTAAACTCCAAATTTCTGCACAATGGACAGATTGCTCCAGAATTTCTGCATGAAGGAAAAGGTCGACCGCACCATATATATTTTCCCAACGGTCAAATCTCAAAGGGAAGAATGCAATGGCTAGTTAAAAGGGTCAACCGTTTGGGCATAAGGTCGACTGTTTGCGCAGTGTCTATAAAAGTGGGATCACTCCATGCCCTCCACAAAAAATCGGGAATCGTGGCGAAGCCCTGCTGAATTTAATACGCGATTCTAATCACTGTGAGCTATTGTTGTATATCCAATTCTCCCTATTCTGAATTTGCGAGTTATATTTGGGAGAATTCGGATTAGCTAGATTGCGGTTTAAATTTATGAATTATATTGTGCTTGATTGTAAAGGGTGATTCCCTTAGAATTCATCACACTTGGGTGACGCCCCGCAACAGTCAAATATTGGGTGACGCCCCGCAATAGCCAACTTTAGGGTGACGTCCTATAAAAGTCAAAGGTTGACGACCTTAGAATTAGTCAAGGGTGACGCCCCGTTTAATAGTCAATTTGTAAACGGTTTTATTGGCACCCGTAAGCCAATTATTTAGTATATCTCCAAGTGAAACTTGGAGCGCGAACGTAGGCGAGTTTGTTGAATCGCGTAAACAAATATTGTGTGCATTTCTCTAACCCTTACTCTTTAATTTATGCATTTAATGTGATTGCATATTTAATCGTATTTGATTAATCACTTAGGGATTTAGAGAATTTAAATATCGCACGAAATTATTAGAAACGCTATATTCATCTCCCCCCCCCCCCCCTATAGGCATATATCGATCCTACACAAATAACATAACTAATTAGAAACATAGAATTCCCCAAACTCCACGCTCCATATACGAGGTATTCCTAAAATACATAACTATGCCTAATATACGTAATTAAAAGATTGGATTGGGGCAGACCCATTCCAAAGAATTAAAGAGCGGCATCTCATATGCATAAACTCATTTTCTTACTGGGTCTTTAGGCTCACATCTTACTTGCGGTGTAGGTGCACACGACGCGCGGATGTTAACAAGTAATGAAGAAGCAGTCAATGGGGAATTTACACGCGCGAGATTGTGGTTGGCCAGGCTACGAGAAGTAAAGATAATGGAGTTGTGATTTATTTAAATTAAGTTTCCCTTCTTAAATTGTAATTGAATGTTATTGTATTTTCTTTAAATTATTTACGCTTCTGCCATGAACATTTTACTTCCGCAAGAAATGTTTTAAGTGTTTCTACTGGCCCGGCTTGCACTTTGATATTTCTTTCATAAAAGCTTCAAATTTTAACACATTTTTTAAAAGGGATTTAGGAAGAAAAATCCAGGTCGTTACAATTGGTATCAGAGTAGATGTTTTTAAAAACAATTTTCTCGATAAGCTGCTTTGATCGTTTTTAAAAACCAAGTCCGTAGCTCACTTGTTTTGTTTTACTGCATTTTAAACATGCTCTGATAGAGTTTTTCTGAGTAATTGTGTTTCAAAACGATTTTGTAAAAGTTAAATTGATATCGTAGCCTGTATGCCAACACATGCCTCGACGTGGAAATCTTTCATCGACTATAAATACTTTAATCACTTGTATATTAATTTGATCGTTGTTACTTTAATTTGATCACTTTAAAGTCTTTCTTTAGTTAAGATCATTTTGTAACGAGAAGCAATTATAGTAGAGAATGAGTTGTAAATGATAGTACGTAAGAGATATTAGACGATACTAAAATTGTTTGGGACTTTTATGCAAGATATTTAGCTTTGGGGGAGTCTAAAAACAAGGGAGACTCTGCCCAAATTTTTGGAAAATAGGAACGAGAAAATAGTAAAAGGGATGTAGATTAGATGAACGGGGAATAAGTGGAAGGAACTTAGGGTTAAATGAAGTCAGATAGTTAAACTGGAGCACCAAGGTAGAGTTATGCACAACTTTTGGCACAAACGACAAACGCATCACGAGCAACGAAAGTGGAGATAACGAATTAATGAATGATAAAAAGCGAACTAAAGAAGTAAAAAGTGAACTAAAAGAAGAAGAAAATGGCAATGATATGATGCGAGACTGTTAAGTCCTTCGTGGACAAGTCCTTTGTGGACACGGTCGCTAGCGAGCTTTCGGACTATGCTATCGTCACTAGTAAGCTTTTGGATTATGCCATTGCTGCTCATATCTGTTGCAATGTCCCTAGATTATGCTGGGACAATCTCTGGACTATGTCGAGACATAACGGCCAACGATTAGCAGTCTTTCCGACTATGTCATTGCTGTTATATCGGAGGAAAAAGAACGATCAATGGTTAGCAAGCTTTCGGATTATGTCATCGCTGCTATACCGGAGGTAACGAACGGAAAAAAATGTGAAATATATAGGTAAATTAAAGCGTAAAAGATAAAAGTGTAAGAAAAGATGAGAGGTTACAATGGGTAGATAAAGGGTAAACATGATGGTAAGGGTCAATGGGATTAAGTGTGGTAGCTTAGGGAGTCAGTTGAACCTTTCAACAAACGAGCACATAAATCGAACTAGAAACGGGAACAGAAACAAAAACCTCGGATAACGGAAATGGACACGGAAACGGTATGAGCACGGAAATCGAAATGGAGATGAAGTTTCCAAAAACAGAAGTGGAATGAAAACAGAAACAAAACTTCCAAAAAAGGAAGCAAAAACGGAAACAGAGACAAAATTTCCAGGAATGGATGCGGAAACGAAAACGGATACGGGAATGAGTACGATCATGGGAACCAAAACGGATACCGAGACTGAAACAAGAATGGAAACATAACCTAAAATGGGAACAGGAATAGAGACGGAAATGGAAACGAAGTTTCTTGAGTGATTTCTGGAAATGGATACGAGAACGGGAACGGAAACAGGAATGGGAACTGGTATTCACACACATACTGGGAAGTTGATGTGCCCTAGGGTCCTATCACACAGAGTCGAGCCAAGAAACTCATAGCTTTCCTAACTCACTTTTATGTTGCAGGAAATGTCAAGGTTTGGGATTCTTTGAAGGAGATATCACAAGACGATAAAGGAGTTCCATTCCATCTGATGTCATGGCAGCATGCACAACCAATCTAAGCCAACCTCCAAATAGCCTATGAAGAGTGAGGACTTGAAGACTACGAGCACCATTTAATTCTTGTTATTGAATTAGTAGTAGACTTATTCTGAACAAAACTTTTATTTGGTTTTCTTTCACTTTGTTGTTTGTTTTTTTGGATTAAGAGTTAAAGAGGTGCACAGTTTGCATGCAAACCACGCCCTCATGCCGAATTTTCGATGTTAAGGGTATTTTGGTCTTTTGTCCTATTTTGTAACCATTAGGGTTTATATACCCTCTTTTTGAAGGAAGGAAGTAGTTTTGATTGAATAGAAAATTTGTTTCTTTTGAAGAGCAAACCCGCGACCTTCCTCCCTCCCTAGCGCCGTTCACCCATCTCCTTTGCAAGGAGTTCTTGAAGCCTCTTGTCCTTGCTACTACGGGTTATTATCTCTTCCAATCCCTCTGCTTTTAGGTGAGGATTGTGGTGTGGAGGTAAAAGTAGGTTTCCAACCTTGGAGAGAGTTTGCTTCCAAGCAAACCACAAGTCGTGCCTCTTACTAGGAGGTCCACAGACTCCTTGTTTGTTATCTCGTTTCTTGAGGGCTCTTCATACTATATCTGGTTGTCTTGGCACTCTTAAACCCTATTATTTAGTTGCTGATATTTCCTTTGGCTGTTCGTTTTGTGAAAGGTAAGATGGAATCAGTTTTTGTTGGATTATTTTCATGACCGCTGGATCTGTTTGATTTACTGAGTTGCTGGATTTCTGATTCTGGTCCTGTTTTGAGACTCTTGCTATGTTTGTTTCAATTTTGTTTCTTCTGGAAAGTTGAACTATTTTAAGTTATTTGATTACCTTCAAAATTTGGGATTCTTTGGTCGTATGCAATTCGAGATATACAGGTTGGAAGATTGAAAGGTAATTCTGATTTGCTCCAAACCCTAATTTTGGGGTTCTATTGCTTCGACCATATCTGCTAAACCAGAGTGGATTTTGAAAAGGGATTTTAACACGACTTATGTCAATATGTTGAGTTTAAGCCTTCCAAGTTACAGCTCAAGTTCACGTGGGGTTTGGAAGTTTGATCCATTTTATTCTTGCTTCCTCGGTTATTCACAGTTTATGGACAGATTCTAAATTTGTGATCTTTGCGATCTTTGGATACTATCAGAAGCACAAACGGGTTAGAAACCTAAGAGGGGTAAATGGGTAATAGATTTGCGCAGCAGAAGTGTGGAAGAGTGAGTTCGATAGTTGGATCGACTTTGGTGTGACGAGATGAGTTTGGACGTTGTCAAGCCAATCTATCAGCTAGAGTTAGGCAAACATCAATCCGAGAGGGGTTAGTATTGAGCCGAAAATGAAGGGAGGCAACGGAGAAAGGGAGAGACGAGGGAGAGAGATCGGGACCGGGGATTGCGAGATGACGGCATGCGGCTACCAGCGACGAAGAAACAACGTCCAGGCGAGGCGGAGAGGTGAGTCATGGCGTTCGCGGCTAGGGCTTGCGATTTGGTGCTCGGGACCGATTCTGCCGGTGAAAAATTCATGTTTCAGGCGAGGCGTGGTCGCGGTAAGTTAATTCCTTCCCTCTCCTTTGCATTTGGTTGGCCGGCCAGCGTTGAAAGAGGTTGGTGCTAGCGATTCTGTAAGGAGCAACGGCTGGGTTAGTGGTTTGAGCTAGACCGACCATAGGCCTTGGTCCAGCTTACAATTTGGGTCAAACCAGTGATGACGAAACCACCAACTCGGCGTGGGGAACACTCTGAATAGCTAGGCAATGTTGGTCGGAGACATGTCTGGAGATGGATAGAGTGAGGCAGGCTGTCGGGCACGCTGGAGCACACTCTATCAGAGGATGTCCCATGCTGGTGTTGATAAAAGAGTAGAGTGTTATCTTCAGTGAGCGATGAGAGCTGTGGAAGAGTGATGGCCAAACAGCTCAAGTGATTTTCCTCCTGGTAGCCGAGAGAGCTGGAGCCTTCTGGAGTTGGATGCTAGCAGAGTATTAGAGCACTTGGACTTGGGTGCTTTCTACTAGAGGCCGAGAAGGTATCGGAAAGGGATAGAAGATAAAGATTTTGTGCTAACGCGTGAACATTTTGAGGTTTTGGTTGCTTTGTGATATGTCCATCGTTGCTGGTTTGTTGGCTGCTTTGTTGATAGTTCTTCTTGTATTATTAGTTTGGCTGCCTTGTAGATATTAATTGGTTGGTGCTCAGCCTTTCAATTGACTAGAGTAATGAATTTACAATTAGAACCTACACATGTTTAGGTTAACTTAATTAACAAGCATGTTAATTTATAAATTAACTAATTTACTAGTTATCGATTAAGTTGTTAATTCATTTAAAAGTTGTCAAATCAATTGAATGCATCAACCTAATCAATTTAGCATTTTGCGTTACTATATCTCTCTGTAGATATTGAGTGAGGAAAATAATTAATCTTTCCCTTGTCCGGGTTAAAAGACCAAATAACATAACTAATTAGAAACATAGAATTCCCCAAACTCCACGCTCCATATACGAGTTATTCCTAAAATACCTAACTATGCCTAATATACGTAATTAAAAGATTGGATTGGGGCGGACCCATTCCAAAGAATTAAAGAGCGGCATCTCATATGCATAAACTCATTTTCTTACTGGGCCTTTAGGCTCATGTCTTACTTGAGGTGTAGGTACACACGACACACGGATGTTAATGAGTATGAAGAAGCAGTCAATGAGGGATTTGCATGCACGAGCTTGTGGTTGGCCAGGCTACGAGAAGTAAAGATAATTGGATTGTGATTTATTTAAATTAAGTTTTCCTTCTTAAATTGTAATTAAATGTTAGTGCATTTTCTTTAAATTATTTACGCTTCTGCCATGAACGTTTTACTTCCACAAGAAATGTTTTAAGTGTTTCTAACGGTCCGACTTGCACTCTGATATTTCTTTCATAAAAGCTTCAAATTTTAACTCATTTTTTAAAAGGGATTTACGAAGAAAAATCCAGGTCGTTACAACACATCTTGAGTGAGGCAAAACACTAATATTTCCCTTGTCAAGATCACAAGACTAATTAATATAACTAATTAGAAACCATAGGATTTCCCAAACTCCATGCTTCATATACGAGCTATTCTTAAAACATGTAACTATTCCTAAAATACGTAACTAAAAGATTGGTTTGGGGCGGACCCATTCTGAAAGATTAAAGAGAGGCATTTCATTCCGCATAAACCCATTTTCTTACTGGGCTTTTCGGCTCACATCTTACTTACGATGTAGGTACATAACACATGGAGTTTCTCGAGCAAGGATGATGCAGTTGATGATGGATTTGCACGCGCGAGCTTGTGGTTGGCCAGGCGATGAGAAGTACAAGACAATTGAGTTGTAATTCAATTAAATTCAGTTTTCTCTTTCTAAATTATAATTAAATGGTTAGTTCATTTCCTTTAATTATTTACGCTTCCACAAATGTTATTATTTTCGAAAATGATTTATTTTTGCAATGTTTTAAAAGCATTCCTAACGGCCCAGCATGCACTCTGATATTTCTTTCACAAAATCTTTAAATTTTAACGCGTTTTTAAAAAGGGATTTACGAAGAAAAATATGGGTCGTTACATTATATCCTATATATATATATACCCTAGTGTAACGCCCCAAATTATATTATCCCCAATTTTGAAAACCCTAAAATTTTTCTCAAATCGATTTACAAAATTAGGTTTAATTTGGTCGTTATAAATCCTAATTTACAAAATTAGTTAATGAAATAGTTATTTATGGCGGAAGCATTTAATTAAACAACATAATAGTTTAAAGCCATTTATTAGAGTCAATCCTAATATTCAATTTCATAAAACATTGAATTAAAACTTTATTAAATCAAACGTAGTTCACTGAAAAACCAAATGTAAACTTATTCCAATAAAAATAAAGCATTAAATAAAGTTCTTCTCGAAATATTAAAATTTTAATAAAATTCATTCTGCTAACCCATCATTGACATATTCGATATTTCCCTCTGTATGCTCTTCTACTTCGAGAAAATCCTCGATCAGTCCAAGTTCCTCATCTGTTAAAAATTCACATACATCACAAGACTAAAACGTGAGATAAACTCAGTAAGTGGAAACACGTGCATAAATATTTAATTTCATGCATTACCAAGTTTTTAAGTTTAAAAGTTACATACAGGTTGGAATTCATTTTTCAGGCCTACCAAGTTTCAAGCTTTCATTAGCTGTCACAAGGTTTCATGCGTTCAGACTTTCATTAGCCATCTCAAAAATAACTACCAAGTTTCAAGCTTTCATTAGCTATCACAAGGTTTCATGCGTTCAGGCTTTCATTAGCCATCTCAGTTTCCGTCAATTCCATCAGTTTCATGCGCATACAAAATGACCTATAGTTTTTATCTTGATTGTACTATGTGTCAATATCTAATCGTGCATGACAGAATAAAACTATATAACTTTAATAACGAGATAACAACTTTAATAATATAACAAAAATATTATATGTCTTGTGATGTAGGGCCTATGGCCAAAACGTTGTAAGTGTACCACTTACCTGGATTCCGAGAGAGTTAGGACATTAGGATGATTTAGAGTGTTGAACAAACGTTGAAAATCATCAAACACCTTCCAAAATAATATATCTATTAATTTGCGAAAATAACAATATTAATCCTTGAAAGAGGTTTGGGCAGAATATCGTTACCGTCAAAAACCTCAAATGGGTCGAAGACGAAATCGGGTCGGATCGGGTTGAAACTGGATCGGATCGAGTCGGGTCGAAATTGAATCAGATCGGTTCGGGTCGGGTCACTGGATCAGTTCAGTTCGGCTGGTTCGGTTCAGTTCGGGTCGGTCTGGGTCGGGTCGGTTCACTTGAATTGAACCGGTCAACTTGACTCCTTTGACCGAGCTCTTCTCCTTCTTCTTCTCCTTCGGTCTTCGTTCTTCACAGACAGAGTTTCTCCTTCTCTGTCGCAGTGGGAGTTTGCCTCAAGTCCTTTGTCCGTCATCGGTCGCCGCTGGAGGAAGAGACTTCACCGCGGAGGGGAGCTCGACTGGAGAGAGGATGGTTCGGGAGGGATTTCTTCGCGGATAGAGGTGAGCTTCTCTGAGCTTTGAAGACTTCTTCAATTTGGTGTGTCTTCCTCCTTCAGTGAGACCCTCTATTTATAGGGGGTTTCACCATTCATTCCATTCAAAGGACTAACTCAAATCTGGCCTCCAGAGGGTCCAGATTCATTGACGAGAAAGGAAAGATTTATGACTTTCCTAGGAGCGGTCCATTCCGCGTAGCAGATTAGGAATCCAACTTAGATTAGGGCTTCGGTTTAGCTGGATTGGGGAACTGTTATTGAAATGAATTTGAATTTTGAAAAGTTTTCCTAAGTGATCATCAATTCTGCATAGAGAATTAGGAAAAATAGGATGATTCAAGGTGGGTTTTCCTTAGCTATCTGACAACCGTGTAGGAGCTTAGGAAAAATTAATCCAATTTAGGGTTTTTCTAATGCTGAATTTGGGGAAAATTGTAATTGAATTGATTTGATTTTCCTAATTGATGGCCCATTCTGTGTATCAAAATTGAAGCAAGGTAATTAGGGTTTGAAAATGCTACAGATTGGGAATTTAATAATTTTATACGTTACACCTAGTAACTCTTCAGTCATGCACAGAAGATCAAACGCTTGGAGGGACATTGGACGACACTGGAACGCCAAAGGTCTGTGTGTTCAATGTTTCAAGTGATCGACTATCGCTTCCAGATGTTGAAAATTTATGGCGGACAATCGATTCAGCTGAAGGATGATCGACCACCCATTCATTGAACGTCTCCCAAAAATTAACTCGAGCAATCATCGGCTGATCATGTCTGTCAATTGCCCAAGATGCGATCGACTGCCGAGATCGACCGCCCACTTATTCTTACATTCTCATCTAATTTTCTTCAATTTTCTTTAAATCTTCAGTATATATATATTCCAATATTTTATAAAATGCCAATAACTCACTTTTCCATCTAATTCAACAATTACACAAATTTAAATACCCGGGATATAACAGGTTGACTAAGTTGGCAGGACAACAATCTGTTGCTTGGAGAACTCATGGGAAATGTAATGTAAATCAATTAGTATTATATTTGGGATTATTGTAATTGATGTAAACAATTGCGGTTCTTTTAATATAGTAGAATGATAGATATGATAAGAGATAGATGATACTAGAAGTACTTGGGTTTTGAGTGTAGGATTTAGCTTTGGGGGAGTAAAGAAACAAGGGAGACTCTGCCCAAATTTTTATAAATTGGAAGAGGATAAGTGGAAAACAAATTCTACAAGGACTATATTAAGTAGACATTTTGGCAATGTCATCTACATTGAAAGGAGTTAGATAGAGGGTAGATTTATTATGGGAAGGAAGAACATTGAGGGTTAATGACTAAGATAAATCATGAGGACTATAATTAGTTAATCAAGTGATTACCCACTCGATCAGGATTATTAAGGAATTGTAGGGAGAGTGTTTTGGATCTTTAGTGACGGATAAATTGGGTCTTTAGTAGCATTATCACTGCCCATATGGTTAAGCTAAGAATATGCCTTGAATAGGGTTAAGAAATCTATTTTGATTAAAATGAGAGACTAATTGATTGTTGCTTTCTGCATAGGCTAGATTTGTTATGAATGAGAAATTTGTAAAATATAGTCTGTCAGTACGACTGACTTGCATTAATATTAAGGATGAAATTAAAGATGATTAAAGATACTCACTGATGTCATTGTGGGTCTGTAGTCTAGGTATGTTGAGAATAATATTCTAGTGCTCGGTTGAGTTAGGAGAAGTTAAAAAGGATAATATGGTATGTGTTGGATATGGTTTAAGTTTTCTATCTCAGGTGGGGCCCAATCAAGGTAACAAAGGATGTGAATATGACGATGTGGATAGAGTTCGAAAGGATCTTTATGACAAGGACTTTACTCACACAATGAGGACAAGTAAACTAATAGAAATTTCTCAACTTTGGCTAGAGGGAATGGCTACAATATATGTGCGTAAGTTAAAACATTGTCACGGTTTGTCTCACATCGTGTGAGCAGTAATGAGTATAAGTTGTACTAGTTACATAAGGACTTAAGGCAAAGATTTTTAGAGGTGTAAGATATGGAGAAATGTTGTGACTTACAAAAAAAATGGCTGGGAAATTTGTAAAATGTAAGGATGGATTTGGCTGATGTTTTGAATTTGTTACCAATAAATTCAGTTAGAGGAATGGGTGAAGTGAGTTGAGATTTTATTCTTTACGACGATAATGGTTAGGACGCACTAGGACATGGCAATGTATGGTGTTATGTTAAAAACAATGTGGGGCTTGTAGCGTGTACATTTTGTTAGAACTGAATGTGGAAATGTACGGTGATTGTTCTCGTCTTTAATGGATTATTATTGGCATTGGAAAAGTAAGGAACAAGTTAGTGGAGAGTAGGTTAGACTATGAGGAATTTAAGGTGAACAAAAAAAAAAAGGAATTGCTTGTTTTTAGAGAATGAAATTGTATGGTATGTGCATAGGTATTGTCAAGAATTTAATGTTGTGTTCCCGGTACTTGGGGGTGGTGAGACATTGAACTGATAGTTTAATAATTGTTGAAAGTATGCTATGTTATGTTTGAGGATTTGGATTTAAGTTTTGTTCTACCAATAGATGGAGTTTTACTAAACTATATTGGTCGAATAGGAATCCAAGTGATGAAATAAGTAGTAGACTATAGAGAGTGTAGGAATGTCAGCCTCAATTTATAGAAGGGAGTAGGAAACTAGGAGAACTAAGAGACAAGTGGCTAATGACCCCCAAGGATTTAAATTACTAAAGGAAACTACCATGTATTGGACAAAAGATTTCAAATCACACAAGTGTAGGAGGCTGGGTTCGAATGATGGAAGGTGCGTTTAGGTACACTTAGGTCTAAGAGCAAGTGAGAGTTTAGGAAAAAATGTACGTGTACTAAATTCTAGGTTATGGAATTCAAGATGAATAATGGGAAGTAGTGAAGGAAATTAATTTGATAGATGCCTTGCAAGATCGAAGCAATGTTTTAAGTGAAATGAAAGTGGTCCTTTTGTCAACAATTGTCACGCTGTGACTTAAGAAATACGAAATGGTAGCCCCAAGGGTATATTTTATTGTGAATGATGCGAATGAAGGTGGAATTTTGTGAGTAAGAACAATATTTTAGAGGATAAGGATCTTAAGAATGCAGTAAAGTTGTTCACATTACAGTGATTTGACACAAATTATCTGATCAAAAAGAAAGAAATTTGGACAAACACTTTTCTTTTATGACAAATGAAGTTGGCAATTTGGTGACCTAGATGTGAGATAGTATTTTAGCTAAGCCATTATGTTTTGCTAATGTAGAAGCCTTGTAATCTTTATGGAGTTTCATATAAATGTATGATACGATGTGTTGAGTTCTAGATCGAAAAAATAATTACGCTGAGCAAATTTCGAGGTCAAAATTTATATGAGGGAGGAATGTAATATCCCGACCTTTTATATCAAAATTTAATAAGAATAATTGGAAAGTAATTAGAGATATTTGAATTATTTAGATAATTATTGGGGTATTACCAATTACATAACTGATAGATTATTATTTAAAAAATTTATCGGATGATAATTGGGAAAGTTTATTAAATAGATAAAGAATAAAATGGAAAGAGAGATTTAAATGAGAAATGAAAGATAAGAGGAAGATTTAAAATGAAGATGGAATTGATTTAATTAAGTGAATAGGTTGATGAGGGAGGATGAAACAGTTTTTGGCCAGTTCGGTTCGGTCTGATTTTGAGAAAGAAAAAGGGGAGGATTTAGGAGGATTGTGTTTTATTTTGAAGAGAAGAGAGAGATCGAGACCGAGAGAGGATGGTCAATTCGTGGCTCGCGGTCTCTTTTGGTCGATGGCTAGTAGGGGAAGCAACAGACGCAAGCTCAGGAGGAGCTCGGCCACTGGGTGTCAGCGCGAAGAGGAGGCGTGGCGACTTGTTTGACGGTGCGTCGAGCTCGAGAGTGCGTGGGCTGTCACCGTGTGGCTGGTAAAACCACAGGCTGGGGCTCCGCAACGCCTGGCCAAGGTAAGTCGGCAATTTTCTACTTCAATTATCTCCCTGGCGTTCTGTTGCTCGTCATTTCTCTGTGTAGCATGATCGGCGGTGGTGGCGAACGCAGTGGCTAGAATTGCGTTGACAGACCAATCTGTTAGTCTGTCAACGGACCGGTGGGTTCAACAATGTGAACTGGTCTTAGTGTTGTGTGTCCTACCAACAAAAAATAAATGGGGTATGGCTTGGGGACACCCGTGGGTGTCTGTGGCAAAGGCATGGCACGGTGTGCCTCTCTGGTGGAGTAAAAATGCAAAGATGAGTGTTATGTGATAACACTCTAGAGAAGTGGAGTCCAAGAGGTGTAAGAGGAGCTGTGGCCCGGGAGAAGAACCGAAGAAGAAGAAGGAGTAGGGGAAAAAGGGTGCTCTCTGGCCCTTGTGATTTTCCTTCAGGTATTTCCCTGTGTTGTTTCTTTTGGATTTTATAGATTCATGTATATAGTTGTTGGAGATAAATAAGTGCTCTGTTGTAGTTCTATTTCTGTTTAATGATTGATAGTTATGCTGGAATGTCTTCAATAATGTAACTATTTTCGTGGGTAGAATGTTTTGTTGGTTCTGTTCTGCACTTTTTGGATGTTGTTATTGGACGTTGAAGATTATGGATATGTTGTGTTGCTTGGAATGCTCTTTGTTTATCTCTGTTGTATGATCCTTCATTGTTATGTTCTGGCGAGAAATGTCGTTGGATGTTGTGTGGGTGTTGTTCTGTTAATCTGGAGTGTTTGTTATATGAAAATGGCCTGAGGAGAAATATTTTGTAATTGTATTAGTGATGGTTACGGTTGGGGGTTGAATGTCTATTGTGCTGTTTGTTATTTACATAAATAATAAACTATGAAGTTGCTCCTTTATTGGTTCACTCTTTCGAGGATAAGGTTTCTCTCTGTAATGGGCATGTTTGCTGGATATTGATAGGAGTTGTGTTCGGTTTTGTTATTTTAGGTAAGGGAGTAGGTCGTAATTGGAATATGATATTCTATTACAAAATGAATGAGGAATAGTGGTATCAAAGTTGGGATTCTTAAGTGGTAAATATTGATAAAATAAAAGTTAATTATTTTGAAGGTATTAACAGGAAAAGGACCAAAAGCTAAACGCGCTAAGGACCGCAGGTAAGTGATACTACCTGTGTTTTGGTCTTCAAATCCTACATCGCAAGAATTAGGACTTTGTTTGCTGACTGTTACCACTTTAAATAGAATATTTAGGTTGTTTACTGTTTTATCAGATATTGCGCATGTTTCATGAATTGTAATGTTGTTTGCTCGGTGTTTATTGGAATTAGGTTCTTGTAATGATATGTTTAATAGATGAGCATGTTTTGAGGTTATATAGAGATATGATTGAACTGTATGCATTCACGAGCATCATGCATCATGGTTTTCAAAACGATTACGAAAATAGATTTTCATGCATGGTTTTGAAAGGAAAATAGAAACGAATATTAAATAATAAATGGTAAAGTAAAGTAAAGAAAAATATAAAGGTTTTGACACGTAACTCATAAATAGAGGCTTGGTAGACGTAGTCCCTATGGTTAGAGGTTTTGGGTGGATTAGTCCCCCAATAGTTGAGTTGCGTTCCAATGGTAACCAGTTGAAGCTTTGGCATGTAACTCATAAAGAGAGGCTTTGGTGGACATTGTCCCCATGGTTAGAGGCTTTGGGTGGATTAGTCCCCCAATAGTTGAGTTACATTCCAATGTTAGATGGCTTAGGCTTTGTTGTTGAACTCAAACTCATAAATAGAGGCTTAGTGGACATGGTCCCCATGGTTAGAGGCTTTGGGTGGATTAATCCCCCATTGGTTGAGGATTGAGTTGAATACCAAAGGCAGAATAATAAAGATAAAAGAAAAAGAAAAGGAAAGACTAAAAAGAAATAGAACTAGAAAACGAAAAGAAATTTTAAAAGATGCACGACATGTGCATCATGCCTTTTATTTTATATCATTTACTGAGTCTTAGGCTCATTAGTTAAGTCTTGTGATGTAGGTACATGAACGAGAACAAAAGAACAAATTAAGGAGCAGTTGATAAAGGATTTGCATGTGCGGATCTTGTGGCTAGTTAGACTAAAGAGAATTACAAGAGATGGTTTGTAAATATTTTTGTAAAGGGTTTTGTAAAAAATTAAATTATAAAAGAAAATTGCATTTCATTAATGTTTTGTTTTAATTATATTTCGCGGGGTTTCATAAAGGATTTTAAGATAAGAATTTTATTAATGTCTTTTAATTGGTTTATAAAAGAAGAATCTTCCGCTGTTTTTATAAAAAGAAAAAGTTTTAAATTTTACAGGATTTTAAAAAGTAATAAAAACTGGGTCGTTACAATTGCAACTATGGCATTCCCAAGATAATGTCTGAACTGACAAATTCCAATGGTAAGAAGTCATCCACAATTTCAAGGCCCTATAGCTTCAATTGTATTCCTCAGCCAATTCGTTTGCGTTTGATGAAAAATTCCATGGCCATTAAAATTTCGTAACTGCCAATGGTATCCCATTTAAAATTTAATTTGTGAACCAATTTAGTTGAAATAAAATTGTGGGTCACACCACTAACGATCAAAACAATAATCAATATACCTTTAATGATACCCAACAATTTCGTGCTTTTGGGTGGTTAGCCCGACCACGGAATTAACTGATAGCTCAATGGCATTGGGCAATGAGTCTGATTCCACCTCCTCATCAATCTTAACTACCCCACTATTGGTTTCTTCATTGACCCCATCGTGACAAATTAATAATTGCAACTCTAGTAATTTACAATGATGGCCGATGTTGTATTTCTCCTCACAACGGTAATATAATCCCTTATCTCACTTTGCCCGTAACTCTAAATTCATCAAGGTCTTAACTGAATTTGCAGCTTAGGAACAACCTTTGTTTTAATGCTCTGGCCCCCACCATTAAGGCCTTGGACTGTGGCATTCGTTCAGTATGTCAGTGGATTGGGTCTTCCCCCCATGGGTCTTACTAAAGAATGAAATTTGAAACTTAGCGAATTTGGGGGCTTTTGTTCCCAACTTGACCCAATTTACCAATATGTTACCTATTGATTGCAACCATTGAATTCCCAGTAGAATGTCTGAACTACCTAATTCCAATGGTAAAAGTCTTCCACAATTTCAAGGCCATTCAGCTCCAATCGTGGCAAATTCCTTTGCGTTTGACGGAAAATCCCATGCCCATTAAAATTTCGTAATTGCTCATGGTATCCAATTTAAAATTGAATTTTATAACCAATTCAATCAAAATAAAATTGTGGCTTGCGTCCCTATCGATCAAAGCAATAATTGACATACCTTTAATGATACCCAACAATTTCGTGGTTTTGGTTGTGTTAGCCCAACCACATAATTAATTGATAGCTCAACGACATTGGACAATTAGTTTGATTCCTCCTCCCCATCAATCTCCAACAATTGCCTCGCTATTGTTGGAGAACCTTTTCACTTATAGAGTGGTTTGTGAACCAATTTTCACAGTATTTGGACAGTAATTGAAAGAGTTACGATTTATACCATTTGCGACATGATTCTTCCTTAAGCACCTATTCAGGTCATTAGCATCCTTCGCGCATAACTTTTGATTCCAAAGGTTTCTTCCCCTGCTTTTTGTATGTGGTCCAAGCTTCACGCTATTTGGACATATATTGAGTGAGTTGTGCTTCTTACCATTTCTGGTCTGATTCTGTCTTTGGTGCCACTTTGGATCAGTTTGCCATTCATCAGCGTAACTTCCTTCTAAAAAACAATCTCCCATTGATTTTTGGAGGCTATCATATACTCTCCTTGATTAAGGTTCAGTCAAATTTTCAAGTCATTTGGATGAAAATAGAACGAATTAAACTTCTACCAATTTCGGAACAGATTCTTTTCCTAGTAATCTCCAATCTCAAGGGGTTTCCATAATCCCTTCCTCTGTGGTGCATCACCCAGTCATCTGGGTCACCATCCACAAACACCAGCATCTCCAATCGCCGGAGCCGCATGTTGTTGGTAGGCAAACCGCGATGATGCTAATCACTTGCGTGCGTGCGTGCAGTCATTATGAGTCGGTTGGTAATTTGCGGCTCCTCTATGGCCTTTCCCCCATCGATGTAAGTCAAACCACGGTGAGACCTTATTACCTCCACAACCGAGTTGTCATCTCCCCTTTTAACCACTGCTTTTGATAGAGGAACTTCTCCCCTCTACTGCATCATCAACCGTGAGGCAAGTTGCTTCAAGATGGCAGAGACATCTGCCCACAATGCTCCCATCTCGAAAGAAACTCCTTCACGTAGGGTCATGAACTCCGTTCTCAACTCCTCGCGAACCTTTTTGTCTTCCGTTGAGCCTTCCTTGTTGTCTCCCCTGTGGCCCTCTATCAATAATGACGGTAATTTCAATGCTCTGATACCACTGTTATATCCCTTGTACGTTGACAGAAAGCAAAGAAAACAATGAAACAAAAATAATAAAGCTGCCAAACTTACAGACTTTCAAGAGGTTTGTTCTCTCCCACAATTCTCTCTCACAAATTCTCAATGACCCCTCACCTTCTTCCGACGTCTCTCTAAGTAATCTCTCACCCACCTTTTCCATGCAACACATTAAAATTTCACCTACCACCAACAACAATAACAAAATAGAAAATAAATAAAAAGAAATATATCTTAAATTCTAATTTATCATTTCTTTTTCATTACGTATGTAAACTTCAACGGAGGAGATGTATAAGTTCCATTGTGAATATTACCTGTTAATCAATGCTTTAACATTAAACTATTCTCAACAACTTTGCTAAGGGTTCTTGCTTGTCTATATACTAACTACTATCATTGAATCTATTTTATTAGTAAACGAATATTACTTCAAAGACAAACAAAAAGATAATCCATCAAACATGAAAGGTGAAAAATGACAGATGTAGAAGAACAATTGGGGTTTATTTCAAATAGTTTAACTATGACCAATGAATAATTAAACGCAACCCTTTTACATCTTATAAGTTTTATCTGACTTAATATAAGTTAACTTGAACTCCGGTGTCATAGGTTTGTCCAGCTTTCCAATCTTGAGGGATGTTATTAGAAGGAACCACCCATGACTCATCGCCATCTTCATCACTGAACAGCATTCTTAACGATAAGGAACCACTTGGAGGTGAAGTGGTAGTCCACACAGCTCCATAACTCCTGTCCAGTAGCTTGCACACAAAATTTTGAGTCTGTATATTAGGAAATGAATATGTAAGCAACATAAATTTGTTTGTCGATGACTTTAATATTGCTCTTGAAATAAACGAAAATTGATTGGCTTATTTGCTGCTTATTTTTTCCTTTTGAAAAGAAACGACATATAATGATTTCAAAGAAAATACAATAAAAGAGAGTGGAAGAACCCTTTCAAAAAAAGTGCAAAAAGAAACACTTTTTATGGCAATTTCCTTCCAATCAAAGAGAGCTGAAATAAAAGGATGAATCCTAAAAAACTTAGAAAGTATAAGCTCATTAAACAATGTAAATTAACTTCTTGCTAGCAAAGTTCTACGAGATATAGTTGTCACTATTTATGTACAGTTTTATTTGCTTTTAACTTGTAGAAATATGCAAGGAACAGCAGAATACCTCACAGAGCTGCACAGCAGTGATGTCTTTCTTGCCTTGTTGATACCATATCACAAAAGCCAAATAATATGGATAGTTGCTGTTTTCATCTATTTTTATTGTAATATTGTTGTAAGGGTAACTGCATGACACACTGTCAAGAGAGATAGAAAAAGAGAGAGATCAAAATCAGTTCATTTCTGGCAATGGAAGAAAATTTTGTGATTCAAAGACTAGGGAAAAAACAAAATTAATTGGTTTCGTTTATTCGATCCTTGTAAAATGTCCAATAACTTACCGTCTATACTCTACATCAATTATGCCGAGAGCTAATAGAGAGGCAGCAGCATCAGTTGTTTGAGCCATGTGAGAAAAAGCTCTTGTGCTCAAAATAAAGTCTGTGTTATCGCTCGAGCCTGAGTCAGTTATAACAACATTCACTCCTTTGTCTGTGCAATAGGCATTGTTTGTGCACCTCACCTATGAAATTCAAAGCGACAATAATTCATTTTGCTAGGATTAGGAGATTTAAACTGTACATCATTTGTTTAACTCCATGAAAAATGACTCGTAATTCTTCAAGAGGATACAGCATTTAAGTTTTTCAAAGGACTCACCTGGTAGCAAGCCCCGCAACCGATGCCATTACGGTAAAGTTCTGATGCAGCTGACACATCTCCACCATTAATGGTTGCTCCAAAGGCTCCATATCCACACGCACCCCCTGCAGGGTTAAGAGATAAAGAAAAGATCTTCATTTTGCCTTGAAGTTTACAATTTTCCTTTTGAATTATTCATAATCATTTATGAAGCTTGTAGATTCTAATATTGCTTACTATCTGTTCCTTGTTCCTCAGAATGCGGATAGTAAGCAGCCCGAGAATGGACGAAACAATCATTTCCACATGTTGAACTCTCAGCCAGTTTTTGAACCAGGACCAAAGATAGAAAGAGGGATAAAGAATACCAAAGGGAGATATGCATTTTAAAAGGAAGGGAAATGAGGAGCGATTGATGGGTGCATTAAAGTGAACAAAGTTGGTAGTTTTTATAGTGAATTGAACTCTTATCTTCATCATTCAGGTAAATATTTCCAACTATGACATTCTTCTTCAGCTTAGATCTGAACATTTAGAAAACAATAGGTGGTATTCTGTAATGAGTGTTCCCCAGCTACCAAATTAGACTAATTTACTGTTTTTTAATTTATTCTGGACACCTCTTGAAGTAAAGTAATTACAGGTTGATACCTTTTTTGACTAAATTCTCAACTTTTTCATAGAAAATAAATAATTTGAAATATATGAATTTTCATTTTTTGACGCAACTTGGACGATGAGATTGGAAACCTAGCATTATTCTACCATTCTTGATTGCTTCGAAAGTTGTTCTGAGTTATTTTGTTCTTGGCTTTTAGTAAAGTTCCTAATTGTGACATCTTGATTAGTCCTAAAATGGGAATGCAGAGCTCCATTACTCAATGTTTTGGTCAAAGTCTCATTCGTCAATTAAGATAGGCATCGAGTTAATCCAAAAAGAGAAGTTCATTTTTTTGTTCTATTTCATTTACAGCGAGTTCATAACCCATTTTTCAGTTTTATTCGAATGTTTTTTTGTAGGATAAAGTGGAAGAATGATCATGTTTTGAGTCATATAAAATGCTTTTTTATTTGTCATGTAGGACATGTCTGCCATTTGACCAAGATATAGATTAACTTAATGCTTGTCTAACAAACAGACTAAAATCAACATTGAAGGGTTTTGATTTGAAAATTTGTGTGGTAGATTTGTTGATGACAAATGGAGTGGAGTTAGGTGATTTTGCATTGATGAACTTCAAACATGTTCTGGGTTAGAAGCCAAAAAAGGACTTTGACCATCTTCTCAAGAGTTGAAATTTAATCGTTAAAAGTCAGTAGGATTGGGGCATGTTTGCAGATACTGTTAAAAAGTACAACAGTTCGTATTAATTACTCAAAGAGCAACTTGCCAAACTTTGTGACATACTACGATGTTATAACTAAGAAGATTTTCTCGCCTTTTTTCAGTATATATAATAATTATAAAATTTGAGAAGTCTTACAATTAATTGTTAAGAAGTATCAATGTTCAATCCAATATGTTTTAACTCTTCATAATGTTAATAATTATCTTGGTATTATAACATGAGATCTCACAATCAGATTCTTGCTGAGTAAAAGACTATTAAGAAATTAACACTGCAGACCTTATAGTTTACAATCAATGACAAGTTAAACCCTAAAAAAATTTTGCTAACAACTAAAACTCTTAACTATGAAAAATTCTAGCCGGCAACCTCACAGTCACGTTTTCCGTCCAAATCCGTCGACATTAACGCCTCAATTTTGTTTACGCCAAGAATCATCGAATAGAGACGAAAGACGTCAATTATGGGGGGTCGAGGGACGTCCCTCCTGCATATTGGAAAACGGACGGTCATTGAAACGATTATCGGGTGATGGCAGACGATTTTCATTGGATGTTGGATCAAGGAAGGTCCCCCTGCTCGGAATTGATGGCCATGATTGAATCTTTCAATTTCCAAAGGTGATGGCAAACGATTGTCCATGGTCGTTGGATCGAGGGAGGGACGTCCCTTATACAGATTGACGCCCATGATTGAATCTGCCATTTTCCAAAGGCAATGGCAGACAATATTCCATAACCGTTGAATTGAGTGAGGGACGTCCCTAGATTGGAATGGACGATCAGAATGGACTTCAAATTCTTAAACATTGACAGGTCACGTGCAAGGCATATGAATTTTTAAAACGTGCGAATCCCCTCAATCAAGACGGACGTCCCTTGCTCAAAACAGACGTCCATCGATCTATTTCGGACATTTCTCTTCCATAATGGAGGTCCCTCCCCCCAAAACTACGCTGTTCTGCCCACATTGGACGTCTCTCGAAGACGTCATCGTTCAGTAGGAAACAGACGTCCGTCTTAATACGAGGGACGTCCATTTTTGACCGAATAACATTCTCTAAATGCTAAACGACAGCATTTCTCCTCTCAATTGATGTCTCTCATCTCAATTGACTATACTATATAATCGCAAAGGACATCTCTACGAGCGCAAACAACCCTAAATCCCTGAACACAATCAAACAAACAGTTTAGTTTTTGACTGTTGCACATCACATTGACGTCCTTCGTCTCCATTCGACGGTCCTTGGCGTCAGTGAAACCAAGGCGTTAAAGTCGACGGATTTGGAGGGGAAACGTGACTGCAAGGTCGCTGGAGAATTTCACATAGTTCAGGATTTTAGTTGTTAGTAAAATTTCTTCAGGGTTTGACTTGTCGTTGATTGTAAACTATAGGGTATGCGGTGTTAATTTCCTAAGACTAATAAAAGAAATAAAAATTATATATGTGATGAGAGACGTAAAGAAGAATAAACAATTATTCATTTTAAGGCAAAAACTTAACAGTAATTTTTAGTTCGATTCTCGATTCGAGTGAAGGACAGCTTACTAAAATTGAACCAAATCAAATTGAAATTACAATAAACAGCTAACTATCTTCACTCAAACAATGTCGTCTTGTGTATGTCTGTATTGGAAAGTGTCAAATGTGTGCATTGTGCAATGCTTCCGTAGTAGAAACGTGCATTATGAAGTGGAAAATACCGGGGAAAATACATTTTCCACAGTGGAAATGTGGCTTCCACAAGGAAAATACCCTTTCTCCTGCGAAAAAAATGCATTCCATTGTGGAAAATATCCTTTTTGCAATGGAAACATGTCTTTTGTTGGGGTAGCAAAAATGTGTATTCTGCAATGGAAAATACCCTTTCAGTAACAAAAACGTTTCTTCTGCTATAGAAAGCAAATTCAACTGTGCACTATCATTTGCTCCTGCCTTGCAGTCTGTGGACACCAACACAACCGCTGAAGCAAATTTATCCTCCAAATTATAATAAAATTACCCAGTTTTCAACCACACCCAACTTTACTAACCCTAAAATTAAGTGTGAGACTACTAGTGACGCTATTACAAAGTGAGTACGAACTGTGACGATTGACCAGTGGGAGGAGAGACATTGGGACAAACAGACACCTCAAACTTCGACTCAGACTCACTGTTGTGTTAGGATGGAAAATAGTTCTAGTACGAATTAAAGAGGAAAAAACGCAAAATATGTGAAACATGGAATTAATTCAATAAAACAGAACCCCTCAGGCAACTTGCAATTATTGTGGAAAAGCATATGCATGTTATCTAGTAAGGAATGAAACTTCAACTTTGAACAAACATGTAAGTACTTATAAGAAATTATTTGCTAGTTTAGACGAGACACAGAAGATGTTAATGTTTTGTAAAAAAAGATATAGTAGGAGAAAATTCAGTTGGTTCTTTAACTGCGAAATCATTTAGTGCAAAAAGATGTCGAGATAAGCTTGCTAGAATGGTTGTCTTTTGATGAATTACCTTTTAGTGTTGTTGAAGGAAAATGTTTTGTAGATCTCTTAAATGAGTTTGAGCCAAAATTTAGTGTTCCTGGTCGCAAAACTATTGCAATTGATAATTTCAAGCTTTACATAAAGGAAAAGAGTAAGTTAAAAGTTTTTTTTTCCTCAATTGTCAAGAAGAGTATGTTTAACTACAAATATGTGGACTTCTATCCAGAATATAAATTATATGGTGGTAATTGCTCATTTCATTAATGAAAGGTGGACTTTGTAGAAAAAGATTATTAATTTTTTAATTATTTCTAATCATAGAAGAGAAACTATTGCTATAATTATGGAAAAATGTTTATTGGATTAGAGAATAGAAAAAGTTTTCACTATCATAGTTGATAGCACTTCTTCTAATGAAACTGCTTTGAATCATTTGGTTAAAATAATTAGAAACTAGAAAAGTTTGATACTTGACAGAGAGTTTATGCATGTTAAATGTTTTTCTCATATTGTAATTTTGATTGTTTGCAATGACCTAAAAGAGCATAATAGTTCTAATATGAAGATTCTATGTCAGATCTTCTTTTTCGAGGATGCAGAAGTTTAAAGTATTTGTTAAAAGTATGAATATTACATCTCAGAGTAACATGTGTCGTGATGTTCCATCCCAATTACACTCAACATACGTAATGATAGACACTGCTGAAAAGTTCAAAAAAGCTTTTATGAAATTGAAGAAACATAACAACCAATTCGAATATGAATTTCTTTAAGATGAAAATGTAAATGTTTCTGTAATGACCCGGTTTTCTATTTCTTTATAATTTAAAATTTTTCTTTCGTAAAACTATCAGAGTATTCTTTCCTCGTAAAACCTGATCGTTAAACCTCTTTAATTTCAACATTTATCAATATAAAATCATTTGTATGAAATGTAGCGGAATAAAAACAATACTTTAAAGAATAATAAATTACAAAACCCTTTTTCAAATATTTTCCCTTTAACTTTTTAGCTCAGCCAGCCACAAGATCCACCCGTGCAAATCCTTCATCAACTATCTTTAACTTGTTCATCCGTTGCTCGTCACAAGACCTAAACTAATGAGCCAAACGCTCAGTAAGTGATAAAATGAAATGCAGATGATATGCATGATCATACAATGCAATTATAGCCAAGAGTGGAATACATGACAAACACCATAGGGCCATGAGGAAGAATCGGCCACTCTACAAAGGAGATATATGTATCAGGGTTTTCCCATGCCGTATTTACTCTTTTGTTCCGAGAACGTTGGGGATTTCAGAATCGGAGACAATGAACCCTCGTATCCCATGTAACTAACATATCTCCTTTCTAATCCATCCATCATGGACCTATATACACAATGAGATGTCATTGTTTTCCCAATCCCCCACATGCCTATTTACATAGATTTATTATGTCATACAATATGCACGTGAATTCATGCAATCCTATATGATACAAATGTCTAATAAACATATCATTAAAAGAACCTAACTCTAATAAACACACAACATACAATCCTAATTCTTGCGATGTAGGGTCCGAAGACCAAAACACAGTAAGTATCAACTTACTTGGTGTTCACAGCGTGTTTCTGTTTCTTCTCTCTTCTTCGTACCTTCAAAATCATTTAAATCACGTATTATTAATCTTACTCCTTTGACTCATCACTTTCACTATTTGCATATGGACTTTGGACAATGGAATAGCAAACCTCACAATGTTTCTCATTCCATCAATGTGACAAGATAAAGTAACTTTACAAACCAGAATAGTATTTTATCATAAATTCATATTTTCCACAGCAGAGTAGAGAACCATTTAATGCCTACTTTAACATGAAATTACCGAGTGAATACTTTATAAAGCCGTCTTCATATATCCTTAAGCATTCAAGACTTATAGCCAACAATGACGTACAGTACATTATTCACTTAATCATCTGTCTTTGCACAAACAGTTATTTCAAAGCCACATATAGCAATAACCAATGTTACCCAACAATAACAATGAACATGATTACGCCTCAGCATGTTAAGATACTAGACATCACCAACTTTTTAGTGGCAACAGAATACATTCCAATAGATCAATAATCAACAATAAAGTGTCACAAAGAGTAGATCATAACCATAATTGACAGAACAACCATCCACAGAAACTAACAAAGTCCAAGCACACAACCCTCAGTGCACATATCCATAACTCCGCGTAAAAGACTATATAAATGACTTTGTAATACCTGTATTCTTGAAACATGCCCAAAAGCAGCAACACATCTCAACACGACCTCCAAAAGTTGTCATCAATTTGGTTATTCACCAACATGCTCTTCGTCCATTATATAATTTGCATTAGGTCACCAACAGAAGAACAAGACAACTTGTCACAATCCAAAATCAACCAACATAACAACATATTTTTAAGTCATTTAACAGAGGCTGTCCACACCTTCAATCATTCAATACTCCAGACAGGCAACCTTAACTAAATCCAAATATCCAAGGAGAGAAAACCAACTTACCAAGGAGCAACCAAGGGAACCAGCACCCAATTCTGCCACTTCAAAGTCCAGGGGATCCAAGAGCAGCAGCTCCCAATCGTTGAATTTCAAAATTCATCCAAGGAACAAGGCCCAGGAGCTCCCTTTCTCTATTTCTTCTGGAGACGAGAGAGGTAACAGCTCCAAAAGCATCACTCAATCCAACTTCTCCTCTGTTCTTTCTCACTACACAAAGAAGACGTCTCTGTCGAATCCAAGAAAGCAGAGAACAGAGCCTTTCCTCACACTCTGTAACATTCCAGACTACATCACCGATTACACTGATATATAGCCAAAACGTACACCAATACACTTACACGAATTACATAGAGGAGATGCCGCGTGGAAGACTCGTCTTAGGCCAGCCAAAACATTGGACACTCAGCTCAATCGGTGGACCAATTGAACTGGACCCGAACCAACTCTCCAGCGAACCAAGCCCTGTCACCACCAATTCGTCACTGCCCACATCAACCGAAACAACTCATGGCCACACTTTGGCCGGAATCCATCCAATGTCAGGGAGAAAACACGGAATAGAGTGAAATTCATCAACGAGACTTACCTTCACTGACGATTCACCGTTTCGAATCGTTCCTGCAAGTCGCGGCACACCGAGCCCTAACTTGCAGTCGCTCGCCGCACAACGTCGCCGTCCGACGTACTCTCGTTCGCCAGACAGTCCTTCGAGCCGAGCCTCCACCATCCGAGCTCGTCGCCTTCGCCTTCCGTTCTCCTGTCGCTCTCTCTCCTCTCTCGGTCCCTTTAGCTCTTTTTTTCTTCAAATGGCCAGCAGACCATTTAACTTAATTTAAACCAGTTCAGGAGGAAGCAATTTATTTCCCCATTTAATCTTTACATTAACAATTTATTTTCTTTAATTAATTCACTTTTCCTTTTGCTTTAATCTCTTCCAATTAATTCAATTAATCCTTCATTTCATCTTCACATATATTTAATTAAAACCGAGTTATCTAAATAGTTCGAACCGAGTCGAATCAAAATCAGTTCAGTCCATATCTAAACAATTACGTCATTTGTAACGTCATTAGTAATATCCAGATAATTTATTCGACTGATTCGAATATCCCCAATTAAATTCCAATTTATCATTTTTAAATTATAATATAAAAATCGGGATATTATAGTTTCTCCCTTTGATGAAGATTGACATGCCATCTATGAATTTATAGTATTGTTAAAGATATTTTATGACATGACGTTGAACGTTTTGTCAACTTTGCATATTACTACCAATATATTTTTCTCTGAAATATGTAGACTCCATAGAGTAATCAAAAAATTTGCTAGGAGTAATAACTCATATCTAAGAACCATGATATTACAAAATAAGTATGAAAAATACTGGAAAAATTTAAGTAAAGTCAATCACTTCATGTATGTTGCTGTTGTGCTTGATATACGATATAAACTAAAGTTCGTGAAGTATTGCCTAATGAAATTGCATGGATTGGAGATGACAATTAGTTTATAATGGAATTGGAACATTAAAAAATTGTATTCTAAGTACAAAATGAATTCACCAACAAATAATATGGAACAAGTTTCTATTTCTAAGCTTGTGATTGATGTTACTAATGATAATTTAAATGATAAGGAGTTTGAGTCTACATTTCATGCAAAATTGAACAATAAAAATAAGTTTGCTAATAGAAAAAGAAGTTGAAAATTATTTGTTTGGAAAACTTGAGAGTTTTTCAAATGATATGGACATATTGAATTAGTGGAGAATTCACTTTTCAAAATATCCAACTTTGAGTAAAATAGTAAGAGATGTGCTTACTATTCCTATTTTTACAGTTGCCTCAAAATTAGCATTCAGCTATGGTGATCGAGTGTTAAATTCTTTTCGAAGTTCCTTGGCTCTAAAAACTGTGGAAAGTCTAATTTGTTTTCAGAGCTAGAATCTTGATTCAGATAGACTAACAAATATTTACGAAGTATTGGAATATGCAACACAATTCGAAAAAAGTAAACTCGTAAAATTTGAGATTTTTAAATGTTTTAAAATTACACGTGCAAATTTTTATTATAATTTTCGGTCAAATGTTGAAAGTTGACTTGTTTTGTTGTTTAGTGGACACATGTGATTTTTCAGTCAAATGGAAAAAAAAAAGTCGAATTTTGGGTTTTTCGAGCAGTAATTTAATTGTGGGAATATTTTTGATAAATTATTTTGACTAAAGATTTGGTTTCTGTTATTGTTTTCAACGAGTCAGAATTTGAAGTAGATTTTAAATCGGAAATTTAATTGAGTTTATTATATATTATATGTTTTAATATATTATAATATAATAAATATTTTTTTTAAAGTGAAGAAACAATCCTGTGGAGAGGGAGAGGGGATAGCCAATGGCGGTGTCTTCGACTTTTGACCACACTTCTGTATTCTCGTTGTTCGTGCGAGCAACTTTTATGAAAGTGGTTTGCGTTTTGATAAGTTTTCCTTCTCCGTTTTTAGGGTTAAAGTTTCAAAAATTTGTTGGCTTCAGATTCGAGTTTAAAAACTAGAATCCAAAGGACCTCTTTAGTTTATATTAGTTGTATTAGAGTTTATGCTGAGTTATTAATTGTTAGGAGTCGAAAAATTGGATGGAAATGTGGGGAAAGCATAGTTTCCCTACGTTTCCTGTCAACTAGCAATCGACCAGAAAGGCTCTGGTCAGTCGCTGGTCGGCTGGAGAAGAGCCATTGGTCCACTGCTTGTCGACTAGGTGGGATGCTATTGGTCAATTTTGGTCAACCACTGAGCCACTAGTCGACGCTAGTTTACCAGAAGTGACACTAATCCACCATGAGGGGAAATTTGTTATTGTTTTGTCACGTTTGAGTCGATTTTTCATCAATTGGATTCTTGGACTTGATATAAGGTCCTCCCACCTACTTTTGTGAATAATTGTTGAAAAACCTTGTCTGTTAACAAGGTTTGAGGTTCAGTTTAGTTTATGGTTTTTAAGCCAACTTTCCACTAAAGACATACTCAATTGACTTTAGATGAGTCTTCTTGACTGTTCTTTTTTGGATGGTTGTGGACATGTCTTATCGACTGCTGTAAGGTCCCGGTTGACTGTTGATGTCTCTCATTGACATTATATGGTCCCGGTTGACTGTTGTTGAGTCTGGTCGAGGCTGCAAGGTCCCAGTTAGCTTTCACTTTGCTTCGACGACTGTTGAGTGGTCTTGGTTGGCCACTAGGATGCCTTGTCAACCATGGGTGGGTTCAAATGGCTTCAGTTATGTCTTCTCGAATGCTGAGTGGATCAAGTCGAGTGTATAGTGTTCTGTCTTCTACCACTATGTCTTGTCGACCGATTGGACTTTCAGGTGGCCTGTAGAGGTGTCGGGTCAACTGTGGCTGTGTTTGGTCGATCATACCATTTGTTTCTCAGAGTGGGTTTAGCGAACTCCATTCAGCTTTGTTAGCCACTCCTTTTTGAAATCATGTAGATTCTCAACTCGAGGTGTAGGGAACTCGACAATTCCTCATTTAAGCTGAGAAGTCTTATGTTGATCCTTTCGATCAGGGTTGGTTTCCAGTTTATGATCTTTGTTGTATTCCTTGTATGATTGTTAGGATTTTGACATCGGCCTTGTTATAGGTTTTGGAGATGTCAATGGTGGGTGTGACCTTCACTTTCAATAGCGCTTGGTGCTAGCTTGTTGGTAAGATTGTCGTGGTCGTCATTAAGGTAGGGATTTTATACTTTCTACACTGCATTGCATCATGTTTTCAAAATTGATATTTTATGGGATTCCACACTTGAAAACCCGACGGGGGCTATTTTCGACAGTACGTCTGTTTTTACGTATATGTATGTCTTTTCACATTTTCTTTATTGTACATGGTATTTCCTTTTTGATTATCTGTGGATATATTTAAAGGATGAATCCTCTTGATTTTAGTCACTCTAGCGCTAAAGCATCGCGAGGCTATCCCGCGAAATCTTTTACTGCGTGAAGGTTGATTGTTTGTACATACGAAAGGAAGATGGAGCATTTGTGACATGTTCTTGGGTTTCGAGCCCTAAAAGTCGAAATGGAGATGGGAAGGTGAAGACGCTTCCTTGGGTTTTGAGCCCCAGAACCTTGCCAGAGTTTTAGTCACACAGATCAGAAGGTTGTCAGACGCTGAGCTTTGCCTATCCTAGTATCGTTCCATTTGACAGGTGATGTGATGGCTCGTTGCTCCACCTGTCAGCAACCCTTGTCAATTTGGGACCTATAGATATTTTAGTAGAAAAGCAATCTGCTGCGAGCAACCTTATCCGTTCTATTTGATCATATAGGTTGTGTCGACTCAAAGCTTTAGATCGTCGACAACTCGAGTGACGGGCTAGATCTTTGGATCTCCATCATTGTCATTTTCTCTACCTCATGAGGTGTTACAATCGATAGATAGCCACCTATTCTCTGATGAGTACCGGATGAGTCATTGTGTGACCATCCCTTTTCACTGATGACATTTTCGTGCGGAAAATGATGTTCGCATATTTTGCAATATAGCTGTCAATGTATATAGTGGGTTTTGATGCAGCCACATCAAGGGCAATGAGCCAATTTTGATAAAATGATAAAGGAATTTTTTAATGATTTAGATCTATGTACGGTAAATGAGAAACATAAAATGGTTTTTAAAAAGATGAGAAAAACAGTTTTTAGCATGCATTGCATTTAGTATCGACTTCCCTACTGATTTGTCACTCACCCTTTAGACTTTTTTTCTCCAGGTTAGGGTGTAGACTTGATCCATGGGATTTGCACGTGTTATCGTGGGGCGACACTAGAGTCCCTCGGTGGGTGCTTCGATCTTCCCGTGGATGGGTGAATGTTCGTCAGTTCAATCCCTTCGTATTTGGTACGTTTTGGGTTTGTAGTTTTGGTATTGTTGATTTAATTTCTGCATAGTACGTTTCTTTATTTATATTATCATGTCTCTAGTTGATCACTCTGTGAATCCCAACCCATGTGATTTGAGTTTGGGTTTAATTTTTCGTTAAGACTTTTGCTTCTTTTACACTTTTGGCTAGGTAACTGGGTCCTTTAAGAAGATTGGGTTGCCTAACCCAGCAGTTCTATTAGGCCTGCCTCCGGGTGGTGACAAAACTTATTTATCTTTTGTTCTATTTAATATTAGTTGCTTTATAAGTTTATATGTTATTCTTATTGTTTAATTTTCGTGATTTGGATGATATTATGGCATAATCAAATAAAGATGCATAATTTCATAATTATATTCTCTCAAGTTAAATGAATAATATAATTACTTCATTTATAAATTATGTTGATTTTTGAAGTTTAATGGACAAAACATATATTTCCCGTTTGTAAATTCAAAAAACATGTTCTTCGATAGTTTTTTATTCAACGATTTATATTTATGAGTAAATGAATGAGAATACTGAGCTAGATCAATTAAAAAAAAACCAAAATCAGTTTAAATCAAACCCAAAATCGAAATTACTCAAAACCTCAAACCGAAAAAAAAAACTAATATGTAAACTGAAAAAAACAAGCTTTGATTTTTCATCAATTTTTCTCCTTAATTGGTTCAATTTTTATTTTAATTTTCCAAAACTGAATCGATTCAACCCGTGTATAAGTGATTGAATTGATATTTGCTACCTAAAAGATGAGTGTAATAGGTTTATCCAAACACCCCCTTTATACATAAACGGTGAAAGCCAACATCTTTGAGCCATTGTTGCTGTACGTGAAAGTTGGTGAGTGGAGGCTGGGTGGAGTTCCTTTTCTTGCAACTGTTAATCCACAAGTTTCAACAAAAGTGGCTCAACAGTGAAATGAGATCATTTGTAAACTCCCCTTATCCATTTTAGTGTTAGAACTGACATCTCAATTCAGTTTGTTCATGTACATGATTTGCTCGCGAAGGTGATTCGATAGGAAAGATGTGGAACCTGTTGGAAATCATTGCCGACAACTATTAATGGGAGTAGTTGACATTATGAATTTTGCATTTAAAGATGGTCTGCATTTTTCTGCATTATGACTTTGTCTATGAACACTATTCGCATGCATGCGCTCGCTTATTTTATAAAAATTGCTGTTCGGAGGATTGATGGAATTCGAAGAGAGAGCGTTTTTGAAATTCTGAAAGAGTTTCGTTCAGTGAAACAGGTTCCCCATTCCAGTAATTTCATTGGATTTGAAAGAAACTCCAAAGGAAGAGAAAGCAACTGTCCCAATTTCTTCATGTCAATGGCCGGAGGTAATTGTTTTGAATTTATTTCGCATAGATCTAAATGCTTTAATTATGTTACCAAAAGCATGTGTTAGATCGTCTGTATTTAACTTACATTTAGTATCAGAGCACAAATCGCCTCTGTCTTGACGTTTTTGAACTCCTTAATCTGTACAAAATTGGAAACGGAGGTTTTGGTCGATTTTGCAGTTGTTTATTGTGAAGAATCAGTCAGAAATTTGTTTATGATTAATTTGCTGTAAAAATTATTGATTTTGATGCATAAAAAATCAAATATTTGAGTTGATTTTCGAGTGGGTTTCGGAGAACTGGAGAATCTGCAAATTAAGGTGAAAGATGACATGGAAGTACATATAGTTTTCAGAAAACTACGTGTAGTTCCAGTAGGTGGATTTTTTGAAAATAATCTTTGGTGCTAATGGGGAATCGAACACTTGCACTATTAAGTATTAAATTGAGTGGGTTGCCACTCAACCTAATGGCTTTTGTTGAAAAGTGGATATATTAATTATAATATAATAAATTGTTGTTATCTAGAATGGAAAAATCATGAAATTGCAGCTTTATAGAATTGTTTTTTTGAATTATTTATAATTTCATATCGATGTTGATTTAATTTTTGATTGTATAAAGGTATACAAAATTAAGAACATGTTATGTAATAACATCGAAATTCAGTTAATTAAATGTCGAGTGATTTAATATGATTTTATTTAATTGAAGAGTAGCCACAGCATCTTTAATTAAATAAAATTATATATTAAGTATTAAAAATCACATAATGACATTTATTGTAATTAATTTTATAAATACGATAAAGTTTTTATTGTATTTATTTAATTAATTAGAATAAAATATCGAGTTATTTTCTTAATTACCCACAGGAATTAAGAAAAGGGATATAACTTGATAGTTTTATTAATTCGGTAAAAAAAAAGAATCTTATTAAATTAGAACTTCAGCCCACAGACAAGTTTTATGTTTTTAGATTCATTATTATTTCATGATTTACATTGGTAAAACATGATATTCAGTTTTGTCTCTTTTAAGCATGTTATTTATTTTCTTTGCAGCTATGAATTCTTTGAGTTTTTCTGATTTGAAATGCGATATACCAGAGTTAAGGGGTGATAATTATAAAGTGTGGAAGGAGAGAATTCTTCTTCATTTGGGGTGTGCAGACATCGATTATGATATACGGAAAGACAAATCAATAATTACTTCGACCAGCACTCCAGAAGATCTAGCTCTTTATGAACGTTGGGAACATTCAAATCACCTTAGTGTGATTTTCATAAAGACTAAGATCGCTGCTGGTATTCGTGGTTCTGTCTAGCAGCATAATGATGTCGTGCCATTGCTGAAAGCTATCGAAGAGCAATTTTGCACTTCGGATAAGGCACTTGCAAGTACACTCATAATGAAATTTTCATCCTTAAGGCTCACTTTAGTTACGGGTGTGCGTGAGCACATCATGTAGATGAGAGACATTGCGGCTCAACTTAAGACACTTGAGGTTACTATGTCAGATTCTTTCATTGTGCACTACATTTTGAATACTCTTCCACAGTCATACGGTCCTTTTAAAATCTCTTATAACACCATAAGGATAAATGGTCTATTAATTAGTTGATGACCATGTGTGTTCAAGAGGAAGGAAGGGTGATACTGGAAAGAAGAGATAGTGCCTTAATGATGACCTAAGGAAAGAAAAAGACACAAGCCAAGAGAAAAGATAAAGAGAAAAGATAAAGGGAAAGGTAAAATACCGATCCAATCTGGTGAAATCAAGAAGGAAATTAAGTGTTATTTTTGTGATAAGAAAGGGCACATGAAGAAAGATTGCACCAAATTTAAGGCATGGCTTGAAAAGAAAGGTACACCAATCTCATTTGTTTGTTATGAATCTAATATGGCTCATATTATTTATAACACTTGGTGGATTGATTCTGGTTCTACAATCCATATTTCGTATACCTTATAGGATATGCGAAACCTGCGGAAACCAGTGGGAAGTGAACAAAGCATCTATTCTGGAAGCAAGATGCGTTCACATGTGGAAGCAAGATGCGTTCACATGTGGAAGCTGTTGGAACATGCAGTTTAGTTCTCAGCAGTGGTTTCATTTTGAATTTGGAAAAGACGTTGTATGCTCCTAGTTTTTCTAGGAACTTAATTTCAGTTTCAAGTTTTGTACCTTTGGGATTTTCCTTTACATTTTCAGATGTAAACTTCAGTTTATTTTATAAATCTGATCTTGTTGGAAATGGTACAATGTCTGATGGTCTTTTCTCTATTGATTTTCAAAATGATACTACTCATGATGTTATGCATGTTTACGCTGGTAATAAAAGATGTGTTATAAATGAGGATTCCTCTATGTTGTGGCACCGGAGATTGGGACATATCTCCATACAGAGAATTAAGCGATTAGTAAATGATAAAGTACTTAGTGCTTTAGACTTTACTGATTTTGATACGTGAGTGGATTGCATTAAGGGAAAGCAAACCAACGTATCTAAAAAAGAGGTTTATATGAAACAACCTGAAGGATTCTCCTCTAGTGATGGTGAGCATTTAGTGTGCAAACTTAAGAAATCCATATATGGATTGAAACAAGCCTCCCGTCAGTGGTATTTAAAGTTTCATGATGTTATCTCTTCATTCGGTTTCGTAGAGAACATTATGGATCAATGCATATACCAGAAGGTTAGTGGGAGAAAAATTTGTTTCTTAGTTCTATATGTGGATGACATTTTACTTGCAACTAATGATAAAGGTATATTGCATGAGGTGAAACAATTTTTCTCTGAAAACTTTAATATGAAGGACATGCTTCCTATGTCATTGGTATAAAGATTCATCGAGATAGATTCCAAGGTTGTTTGGGATTGTCTCAAGAAAATTATATCAATAAAGTTTTAGAGAGATATCGGATAAAAGATTGTTCACCTAATATTGCTCCCATAGTGAAGGGTGACAGGTTCCATGAGAACCAGTGCCCGAAGAATGATCTTGAGAGGGACCAAATGAGGAACATTCCCTATGCTTCGGTTGTTGGAAGCCTGATGTATGATCAAGTCTGTACAAGACCTGACATTGCATTTGTTGTTGGGATGTTGGGTTGATATCAGAGTAACCCTAGTAAAGACCACTGGCTTGCTGCAAAGAAAGTGTTACGGTACCTTCAAGGGACCAAAGACTACATACTTATCTACAAACGGACGGATAGCTTGGATGTGATTGGATACTCCGATTCAGATATTGCTGGCTGCGTTGATTCTCGTAAATCACCATCAGGATATATGTTCATGTTGGCCGGTGGAGCTGTATCTTGGAGAAGTGGTAAGCAAAGTTTAACTGCCACATCCACTATGGAGGCTGAGTTCGTATCATGTTTTGAGGCTACTTCACATAGTGTATGGATGAAGAGTTTTATTTCAGGGCTTAGAATCGTTGATTCGATTTCTAGACCGCTGAAGATATATTGCGATAATTCAGCTGCAGTTTTTATGGCTAAATACAATAAAAGTGGTAGTCGAAGTAAGCATATCGACATTAAGTATTTAGCCATAAGAGAACGTGTTAAGGATGGTTCAGTGGTCATTGAATACATAAGCACTGAATTAATGATCACCGATCCTTTGACTAAGGGCATGCCACCATTGAAATTTAAGGATCATGTTGTTAAAATGGGACTTGGGTCCATTATGTGATTTTTCGTTGTAAGAATGAATATTTATAATTCTTCTTTGATATTTCTCATTATACAAATTATAGTATACACATTCAGTTTGAGAAATATACTTTAGTTTATGAACCTCGAATAAACATAGGGTTTATTCATTAAGTTTATGGGCAATAAATAAAGAAAAATAATACATTGTGATACATGGAAGATAATTCTTGATAACATATAGAGAATTTATCGCTATGATTCATGTATTATGTTTTTATACTACAGTGCATAAGAAAATACAGACCAAGTGGGAGAATGTTGAAAATCATTGCCGACAACTATTAATGGGAGTAGTTGACATTATGACTTTTGCATTTAAAGATGGTCTGCATTTTTCTGCATTATGACTTTGTCTATGAACACTGTTCACATGCATGCGCTCGCTTATTTTATAAAAACTGCTGCTCGGAGGATTGATGGAATTCGAAGAGAGAGCATTTTTGAAATTCTGAAAGAGTTTCGTTCAGTGAAAGAGGTTCCCCATTCCAGTGATTTCATTCAGAAAATAAACCACCGTAGAGAAATCAATTGGATTTAGAAGAAACTCTAAAGGAAGGGAAAGGAACTGAGGTAATTGTTTTGAATTTATTCCGCATAGATCTAAATGTTTTAATTATGTTACCAAAAGCATGTTTAGATCGTCTGTGTTTAACTTACAGAACCCATCAATTTTCTGTGTAGGACGGCAACCGGAGCTTTTCAGTTTAACTTGATGTCTGTTATTGTTGCATCATTTTTATATCATGTCAAGTTTAGGACCATAAAAAATTTGTGCGGTGGTGACCTAACTTGGTAGGCCCATACTCTAGTGGCTAGGGTTAAATGGTTAATATAAGTTCAGTTGATGAATTTTAGTGAACAAGAAGAGGAAGCAGAGAAACCACAGGCAGAAGGCGAGAAAAAGAATAATATAATCTACCCTGTCAGACAATCCTTTACACGGTTATATATAGAGGTGGCTAACGAGCCGAGTCAAGCATGCCGAGCCTGAAAAAATCTGTCTCGTTGAGCCTGCCAAGCTTAACGAGCCGAGCCTAACGAGCCTGCCGAGTCTAACGAGCCGACTGAGACTAACGAGCCTTAATGAGCCGAGCCTAACGAACCAAATATACATAAATAATAATATCTTATATAAATATATTATAAATTATTTTCAATATTGAAATATTGATAAAAAGATTGGTGAAAAGATTGAAAGAATATGAGAAAATTTTGATGAAAAATTGTAGAGATAATGAGGAGTATATATAGGATGACAATTGCCAACCGTTGGATCAAGCAACGGTCTCAAGAGCGTTGCTTGATCACATTTGATTCAACCAGGCAACACAGCAATGGTCTGAAGACCGTTGGGCAACAAAGTATGAGGCTCAGTCCGAAGGCTCAATCGAGCCTCAGACTCAGATGAGACTGAGTCTCGGTCTTGGAGACCGAGACTCCACACTCTAGGCGAGACTGCAACGCGACGAGACAACAAGCTTCGAGAAACTGGAACGGTCTTCAGAGACTTTGAGATGATGAGCTTCGAAGCTGGAACGGGAGGCAACGATGACCCTTCTCCAAACTGCAACGCGAGACCGAGATGACCCTCCTCCTTCGATGCCCAGAGTGCAACGCGAGCCGACAACGCTCCTTCAGCCTTCGACACCGAGACGACGAGCTTCAGCCTTCGACGATGAGCACTAGCCTTCGACGAGACGACGACAAGCTTCAGCCTTCGACCCCCCGACGACGAGCTTCGACGCTAGACGACTCGTCTCACCTTCACTTGAGTCGCGAGATCCAGAGCGGGAAGAGACGACAATCACGTCTCTTCAGCCTGGACGGGCTCGCGCGGGCCCGTGCAAGCATTTCCCAGGCGGGCTCGCCGATCCAGCCCGCCAGGCTCGCTAGCCAGCCCACTCGCCAGGCTCGCGAGCCCGAGCTTGGCTGGCTGGCGAGCCCGCGATTTCTGGCTCGGCTCGGCCCGCCAACCAAGCCCGGGCCAAGCCTGCTCATCTCGGCTTGGCCCGCGGCAGCCCACCCGTTAGCCACCACTAGTTATATATATAAACATTCTACACTATTGCCATTAACATGTGGCATCAAAACATAAGAAATGCCAAAAAGAAAAAAGAAATTTTTATACAGATGAAGGGTGATGATCCAACATTCTCAATAAGCTAATGGTTGGAGAATGAGCAGCTTGGACCGAAGATCAAGAAATCGAGATATAGGCAACGGTTTGGCCTAACAATCTGGAATTTGTGAAGTAGATGGAGTAAACTGCACAACCAGAACTTCTTGTGCAGCTTTATCCCTCACAAAGTATAAATCAATTTCGATGTACTTCGCCTTAGAATGAAGAACCGGGTTTGAGTAAAGATAGGAAGCTTTGATGCTATCCGTAAATATTATTGGGGTAGCTAATTTAATATCTAGTTTGAGCACAAGAGAATAACCAAGATAACTCAATGGCACGGTTTGCAACAACACGATAATGTAATACCCAAGATAAATAAGTATTTTTGAGTTGAAAAAATTGATATATTAGAAAAAAAAATAAAATATAAAAATGGTCACAGATTTGTGAAGAGGAAAAAATATCTACGGTAGCCAGGTAATATGAATTAGAAGAATGCATGTTCATTGTGGTGAAAAGTGTTCATTGTAATAAAGAGCAATGTCATTTGGACGAAAGAAATTTTTTAAGAAAAGAGAGTACGACAATTGTTACATAAAGTTAAAGAATGATTGAGATTAAAAATGGTGTAAGGCACTGAAACCCAAATAAAAAGAAAGTGCAGGAGAATGAAAAATCGTTGGATAATTAATGAGAAAGTTTATAGTCATTGGATTAAGATGGCAGAATAAAAAAAGATGTTTCCGTAGAAAGATGTCATGTGAAAGAGAAAGGAAGTGCGAGAGATAGGATTATTGTCGGATTAAATAAATAGAAGAGTTGTAACCATTAGATTAGAAGACAAAGTAAAAAGATACTTCCGCAGAAATATGCTTTGCAGGATAGAAAAGATGCTGTGTGTGAAAAAGAATGACCATCGGTCAAACATTATGATGAAACAAGAATCGTTAGATTAGGGTAAAGATGTTCCTATGAAAGGGAAGGATTCCTTGAGGGAGGAAAAGTGTCGGACACAAAAGATTCCTTGAGTAAACATAAAATTCTATCACGACCCGGAGGTGGACCTACCAGAATCCCCAGGTCAGGTGATCCGATTCTTAGAGAGAACTCGATCACTCAACCTAAGGATAGGATGAAGCAGAAGTCTCAACACAAAATTTAGTTCAAAATGTAAATCACATGGGTTGAGATCCACAGAGTGATCAGTAAGAGTCAAGATAGTATAAAAGAAATAAACAAAGAATGTACTGTGCAGGAATCAAACCAAACAACGCCATACAGCAAATTCCAAACATACCAAAGACGAAGGGATTAGATCGATAGACCTCCATTCATCCAAGGGTAAGTTGAAGCACCCACTAGAGCGGACAACAACAACGCCCTACAACGTCCCCGTACTAAACCTATACATCAACCTTAGGAAAAATATAGTCTAAGGGGTAAGTGACAAACTCAGTAGGAAAATCTATACTAAATGCAATGCATGTAAAAATGTTTTTTCTCATCCTTTAGAAAAACTATGTCATTCTTTTCATTTACTTTGCATGGATTTTAAATCATAAATCTCTTTATCATTTTATTAAATAGGTCCAAGGTTGTCGATAAAAGCTTTTGTCAAAACATGTTGTATACCTCGAAAATATGCCAAGGCTGTTTTCAATCTGAAAATGTCATTAGTGAAAATAGATGATCACACAAGGATCCATCCGTCACACATCAAAGAAAAGGCGGCCATCTGTATGTAGCAACACCTCATGGTGCAACAGAAATGAAATGACGACGATCTTGATATCCAGCACGTCACCAAAGTTGCTGAGGAGCCACGCTCAGTGCCGACACACCCCTTAAAATTGAGTAACGGATAAGGATGCCGCGACAGATTGCTCCTCAACTAGCTACCTACATGATCCAATTGACAACAGTTGCCGACGAGCAGAGCTACGAGCCATTACGCCACCTGTCAAATGGAAAGGTACTAGACGAGCAAAACGTAGTGACTAACAACCTCCTGATCCACATGACTAAAAATCCTGGCTAGATTCTGGGCCTCGAGGGAGTGCATCATCAACGCCCTATCAGCCTTTCAGCTTTCGGGGCTTGAAACCAAAGGACATGTTATAAATGCCCTATCACCCTTTGCGTTCGTACAAACAACCAATCTTCACACAGCAAAAGATTGCACAAGATAGCATTGTGGTGCTTTAGTGCCAAAACTGCCTAAAGCATCATGAGGATTCATCCTCCCAACATAACCATGGAATATCAAATAGTATACCATGTACAATAAAATATATGTGAGAAAACAAACATATACACAAAAAATGAACGAGCTGTCAAACAGTCCCTGTCAACTTTTCAAGTGTGGTATCCCACACAATATCAGTTTAAAAATATGATGCGATGCGATGCAATGCATAAAATATAAAAATCTCTACCTCGATGACGGGCTTACCGACTAGCTAGCTCCACACGCTATCAACTAGTGACATCTCCAGAACCTATAACAATGTAATACCCCAACTTTTTAAGTGGGTTGACTATCGGGGTATTACCAAGAATGTACTTGTTAGATAATATATTGTGGGAATTAACGGAAAATTAACGTAATCAAAATAAAATAAATATTAATTTAATAAAATTGAAATATATATAATAATTGGGAATTTAAAATGTAAAGGAGTTAAATTAATAAAAATTAGGGAGATTTAATAAATTAATTAATTGGGGATGTTAAGTGTTGGGTTTGAATAATTTAAAGGAGAAATTGAAGAGTGATGAACCGGTGAACCGGTTCAACCCATTTAAGTGAAAGGCCTTCGGCCATTCATTGGAGGGAGGCGAAATCGCGAAGAAACAGAATGGCCTTCGGCCATTCTGTGAGAGGGAGAGAACAGGAAAGAGGGATAGACAGGGAGTGTCACACCCCTAATTTTTCTCCGTGCGGAATAGGGCGAATAGGTGTGCGGCGCCGTAGTCCCACTACGACCAGCCTCTCTCCGAATATTCTCGGATGTCGCCTCCTCTCGTTGAACACAAACTCTTTACGGGAGCTCGGCCCCCAACCCTTTCTTTCGATTCCAAACCAAAGAAACTAGGAACAATTCTCGCCACTCGGAACACCACAACTCTCTCAAGGATGACTAATCACTCAATGATTATCAATGCCTTGGTTGGTGCCTCAAGGGTCTTATTTATAGGCAATAAGCAATCCTAATTCAACTAGAATTAGGAATCCTAAGGCTAGTAGGATTTGTAGCTCCAATCCAGTGTGTGCTAGTCCATGCTAGTAGCTCCAATCCAGTGTGTGCTAGTCCATGCTAGTAGCTCCAATCTAGTGTGTGCTAGTCCATGCTAGTAGCTCCAATCTAGTGTGTGCTAGTCCATGATAGCGCACTGTCGTCCCAGTTGGCGCGCTGCTGGCCCAGCCCAATCGCGCTGCTGTCTTCTCCTCTGCGGCGCACGCGCTGCCGACGTCTACTCCTGCCTGATGCGCGCCCCGCACGCAGCTTGTTTGCATAGTGCACCCAGTGCACTGTTGTGAGGCTTCCCAGAAGCCTCCTTTCAGGCGCTGCGCCCGTTTACGCCTTGTGAGAAAGGGGGTGTGACAGGGAGAGACAAAGGGCGACGAACGCTGGGAGCGGGGGGATGACGACGACGACGATGGCGGTGAGGCGAGCTCCGGTGCGGCTCCTTTAGGGCGAGCATCGCGGGTCGCGACAGTGAGCGCTGGCGTCGGGTTGAGGGGCGAGATTCCAGGGCTGCTCGGCGACGGGAATGGCGACAGTGAGGCGGACGGTGACGGCAACGCTCGGCGATGCTGGGTGCTGCTGGTCCTCAGGTCTCCGGGGTCGTGGTTTCCTCGGGTGGTGCTGGAATTGGACCGGCCGAAGGCCTTGGTCCAATTGCTGGTTCAGGGAGACCGAGTCCTCCTCTTCTTGGCGTGTTCTCCAAGCCGACAGGGGGGACATGTTGACCTCATAGCTGAGGATGGCAGAGTAGAATATTGAGTGCTCTACTCTAGGAGAGGCAGTGGGCAGGGGAGAAATATAGGAGGTTCTGTCGATTTTCTTCACCTGCTGGTGAAGCTGTGTGTAGGAAGGAGGAAATGAAGGCAAGCTGGAAGCTCTCTGGAGAGCTGAAGCCGTGGACAGCAGGAGAAGATGGAGGCAGAAGCTTGGAGCTCTCTCTCTGGAGCTCTCTCTCTGGAGGCTGGTCGATGCTTCAGATGGTGAGTTTCCTTCCCTGGTTGTTGATAATGTAATCTGTTGGTTGGTTGTTCTGATTTCAAGCATGTAATTCTTTATTGGTTGGTTACTCGACAAGGTGTTCAACCTGTTATGTTGCTAGGAGGTGAAGTGTGACTCTGTGTGTGGAGTGTTTCATGTTATGTTCTGAAATTGAATTTACTGCTACTGCCTTTATGCCATAAATGGTTTGTTATGTATGTTTTTGGTTGGTTTAATAACCTGTAACTTTTGATTATGTGATTTAGTTGTTGTTGGTTGGTTGAATAACCTGTTAAGTTATACTTTTGATTATGTGATTTAGTTGTTGTTGGTCGGGTTAATAATGTGTTGAGTGTATGTTTGGTGCTTTGTTGCTTGAGTTAATGTGCTGTAATGTTGATTATGCACTCTGTTGTTGGAAATTCAAATTAGTACTGCTAAGGATAATTGTGTGTGTTGTTGGAAATTATACTTTGTGTATTGTTGTGAGTATTATGTTCACTTTATTATTGGATTTCAAACACGTTAGATAGGAACTCTGAATATTGAAATATATGGAAATGCTATGTTTGGATTGTGATATGCACTTGATCGTTATTGGCTCTGTTGTTGGTTGATTATGTGTTCTGTGATTCGTCACTCTATTAAATTGGTGTTCTGTTATTTAGTTAGAAATTTTGAAATAAGTTGTTGTTAAATTGGTGTTCTGTTATTGGAGGAATGACCTGTTGGTGTTCTGTTTTAGTGCGGTCAACTAAAACATAACAATGGTTAATACGACACTTTAATAGACAACTAGAAAGACCAACTAGTCTAGAAGACTCGGTGACAGTCGACGGAACACAACACGCTTGACCTGAACAACTCAATAGTTGTAATATCCAAACATTTTATCGGGATTAGAAATATATTATGTATGAATTTTGGAAATTTTAGAATGATTTTCTCATGGGATGTAACATTCTGATATCCCGTAACGGAATGAAGTCCAAGATAAAGTGTTGGTTTTTAGGTTCCTTCGCACGGCGGAATTACCAATGTTCATAACAACGGTAACATGCGTAACCTATGTATCATGAAAAACAATTTCAACATGAACATAAAATGGATTGTTGTTATAATATATTAATAATAATATGTATTGAAAATCTTTATTTAGATCTAAGATAAAAGATGAAGAATATTACCTTTGTAGCTTACTTCACACAGGTACAAAATCAACCTTCGATCTTCTCCGCCAATCCTCCTCACCTCGAATAAGCACGTGTGGGCGTGATGAACGAAACAAGATCACACTCAATTTATGATAGATCGTATTCTCAACACATGAGACGATCTATTTGGATTTATAAAACACTTCTCTAAAGCCAACACGGAAGACACAAATTTTGCTCTCAAAATGGATTCTTTAGTCTCAAAGATTTCCACCTCAACTTCAACTTTTTCTCTAACAACCTTCATCTCATGAGGTTGAACCTCTATTTATAGTGGTATTGCTCCAGAATGACCATTATGACATTTAGAGAAAAACACTACAAATTCTTCATTAAAGTTATCATTGATTTCATACATTTATAATAATGTTATGGAAATCAAAAGTCTTGTCACCATAGCTCAACACTTAGCATATTTAAGTTATAACACATTTATGACAAAAATGTTATGGAAAACAAAAGGTCATGTCATTAAATCAAATTTGACATTAATTCAAATTTGACAAAATCCATTTTAAAAACTTTTTTTAAAAGTTACTTTATATTTGTTAATTAATTGAATAATCAATAATTCGATTATTTCATTTAACAAAAATATTAACTTTGACAACTTTTATCATTTTGTCTTAATTAATTGAATAATCAATAATTCAATTATTTCATCTAATGAAAAAATAATAATAAACTTATGATTGAGTGTATTAAATAATTAATTCATAATTAATTATTTAATCTTCTTTGTTTATTTTTCTATTATTCGAATAATGATAGAATGTGATGAAGGGACCGATGGACCTATAGTTTTAAGCTCCAATAATATTTCGTTAATTAATATAAACTCTTTGTATTAATTAACATTCTTATTAACTCTAAAATAATTCCACTAAATACTTAGAGTTACACTCTTAAAACTATAGAGTATATTTACTTAAAGTAATGTCCATTGATATAGTCATTACATAGATATTAACCCTCCATTTAGATTCACAATAGAGCTAGGTTTATAATTCGTTAACCTCTCATATTGCGTCTTTATCCCTGACTACCATTAGTCTTGATTGAATAATTAATTCATAACAATTATGAATTACGCGCTAATTATTCGATCCTAGAACTAACAAACAAGGGAATCTATATATATGGATTTCATTGTATCGATATTGACATTCCCAGCTATTCATTTTAATTTACTCCCAATATACAAGGTATACGAATCGTAACTCGTACAAAACTTTACCGAGTAAATCAAAGAATAAATCAAAATAAAATAGGGGTTTATTAAATACAACGAATTTAGATCATACATATATGACCATCATTATGATAAAATTGATTGTTCTATATTTAACAGAAATTATCAGAACAATATAATTTTTATCTGGTCCAGTCCTATATAATCATATTATATAAAATATATTTATCTTATGTCACTACATATTTAGTTGGGATATGACTATACATTCTTAATGAGATAAATTATGTTTATGACTATGAACTATTTGAAGATTTCATACTTCAAATATAAGTCATGGACATAATATGGTTATTACTCTTTATATTTTATCCATCATATATACAATATATATGTCAATATAAAGTTAGCATAAATAACCAAAGAATTTTCTATGAATTTTATAAAACATAATCTAAAATGTTAACATAATATCAATCAATACAAACATATTCATATATTATAAAATTGTTCTATTATATTTGCTTGTTGGACACATTACTCCTAACAAAAAGACCCCTTCAATGGCAACTCATAGCCCATGGTGGTGTTAGGGATTGAGAAGGGTCCAATGGAGGCCCAAGGAAGGAATGGATTGAATAGAAAATGAATAAAATTGAAGATGGACCAAAGCAACCCACGGCCTAGGCCCACTGTGTGCGCCGCCCAGAAGTCAATGGGTGCGCCGCCCAGACAGCAGCCAGACAGTGCCCCCGCCGACAACGTGTGTCACCCAGACAGCCGCCAGACAGCGCGCCCGCCGACAATGCGCTCGCCAGCTGACAGCGCATCCCGCCCGCCAGTGCGCCTCACCAACTACGTCCCCTGCCTTAACCGCGTGTGTGCCATCGCTGACCAGCTGATTGCCACGTCGAGCGCGCCTCCCATGTGCCACACATGGCAATTCTTCACCTAACATTGAATTTTTGCATTCTTTTATATATTTTATGTAATTTTATAATGTTTCTATATCCCATAGAGTTGCCTATAAATAGATGGGCAAACCTTAAATGCAAATGATAACTTACAACTTAAAATTTGAGAGCATTTTTGCTTAGAGAGTGATTCCCTTCTTGAGTTCTCTTTGAAAACTTGATCTTCTTCAATTGTTTGTTTCATGAGATCAAACTTAATAGCTTTGGTTCAGCCAACAAGTTTGGTTTGGGTCAAGCTCCTTTCTTTAGTAGTTTCAATTCTTATCTCTGCATAGATAACGGGTCGAACTCATAATCCGTTTGAATCTCCAAGGCGTCCTGTGAACATTTCGCATTGTTATCGGGTCTCGGATATATGAGAGAGAAAGTGTGGAGGAGGAGGTACTCAGGAATCGAGAGAAGTTACGATTTTAGAGATTCTACCATGGAAAAATTCTACAAGAGCTAAGAAATAGAATGCGGTGGCCAATGTAGACCTTGCATCACAGGATTTTATGTTTTCATTTAATTACATTATTGTTGAAAATACTGTTAGAATTATGCGTATAAACTACGAATAAATAAATGTTAAAAATATCATTGGAATTATCATGAAAACTATCATTAAAATAATGTCAACATAATTACAGAAATTATTGTTGTAATTAATGTACAAAATAACAAAGAAAATACGTAAACATAAAAATGAATAAAAATTATTATTGTACTGCTGTTAATTCCATTGTATTGTTTTGAATTGTACATGCATCATGATAGGGTTTATGAAACTGCTGACATATGCATAGCATGTTAATAAATGAACCAATAAACATAAATAGGTGTACGAGATCGGAGGTGACGCCCCTAATGGATGAATCTTCTCGTTGGAGTGATGGTTAAGCCACAAAACGGTATAATGGATCAAACTTCCCTAGATTAATAAGTTCTCATACATCTTGACTGTTAAGTGAAACTAATATGGCATGTAGAGGGGATAGGTTCTTCTCTAAAACAACTACATAAGCATTGCATAGCATATACATACATTGTAACGACTCAATTTTTATTTACTTTAAATTCGCGTGAAATTTAAAACTTTTCTTTTTATAAAAACGTCAGAGTATTTTTCTTTTATAAAACGCATCGGAATTAAAACAAAGCGTTAAAGAATATGAAGTAATTTACAAACCCTTTTACAAATAATTTCCTTTTAAATTCTTTAGCCCAACCAGTCATAAGATCCACCTCGTGCAAATCCTTCATCAACTGTCTTTGACTTGTTCACTTGCTTCTCGTACGTACCTACATCACAAGACCTAACTAATGAGCCAAATGCTCAGTAAGAGATAAAAGGAAATGCAACACAAATGTGATGCATGATCATGCGATGCATTACAGAAAAGAGCCGTATCTTTTCTGGAAATCAGGGTGGAATACTCCATAGGGTCATGTGGCTGAATCATTTCACTCCGATGAGGAGGTATATCCATCGGGAGTGTTTCACAAGCCGATATTCTCACTTTTGTTAAAGACGTTGGGGAATTCAGAACGAGGGAAGTGTGAACCCTAGATTTCACGTAGCTAACTCATATCTCACTGCTCCCTACGTTGGAGTATCCTACCGTATAGAATTTCACCAAATCACCCGAACCCCCACACGCCTTTTTATATTTATTAATTATGTCATGGAATATGTTCATGTATGCAATATGTTCTTGAATACATACAGTCCTATATGATGATATAAATGTCTAATAAACATATCATGAAAAGAACACACAATATTCAATCCTAACTCTTGTGAAGTAGGGTCCGAAGACCAAAGCACAGTAAGTATCAACTTACCTAGAGTCTTCAATGCGATTATGTCATTTGTCTTAGTACCTTCAAAACCATTCAATAAGTCATCATTAAAATCACGTATTACTAACTTTTCTTCTACAACTAATTACCTTAACACTTCCATTATCATAACAGAATAGTAATAACCCACCATAGTTGCTCATTCCATCAATGAGACAGGATAATATAGAGAATGTATTGTACAAAACCAAATAGTATTCCATCACAATAACATGTTTCCCACATAAGAGTAAAGAGCCATTTAACTCAATAACATACATATGCATTATAATTCATTTTAACATATCCATTCCATTATTCTTATCAGCAAGACAATTTTCTGGCAGTAGAATTATCAACCTTACCATTATTCCATATCCATCCATAATAGAAAGCATAAATTCCTCAACCCACAAAGTATATCCATCCAAACGGTAAAAACACAAAAACTCATTCCTAAATTACATGGCATATTCTTTTATCTTTATCGAAACAGAACTCATTAGTACAATGCCTCACTACTTAACATTATCATCTTCATGCCAAACATAAAATCCAAACAACAATTAAAAGGCTCAACTATTGAACAGTCGCTAATAGCCACAACTTGATTAACAACAGTTCAACTTAGCAACTAATAGACATCTAAAACAAAGCCAATCCAATATTCAGATATTTACCATCCAACAGAGGCATCCCAATGTATTTCAACATCCAATAACTCATTCAAAATATTAACTTTCATAAGCTTCAAACCAACAATACTAACAAATTGTCCAACATTGTACCAATCAAGGAGACAGTGATCTATTTCCCACCAATTCTCCAACAGAGAACATATCTACAATTTCAGACATATAATCAAGAATAAAACTCAATAGAACCAACATAATATAATTCCAACCAGGATGCTCATCCAATATCTCAACTAGAATTTAACATCAATAGAGTAATCATACAACAAAATCCATAACAAAGATGAGGAAAACTCCTTACAAACAGACCCGAGGAGAAACATGGAGCTGTTTCTCACAGTTCACGGGCTTCACCCACTGCACTCCTCATAATCCATCCCCCAGTCACAATCGACAAAATCCTCCAGAGAGCACCCACCATAGAGCACCCGAGAGCAGCAGCAGAAATCCTCTTTCAACAAAATTCACTGCCATATCTATATAGGCAGAGAATATCTGTCACAGCTGAGAGGATTACACACTTCAAGGAAGGTAGTCCACTTACCAAACTCCACGTGGAAAGCTAGCCAAAGGAGCAGCACAATTCATCACAGCCAGAATAAACCGGGTTCACCTCCACAGAACTGGTCAACACAGGCAGCAGAGCATCTGCTGAAGCCCGTCAATAGCCCAGCCACAATCCCCTGCCAATTCATTCGCCCCTGCCAACACCACCGCCACTGATTCGTCCACGGAACCATCCGTTATAGAGTCAAGTTACCCGACAATCGACAATCAAAACACTTACCTTGGACAACCACAAAGAGAAACGCAACATAACCAATCGGCCAAACTCGCGGAGCCCAAGCCCGCCATTCATCACGTTGCTCACAGCCCTCGCCAGTAGCCAGCACACCCAGAGTCACACGCCGGCGCCGACCCGGGCCCGAGTTCTTCCTCTCTCTCTCTTGTCGCTCCCCCCTCTCTATTCTTCGATCTCACTCTCGCTCTCTCATATGCTCTCTCTCTTTCTCTCAAATGGCCGAAGGCCAATTTTACTTCAATTCAAACCGGTTCACTCCCCCTTTTTATGAATTCTTCTTTTACTTTTTAATGTAATCCATTTCCTTTAATTTAATTTAATTAATTCAATTAATCCCTAATTTAATCTTCACATAATATTCATTAAATTTCTAATTAATTACTCTCCTATATTTTAATCCTACTTTATTTATTTTCTTCATTTTTCATTAAAACCAAGTCATTTAATTATTTCTGACTAAGTCGAACCAAAATCGGTTCAGTCCATATTTAACAATTACGTCCTTGGTAATATCCCGATAATTATTCAGCTAATTCGAATATCCCCAATTACTTTCCAATTTATCCTTTTTAAATTTCGATATAAAAGTTGGGGCATTACAATCCTTCCTCATAGAAATTTCATCCTCGAAATTTGTTCAACGTAATTATTCCTTTGATCTACAACTCAGCGTAACTTCTCATATACTACTTTTGCACGAAACATCCAAAATATTACATCCTTTTTACTTCTGTAGGGCACAAGGACTTAGCAAAATTCTATCTCACATCTAAGTTATCAAATTGTCAGCTTCATTGGTCGTAAAAGAAAAATCTTCGTCCAATATTTATTTCTTTTCACCAGATAATTTATGTCAAACCACCATAACGTGAACAACCTCCAAAATCTCGTCCTTTGTCACAAGATTCCACCTTCATTTGTATCATTCACAATAAAATATACTCTTGAAGCAACCGTTTTTGGTTTCATAAGTCACAACATGACAATTGTTGACAAAAGAATCCTTTTTATTTCACTTAAAACATCGCTTCGATCCTGCAAGGCATCTATCAAATTGATCTCCTTCATTATCCTACCATAAATTGAAGCTGACATTCTTACACTCCCCATATTCTACTGTTCATTTCATCATTTGATTCATATTCGATCAATATAATTTACCAAAACTCCATCTTGACCACATTAAATTCTTGACAATACCTACACACATACTATACAATTTCATTCTATACGAACAAGAAATTCCTTTTTATCACCTTGAATTCCTCAGAGTATATTTTACCCTCAACTAACTCATTCTGCACTTTTCCTATATCCATAATAACCAACGAAATGTGAGAACAATCACCGTACATTTTCACATTTAATTCTAACAAATATATACATGACAAACTCTTACATTGTTTTTAACATACCACCCTACACCACTCAATCCTAATGCGCTCCAACCATTATCGTCATGAAGTATAAAATCTCAACTCACTTCACCCATTCCTCTAACTGAATTTCATAGTAACAGATTTGAAACATCGGCCGAATCCATCCCACAATTCTAAGTTAATTTATTGACTATTTCATCTATTAGATTCCTATTTCATCACCGTTTCTGTATCCGTATCCGTATCTGTATCTGTATCTGTATCCATATCCATTCCCGAAACTCTGTTTCCAGAAATTAGTTTCCGTTTTCGTTTCCGTGTCTGGACAGTAAATCCTTAATCAATTATTTAATTACCTTAACAATTCCCTCAATTAAATCCATTAGCAACAGATTCAGAATATCAATCAATTCCATTATGCGATTCTCCTAGTAAGCCAACCCTTCGAATGTTCGAGGTACCGACTTAACGAATCTTCAAACCTATATCTTGTTCTACAACGGATAACGCTTATATATGACAGACTTTCAACTCCAATTTAGAACAAAAATTGAGTCATTCCAAATCATACATTTTTAACTTCCAATCAAAATCAATTATTAATGTTAGCCCTACGTGAACATACATTGTGCTACCTAAACTCTTAGACAGATTTTTCATCCAATAATTCAACTCGGCACATAACTTTTTTTTTTTTGTTAATTTTTAATTTTTAGAGAGTCCCTTAAATCCATAAATCAAAATCTTCAGACCTAATAGTTTCCAAACTTCATCAATTTACGAGGGGCAAGTTGAAATCCAACTTCGAGTTAGTAATTAACTCATTACACGTACGGACTCCTCGATCATTTTCTAAATCGTAACATTCTCCATATCTTACACCTCTATAATTCTTATCTTAAGTCCTTGTACTGCTCACACGATCCGAGGTAAGCCATGACAACACTTTAGTTAACTTTCATGCACCATAACCGTTTTCCCTACATTCGAAGTTGAGTAAATTTTCTTAGTTTACATGTCCATATTGTGCGAGAAGTTTTCTCAAACTCTATCTTCATCATTGTAGTCACATCTTCGATTGTCCTGATTAGGTCTCACCCGAGATAGAGAACTTAAACCAAATCCAACACAGACCCACTATTCATTTTAAATTTCTTCTAACTCAACCAATTACCAAGATATTATTCCTTAGACTACAACCCAAAACGTCAAACAGTAAGTGTCATAACCATCTCAAAATTCATCCTCAATTTTAATCCAAGTCAGTTGTACAAACAGATTATATTCCCAAATTTCCAGTCCATGACGAAATCTAATCTATCTAGGAAGCAACACTCAATCAGTACCTAAAACGGTTCCTTATCCTAGCTCAAGATAGATTCCCAACTTAACCCAGCAGGCACTGATCACGATGTCAAATACCCAACAATCCGTTGCTAAAGATCTAAAACACTCTCTCTATAAATCCTTAATAATTTTGACCAAATGGATAAACACTTGACTAACTAATTATCGTCATCATAGTTTAGCTTATTCACTAACCCACAATGTTCTTCCTTCTCATAACAAATCCACCCCCTTATCTAATTCCTTGCAATGTTGACGACCTAGCCAAATTGTCTAGTTCACGCAGAATTTACTTTCCATTAATCCCTTTTCAATTTATAAAAATTTGGGCAGAGTCTACCCTATTTCTTTACTCTCCCAAAGCTAATTCCTGCACTCAAAACCCAAGCAGTTCCAGTATCGTCTATCTTTTATCATATCTATCATTCTACTCTATCAAAAGTAAACCACGATCACTTACATCAATTACAAGCATCCCCAAATACTGTACTATTTTCATTACGTTTTCCATAAATTTCTCCAAGTGACGGGATTGTTGTTCCACTAACAAACACTTACATAATTAGATAAAGAAAAGAACTAATTATAATACTTATAGCCGATGGAGTATTTCCACGTCGAATCTTGTGTTAGTAGGCAGTATACAGAATCGATTTTAAAACCCGGGACGCTCTGATACCAATTGAGACGACCCGATTTTTATTTACTTTAAAAGCGCGTGAAATTTAAAACTTTTCTTTTTATAAAAACGTCAGAGTATTTTCCTTTTATAAAACGCATCGGAATTAAAACAAAGTGTTAAAGAATATTAAGTAATTTACAAACCCTTTTACAAATAATTTCCTTTTAAATTCTTTAGCCCAGCCAGCCACAAGATCCACCCATGCAAATCCTTCATCAACTATCTTTGACATGTTCACCTGCTTCTCGTACGTACCTACATCACAAGACCTAACTAATGAGCCTAACGCTTAGTAAGTTATAAAAAGAAATGCAATGTAGATGTGATGCATGATCATGCAATGCATTACAGAAAAGAGTTGTATCTTTTCTAGAAGTCAGGGTGGAATACTCCATAGAGTCATGTGACTGAACCATTTCACTCCGACGAGGAGGTATATCCATCGGGAGTGTTCCACAAGCCGATATTCTCACTTTTGTTAAAGGCGTTGGGGATTTTAGAATGGGGGAAGTGTGGACCCTAGATTCCACGTAGCTAACTCCTATCTCATTGCTCCCTACATGGGAGTATCCTACCATACAGAATGTCATCAAATGACTCGAACCCCCACATGCCTATTTACATATATTAATTATGTTATGCAATATGTTCGTGAATACATATAGTCCTATATGATGATATAAATGTCTAATAAACATATAATTAAAAGAACACACAACATGCAATCCTAACTCTTGTGAAGTAGGGTCCGAAGAGCAAAGCACAGTAAGTATCAACTTACCTAGAGTCTTCAATGCGACTATGTCATTCGCCTTAGTACCTTCAAAACCATTCAATAAGTCATCATTAAAATCACGTATTACTAACCTTTCTTCTACGACTAATTACCTTAACACTTCCATTATCATATAGGAATAGTAATAACTCACCATAGTTGCTCATTCCATCAATGTGACAGGATAATACAGAGAATCTATTGTACAAAACCGAATAGTATTCCATCACAATAACATGTTTCCCACAGCAAAGTAAAGAGCCATTTAACTCAATAACATACATATGCATTATAATTCATTTTAACAGATCCATTCCATTATTCTTATTATCAAGACAATATTCTGGCCGTAGAATTATCAACCTTACCATTATTCCATATCCATCCATAATAGAAAGCATAAATTCTTCAACCCACGAAGTATATCCATCGAAGCGGTAAAAACACAAAAACTCATTCCTAAATTACATGGCATATTCTTTTATCTTTATCGAAATGGAACTCATTAGTGCAACGCCTCACTGCTTAACATTATCATCTTCGTGTCAAACATAAAATCCAAACAACAATTAAAAGGATCAACTATTGAATAGTCGCTAATAGCCACAACTTGATTAACAACAGTTCAACTTAACAATTAATAGACATCTAAAACAAAGACAACCCAATGTTCAGATATTTACCATCCAACAGAGGCATCCCAATGTATTTCAACATCCAATAACTCATTCAAAATATTAACTTTCATAAGCTTCAAACCAACAATACTAACAAATTGTCCAACATTGTACCAATCAAGGAGACAGTGATCTATTTCCCACCAATTCTCCAACAGAGAACATATCTACAATTTCAGACATATAATCAAGAATAAAACTCAATAGAACCAACATAATATAATTCCAACTAGGATGCTCATCCAATATCTCAACTACAATTTAACATCAATAGAGTAATCATACAACAAAATCCATAACAGAGATGAGGAAAACTCCTTACCAACAGACCCGAGGAGAAACATGGAGCTATTTCTCACGATTCACGGGCTTCACCCCTGCACTCCTCATAATCCATCCCTTAGTCACAACCGACAAAATCCTCCAGAGAGCACCCACCATACAGCACCCGAGAGCAGCAGCAGAAATCCTCCTGCAACAAAATTCACTGCCATATCTATATAGGCAAAGAATATGCGTCACAACAGATAGGATTACACACTTCAAGGAAGGTGGTCCACTTACCAAACTCCACGTGGAAAGCTAGCTAGAGGAGCAGCACAATTCATAACAGCCAGAATAAACCGGGTTCACCTCCATAGAACCGGTCAACACAGGTAGCAGGGCATCGGCTGAAGCCCGTCAACAGCACGACCACGATCCCCTGCCAATTCATCGCCCCTGCCAACACCACCGCCACTGATTCGTCCACTGAATCTTCCGTTACAGAGTCGAGTTACCCGACAATCAACAATCGAAACACTTACCTTGGACAACCATGAAGAGAAACGCAGCATCACCAATCGGCCAAACTTATGGAGCCCTAGCCTGCTGTTCATCGCATTGCCCGCAACCCTCGCCAGTAGCCCGAGTTCTTCCTCTCTCTCTCGTCGCTCCCCCCTCTCTGTTCTTCGATCTCTCTCTCACTCTCTTATCTGCTCTCTCTCTCTCTCTTTCTCTCAAATGGCCGAAGGCCAATTTTACTTCAATTCAAACCTGTCACGACCCAAAGACAGGCCTGACAGAACTGCCGGGTCAGGCGACCCGATCCTCGTAGAGAACCCGATCACCCAGCCCAAGGCGTGTGTTTTAGCGGAAGACTTATAAATATTTAATTTGGCCCAAGATGATATGGGCCTAGGTCCAAGTAGGGATCACGAGAAAATAACGGTGCATAAATTAAAATGAAATCCAAGTACTGTGCAACAAGTCCAAACCAACATTGTTTAAAGTTTACAACCCAGATAGAAACATAAATGTCCTCACCAAATAACGATGAATCACTCAAGTAGAAATAATAGAACGCTTCAGCTCCTGATTCTCAGCTACTCTTTGCCTTTACCTGAAGTTTTGGGGAGGAGTCGTTTGGGGTGAGTGACTAACTCAGTAAGGTATGGTTATACTAAATGCACCTCATGCAAAACTGGTTTTTTTCTCTATTCTTGAAAACAAGGTTATATGTCATTCTACCATACATGGATTTTTAAATTGCTTCAAAAACTCTTTATCATTTTAACAAATCGGTCCAAGGGCCACCGATGAGGCTTTTATTTAAAACTTGTTGTATACATAAACAACTATATCTCGTAAAATAGGCCATCATTGTTTTCCAATCCAAAACGTCATAAGTGAAAAGGGGTGGTCACTCATGGACTCACCCGCCACACAGCAGAGAATAGGTGGACACCCGTCGGTGTCAACACCTCATGAGGCAGGAGGAAGTATAAATGAAGGTGGTCCGTAGATCCAACACATTACCTGGTTTGCCCGCGAGAACTATGCGTCGATAGAACTAATCTAGGGGTTTCAAACAATGGGGAGAACTTTGCATCCTAATCTAGGGGTCAAATGGCGAGAACTTTGCGATGACAATCTGTACGATAAAATAGAACTGATACGGTTGCTCACCATATAAGGACTCGGGGTAAACAAGTCTCAGCGACTGACAATCGTCTGATCCGTGTGACAAAAACCTGGCCAGGTTTCAGGGCTTGCGACCCAAGGAGACGTCATCACTCTCCCATACTAATTTACGACTTTCAGGAGTTTCAACCTGAGGACACGTCACAATGCCCTACCTATCTTTTTTTACACCCCAAACAATCAACCTTCACGCAGAAGAAGGTATTCCAGGGGATAGCTAATCCATCCCTCAAGATAAGCACAATAAATTCCAAACCATGTACGGAATTAAACGTGAGAAAACATACTACTAATAAAAACTGACATGCTGTCGAACAGTCTCCCTCATTTTTCAAGTGTGGTATTCCACAAAATAGTTATTTTTTTTTCAAAACGGGGTTGGATGCAATGCATCGCAGAAGGTATAGAAATCCCAACCTCTTTGGCGTTCTCTTGGTACTCGGAGCTACAACCTCCTCGGGAATCGTATCACACTTGCCAAAATTGACAAAGCCTGACAAAGGTATAAACGCGGTAATTTATAAATAAAGTCTAGAAAATAAACGGAGGGTCCTATATAGGGAATAGGAACCCAACAGACGTGTAAATGACTCATCTAATAATTCCAACATAATCCCCAACTTTACCCTTTGGTAAATAAATAGATCACCATCCAAACAATACTTAATCCTCAACATATTGTGCGCATTTAAATAGTTAACAATGTCACAAAATGTCTCTCAAACTTAGACATGATCAATTCTATCACATGAATAACTATAACAGAACCTTAACCTAATTCATTATTGCACAGCGGAAACATCCTTAATATCTATCTCCAATAACAATTTAAGCCATTATTCAAAATACTAAACCAAGTTAGGATCTCCAAATCCACAAATGTTAAACAACAGCAGTAACGAAACAAGGCAATTACTCCTTACTCTTTCGACTTCAACACTTCACTTATCCACAAACAAAACTAAGTAAATTCAGAGGCTAATAACCAAACTCAAAGAACAATCTTAACCCAGCATATCAACATTCCTCAAACATCTCTTGGGCAGAAATCAATTGAAGAACCAAAACTCATTTCTAGCAGCACAAATTAATCTAAATAGAGGCAGACTATCGACATTATCTCATTAACAGTAGTATAGTAATATTCATAGCGCTATCACTCAAATCAGAACAATTCAACATGTCCTAAAATCTAAATAAAACAATCTAATTGAATTTCTCACAAAGCAGACCGAATTCACATCCATCAAAATCACAGCATAATCTAGAACAGAGAGCACATTTCCCCAACTCCTCACAATGGTTTACGGCAGAACAACACAGAACAGATTTCCAACTAACAACAGCAGAGCAATGCAAAATCAGAGATTTGTTATTGGCATTTCTATCAAAAAAGCTAAAATGCAAGAGTCATTCAATCCAAACAATGAGACAGAACCAAACCACCATCCAAAAACGATTTCTGAAACTAAAAACTGAAATCGAATATACCCAACTCACCCACATAATTGAACCGGCATTCTGTTTACTCACCAGAGTCAAAAGCTGACGAAGCGGAGCTCCCCGGTTGCGGTCTTGTCGTCGTTTAGGGTTGTTCGCATCTTCGAGATGTTCAAACAAAGCTTCACCGTCGCCTATGATTTATGGTCCTCGTCTGCTCGTCCATTCGCAGTTGTTGCGCTCCTCTTCCGAAGGAGTCACTCATCTCCTTCCCTCGCAGAATGTCCTAGGACGCAAGTCGCCCTTCGCCTTCATGCCGGAATGCCGAATCCCAGCTTCGCTCCCAGCTGCCATCGCGTCCCCTCTCTCGCAAAGTTCTCTTCTCTCAGCCGAATACAAAAGCCTTTTTTTTCTTCTCTTCAAAAGCCTCCCTGCTTTCCTCTCTCTCCCTCTTCACTTTAATTCATTTTTTTTATCATTTAATTCTTCTCCAACCCTGGCGGCGCAATGCTCTCTTCTTTCAAACCCTATTCTTTCCCTTCTAAGTTAATTACTTTCTTATCCTTCTCATTTAATAAATTTCCTTTTTCTTTAATTCTCCCACTTCACTTTTTCTTCTCCCAAAAACTGACATTCACGTTTCTTTATCATTTCTCCTCCTTTAAACATTTCTTCATTTTCCTTTTTTTTATAATATTTTCTTTATTCTTAAATCCTCAATTCATTTATTCCTTTAATCCTATAAAATTTCACTTACAAATATTTTCATGTTTATATGAATATATACGTCACAACTTGACTAATTTACTCTAAATTTTGATTTATTCCGAACTTCATCCGACAACGTTATAACTCAAATTTTAGCTCTGAATTCTCCATTTAGAAATTTCTAATTCCACCAATTTGACCAATTGACCAAAATTGCATACGTCGCTACGTGGCAAATCAAGTCAAACATCCCATATATGACTAGTTCCAACACGAAAAAATTTACAAGTGGAATTTCTTATTAAAAATTTCACAGGTTTTACAAAACCGGTTCAGGAGGAACTGGTTCACTCCCCCTTTTTATGAATTCTTCTTTTCCTTTTTAATGTAATCCATTTCCTTTAATTTAATTAATTTACTTAATCCCTTATTTAATCTTCACATAATATTCATTAAATCTCTAATTAATTACCATCCTCCATTTTAATTCCACTTTATTTATTTTCTTCATTTTTAATTAAAACCAAGTCACCTAATTATTTCGGACTGAGCCGAACCAAAATCGGTTCAGTCCATATTTAACAATTACATCTTTGGTAATATCCCGATAATTATTCGGCTAATTCGAATATCCCCAATTACTTTCCAATTTATCCTTTTTAAATTCGCATATAAAAGTCGGGGTATTACATACATTTTATTTCTTGTTGAGCCTCAGCTCATTGTATTACCCATGATACTGGTAAATATTATTAATATGGAGAATGCATTGCCAGATGAAATATTCGGTTATCAACTGGAGAAGATCTGATGAGTTGTGGCTCAAATAAAATTTGTTATTTTAAATGAAAATGATTTGTATAATATGAACTGCATTTTAAATTGTTTAAAATTATGAATTGAATTATTTCACTAAATTATTTTGATTTCCTACTTAACAATACGTTTTGAAAAGATTAAAAAAAAATTTTAAATTTTCCTTAAAATAAGAACAAAGAAAATTGATTTTATAAATCGGGGCGTTACAAATGGTATCAAAGCATAACTCGGTTCTGTAGACTGTTGATAATGCAAGACTCATCTTGGAATGCTTCTCTAACTGTAAGTATTTTCCTTATAATTTACATTAAATTTTTAATTACCTTATAATAGGAATGATTAATTGAAAAACTCAATTTAATTAAATAATACTTAGTGGTGTAATTGTACTGTGTAAGTAAGTTCTATCTAAGAAAACTGGTACTTAACAAGGACCATTGTGACCGCTAAGTCTTTCCTGGGAACTTACTTGAAAAGTGAATTCAGTCTAAAGAGTATGGTAAGAACATTCTTTCTTGGGAATTTCCTGATCAGTACTATCCACATATAAAAAGAGATTAAGAATACTCCAATAAAATATGTAGGACTATAGAAATGGCAAGAAGAATAAGGGGTAACATACTGATGAACGACGCCCACATAGAACAAGAGAATTTTGGACATATGGATGCTGATAACATAAACGGGGACAGAGGAATTGATGCTCTCAATCGTATCGCAACAGTAATGGAAAGACAATCCCAATTTATGAAACAACATGGGAATGAACATGGGAATGCCAACCAGCAAGCAATGCAGTTCCTTAAAAAGCTGGTTGGGAAAGGTAGTTCCTGAAAAAGCTGGTTGGGAAAAGTTTCTAAAGCTCAAACCTCCTACTTTTGATGGGAATGTGTCTGACATAGCCAAAGCAAAAGAATGGATCCGGTCCATTGAAGGCATGTTCGACTATGCTGACATTGGAGAAAATGAGAAGGTTAAATGTGTCGCATATTTGTTGGTCTTAGGTGCCCTTTTTGGTGGGAATCGATAAAAGCAGCACGGAATGTTCGTGCCCTTAGTTGGAAAACCTTCAAGGAGCTATTCAAAAGAAAGTATTTTAACCATACCATAAGAATACAGAAGAGAGTGGAATTTATGAGACTGCAACAAACGGGGTCGGTATCTGAATATATCCAGAAATTAGAGGCACTTGCTCGATTTGCTCCACTCTTGGTGTCAACGGAAGAATCCAAAGTTAATCACTTTGTTCAAGGATTAAAAATGAAAATCCTGGATGGTGTCACGATATCATGAATAGAGGATGTCCCTTACGTAAAAATTGCTGCAAAAACTCTAGCAGTGGAGAATGTAAAGACTATGGCAACAAGACAAAAAGAGTTTAGTCAAAGACTTTGGAGGAACAATCAAAACCCGCAACGTGCTGCCCAACCTATCAATCGTGGAGTAAAGAGACCCTCTGGGTTGGAGTTACAAGCCGGAAAAGACAAACATCCGATGATTGAAGCATCTAATCAACCTAAGCCTTGCCCGAAATGCCATAAAAGCCACTTTGGCCCATGCAAAGCTGGTTCTGGCCTTTGCTTCAAATGTGGCAAACCGAGGTATATTTCACAATTTTGGACAAAAAACCAGAAGGATTAGCTCCAAGAGTTTTCTCATTATATGGAGACGAGGAGGAGGCAATTGAAGAAATGATGAATAAAGGGGTCGAAAATGAGGAAATAAGAGTCGACGATGAAATACTAGCTGTTGTGTTAGGTACTCAAGACTTTGATAAGTCTCTACCTTTATAAAAGTATTATCCTTAAATAACAACTTTTTCGTTTATCATGTCAGGTACTATCTCAATTAATGGTATCAACACATACACTTTATTCGATTTAGGTGCTACACATTCCTTCATTACAATCGAATTTAGCACCAAAATAAGTTGTCTTTCGAACCTTGCAAGCTATGCGCATAAAGTCTAATTACCCTCTAGCATCTATTTAATAGCTTGTGATATTTTAAAGACTCAAGAAATTGAGATTTGCAGCCACTTATTTCATGCCAATTTAATTATTATGGATCTTAAAGGTTACGACATCATCCTAAGTATGGATTAGCTATCTTAACATCAAGCTAATATCGACTGCAAAAAGAAGGAAGTACGTTTTTACTCTCTTGATGGCAATTCACATATTTTTCGAGGAACTAAGGATGAGAGAAAGTTTCCCATGATATCTACAATCAAAGCTACACAATTATTGGAAAATGGTTGCGAAGGATTTCTTGTCAATGTATTGAACTCTATGGTAAGCTCAAAAACAAAATTAGAGGATGTTGTTGTAGTTCGTGAATTCCTCGTGTCTTTCTTGATGATCTTCTTGGACTACCACCTGATTGAGAGATCGAGTTCATTATTGACTTACACCCTGGTACGAAACCCATTACTAAAAATCCATATAGAATGGCGCCGGCAGAGTTATGAGAATTAAAGCTACAACTGGAAGAATTGGTCGACAAGGGTTTTATTCGACCAAGTTTCTCTCCTTAGGTAGCTCTAGTTCTATTTGTCAAGAAAAAGGATGGATTTCTACGGATGTGTATTGACTACCGAGAACTCAACAACATGATGATTAAGAACAAATATCCATTAGCGAGGATTGATGATTTATTTGATCAATTGCAAGGAGCAAGCATATTTTCCAATATTGATCTTCATTCGGGATACTATCAGCTTAATATTCAACTAGAGGATATTCCGAAAATAGCTTTCCGGATGAGGTACGAACATTATGAATTCCTTGTGATGTCTTTTGGACTGACCAATGCTTCCGTAGCATTCATGGACTTAATGAATCAAATTTTCAATGAATATCTGAACAAGTTCATTATTGTCTTTATTGATGATATCTTAATTTATTCACGCTCGGAGAAGGAACATCAGGAACATTTGAGGATTGCTCTTTCTATTTTGGCCAAACATAGCTTATATGCAAAATTCTCCAAATGCGAATTCTGGCTGAATAAAGTAAGTTTTCTTGGCCACGTGATCTTGAATAAAGGCATTGATGTTGATCCAGCAAAGATTCAAGTAGTAACTGATTGGTCCCAACCAAAGAATGCAAGTGAGATTCTGAGTTTTCTTGGATTAGCAGGCTATTATCGACGTTTTATCAACGGATTTTCAAAGATTGCCCTACATGTAACAAGTTTAACAAACAAAAATGCACGATTTTTATGGACGAATTAATACGAGGAAAGTTTCCAAGAATTAAAATGTCTATTAACTACTGCTCTTGTTTTGGTACTACCAGTTGAAGAAAGAAATTTTTGTACTCGGTGGTGTACTAATGTAGAATGAAAAAGTAATTGCTTATGCATCCAGACAGCTCAAACCACACGAAGTTAATTATCCAACTCAAGATCTAGAACTCGTTGCAGTTGTTTTTACTCTCAAGATCTGGAGACATTATTTATATGGACAACAGTACGAAATTTACACAAACCACAAGAGCTTGAAATACATTTTTACGCAGAAGGAGTTAAATATGAGACAACGGCACTAGTTAGAATTCATTAAAGACTGTGATTGCAAAATTAAGTACCATCTCAGTAAAGCCAATATTGTTGTTGATGCCCTAAGCCAGAAGCTCACTGTTATAAGTGTCATATGTGAAGAAATGCTTGAGGGACTCTAGAAAGATGTTCATGAATTGGATGTACACTTAGTACCTACTCAGTTGGATATTATTCTATCAACATTAACATTGAAGCTTTCCATTTTGGAGCAGATTAAAGAGGCTCAACAAGATGATAACTTATGCAAATATTTTAAGATAAATCTGACGGCTAGCAAAGTATAAGGATTATTCTATGTCTGCTGATGGAATAGTAAAGTTTAAAGGAAGATGGTTTGTGCCCAGTGATTCACAATTACGAACAGCAATCTTGAAAGAGGCTCACTCATCAAGTTTCTCCATTCATCCCCGTTGCAGTAAGATGTACAAAGATCTCAAGACGGATTATTTTTTGCCGGAAATGAAGTATGATATTACAGAATATGTGGGATTATGCCAAGTATGTCAACAAGTTAAATCAGAACATCAGAGACCCAGTGGAATGCTTCAGCCTTTGCCGATACCTGAATGGAAGTGGGAGCATATCACGATGGACTTTGTTACTGGTTTACTGTGGACTGTCAAAGGACATGATGCGATCTGGATAATTGTGGATAGATTGACCAGAGTTGCTCACTTCTTACCTATGCAGATGACTTACAAGATGAATCAATTTGCTAATTTATATATTAAAGAAATCGTACGAATACATGGTGTTCCAATCTCCATTGTTTCTAATCGGGATTCACGTTTCACCTCTACATTTTGGAAGAGTTTAAATAAGGCTATTGGTATCGAATTAAAATTCAGTACGGCCTTTCAACCCCAAACCAATGGTCAGAATGAAGGAACAATCCAAACACTTGAATATATGTTGCGAGCATGTGTATTAGATTTCCAAATTGAAATTAGATGGGGAAAGATATTACCATTGGTGGTTTCGCATACAACAACATTTTTCATGCTACAATTGGAATGGCACCGTACGAGGCATTGTATGGTAGGAAGTGTAGATCTCCATTATATTAAGGCGAAACAAGAGAAGTTAAATTTTTTGGCCCATATATTGTTCAACAAATTGCCAAATCTGTTGCTTTAATCCGTCAACGTATGCTTTCAGCTCAAAGTCACCAGAAAAGTTATGCAGATCATCATCGGAGAGACTTGGAATTCAATGAAGGGGATTTGGTTTTTCTAAAAGTGTCTCCTTCAAAGGAATTATGCGTTTTGGCAAAAAGGGAACACTAAGTCTGAGATATATTAGCCCCTTTGTGATCAATAAAAGAATGGGGAACGCAGTTTATCAATTGAAATTACCAGCCTCAATGGATAGCATGCACAACGTATTTCATGTTTCAATGTCAAAGAAATGCCTTAGTGACCAAACTCTCATATTACCTCCTAACGATGTAGAAATCCACAAGAACCTTAGTTACGAAGAAAGACCTGTGCAAATTCTGGACTACAAGGTAAAAGAGCTTTGACACAAGTAGATTCCATTAGTTAAGGTATTATGGCGCAATCATGCAGTTGAAGATGTTACGTGGGAAAAAGAGGAGGAGATGAAAGCCAAATATCCATAATTATTTGATTAGCAAATTTTGAGGACGAAATTTATTTAAGGGGGGAGGATTGTAATATCCCAACATTTTATCAGGATTACAAATATATTATGTATGAATTTTTGAAAATTTAGAATGATTTTCTCAAGGGATGTAACACCCCGATATCCCGTAACGGAATGAAGTCCAAAATAAAGACCCCTTAAATGGAAATTCATGGCACATGGTGGTATTAGGGATTGATGAGGGTCCAATAGAGGCCCAAGGAAGGAATGGATTGAATAGAAAAGGGATTAAATTGAAGATCGACCGAAGCAGCCCACAGCCTAGGCCCACTGCGCGTGCCACCCAGAAGTCAACGGGGGCGCCACCTAGATAGTCGCTCAACAGCGCTCATAGCCTCGATAACGAGCCCGCCAGCCGACAGCGCCGAACCGACTGCTCGCCACCCTGCCATGACCACGCGCCCACCAGCACTGACTGGCTGACTGCCGCGCCCACTGCGCCTCCCACGTGCCACCCGCGGCAATTCTACATATAACATTCAATTTTTGCATTCTTTAATATATTTAATGTAATTTTATTATGTTTCTATGTCCCCTAGAGTTGCCTATAGATAGATGGGCAAACTTTCAATGCAAATGATAATTTATAACTTGAAATTTGAGAGCATTTTTGCTTAGAGAGTGATTCTCTTCTTGAGTTCTCTTTGAGGACTTGATATTCTTCAATTGTTTGTTTGAAGAGATCAAACTTGATAGCTTTGATTCAACCAACAAGTTTGGTTTGGGTCAAGCTCCTTTCTTTAGTAGTTTCGGTTCTTATCTCTCCATAGATAAAAGGTCGAAGTCCTAATCCGTTTGAATCTCCAAGGCGTCCTATGAACATTCCGCATTGTTGTTGGGTCTCTGATATTTGAGGGTGAAAGTGAGGTGGAGGAGGTACTCAGTAATTAGGAGAAGTTACGATTTGGGAGATTCTACCGTGGGAAAATTCTATAAGAGGTAAGAAATAGGATGCGGTAGCTAGTGGAGGCCCTGCATCACGAGATTTTATGTTTTCACTTTTTCATTATTGTTAAAAATACTGTTAGAATTATGTGTTTAAATTACGATAAAATAAATATTGAAAATATCATTGGAATTATCATGAAAACTATCGTTAAAATAATGTCAACATAATTACAGAAACTATTGTTGTGATGAATGTACAAAATAACAAAGAAAATACGTGAACGTAAAAATGAATAAAAATTATTGTTGTACTGCTGTTAATTCCATTGTATTGTTTTGAACTGTTCATGCATCATGATAGGGCTTAGCATGTTAATCAATGAACCAAATAAACGTAAATAGGTGTATGAGATCGGTGGGGACGCCCCTAATGGATGAATCTCCTCATCGGAGTGACTATTAAGCCACAAGACGGTTATGAAACTGTTGACATATGCATAGCATGTTAATAAATGAACCAATAAACATATATAGGTGTATGAGATCGGAGGTGACACCCCTAATGGATGAATCTTCTTGTTAGAGTGATGGTTAAGCCACAAGATGGTATAATAGATCCAACTTTCCAAGATTAATAAGATCTCATACATCTGGACTGTTAAGTGAAAGTAAAATGGCATGTAGAGGGGATAGGTTCATCTCTAAAATGACTGTATAAGCATTGCATAGCATATACATACATTATATTTCTTGCTGAGCCTCGACTTATTGTATTACCCGTGATGCAGGTAAATATTATTAATAAGGAGAATACATTGCCAGATGAAATCTTGGGTTATCAACTGGAGAAGACTTGATGAGTTTGTATAATATGGACTGCATTTTAAATTGTTTAAAATTATGAATTGATTTATTCCGCTAAATTACTCTGATTTCCTACTTAACAATACGTTTTCAAAAGATTAAAAGGAAATTTTAAAATTTCCTTAAAATTGGAATAAAGAAAATTGATTTTATAAATCGAGGCGTTACAGTAGTCGAGGAGACATAGCTGGAGCTATTCAAACACGACCACGGTGGATAAGGCAAATGGTCAACTGAGACCATGCAACAGTTGAAGAGGCAAAACAAAGGTCAACTGGGACCTCGTAGCATCGACTAGACTCAACGACGGTCAATTGAAACCATTTTGTGTTGGAGAGACTCAGTCAACCAGAACCTTAAAGCAGTCGATAAGACATGCTTGCAACTATCCATGACTTAACAGTCGAGGAGACTCAACTAAAGTCAATCGAGTATGACTTTATTAGGGGTCAACTCAAAATCCATAAACTGAACCGAGCCTAAAGCTATGTCAAAGGACAATAATTTCCTTGAATAATGACAAGGACAATAGTGAAAGACTCCCATTCGAAGTCTAGGAACCCAATCGACGCATAATTGACTAAAAAACATGACAATTTACACTTTACGGTTGACTAGAGACCTCTTGCGGTTGACTTGGGACCATTCCTGGACAATCTGCTCAATTTGCAGTTGACCAACATAGTCGTGGTTGACCGGACCTGCACCCATGGTCGACCCAATAGCTGCGGTCAACCATATGAACAGTAGCAGTCGCCCACACGAAGCTTTCTGGTAGACCAAAAGTTAACCAGTGTGTTTCCAACATGACCGGCCGATTGGACATTGGCAGAGGTCAACCGGGACAACGTTTGGGAATGGTTTTCTTATGGAAAACATGTTGTTTTCTTCCAATTTTTGTTTTCCATAGACAAATAACTCTGCATAGACTCCAATGCCAACAATATCAACTAGAGATTTTCCTCATATTCGAGTTTTTAAGCTCGAATCCGGAGGAAAAAAAAAATCTCAAACTTTAACTTCAAAATCGAAGTAGAAAAACAAAGTTACTCTCCAATAACCTGAACAAAAGTTGTTGTTCTGAACATTACCAATGCAACTCTGTCGTTGAAATCTCTCAACTTTCCAATTCAGACTCTTTCTGTCTCTCTCTCTCATGTTCTCTGTCGGCAACAAGAAGGGACCATTAAAATCCTTATTGCTTTTCTTCTTTCTTTTTATTAATATTTTTTTATTTCTTCTAATTTATTTAATAATATATATATGAAATACATTTTATATATTAAATAAATATAATCCAAATTCTGATTCGTTCTAAACACTAATTAACAACGCTTTTTTTTTTTACCAAAATAATTTACCAATTTTATTTCCTCAATTAATTTATCATTCGATAATACCCAAATTATCGATTTTGACTAATTGACTGAAAATTCACATGTGGCTTCTACGCGACAAATTGTGTCATTGTTTCAATGCTTTAACCAAAAATCATGCAAAAAACTAACACATGGAATTTATTTTTATAAAATTTCACGCGTTTTACAAAAAGTGTAACACCCCAAAGTTTTTCCTCATTCTGATGGTTTATACGATTTATAAATTTTTAATTCGAAAGTCAAAATGGACTAATATGGTTGGAAATATTAAACTAATCACTAAAAGGATAGAAGAAATCGTAATTTGACCTGTAGATGTATTACAATAAGTGTAAAGCCAACAGTGTCATGTTAATAGAACGGAGCACTAAAAGGTGTTTGCAAGAGCAAACATATCTGCGGAGGTCTAATCAAACTGTACAGGGTCATTTTGGACTAAGGAAGGGAGTGAGGTTGAGGGATCGATATACAACTATCGGATAAGGCTAAGGAACGACTCAGATCAAGAATGGAATAAGGCAATGGAATTCAAGAAAAATGTTAGATGCGGATGAAAGGTGGGTCACAAGTTTTAATGCAAGGAAGAAATTATAGCCATCACATTTGGATGGCAGGGTTAAAAAGATGCTTCCGCAAAAATATGCCTTGCAGGAGAGAAAGAATGCTTGCGAAAAGGATATGAACCATCAAATCAAAGATTTGGATGAGATGAGGACCGTTAGATTAGGAGAAAGATGCTCCCACAAACAAAAAAGATTCCTTGTGGGAGAAGAGTAGCCGCGTATAGTGGAAATGTTGTCATTTTTGGTTAAACAAACATGTTTGCAATAGCAAACGTAGCTGTGACATCGTTGAAATAGAAAATAACTGATGTTGTTTTGGATAAATAGACTACATTAAGCAGTGGACCCACAGGAGAGTAAGCGTCCCCGAATAGGATCGCGTCTGTAGTGGATGAAAAAATGATGACATTTTGGATAAATAGACTGTGTTGAACACTGCATAACTGATGTTATGCAGTGTCGGAATATCAACCATACCAAGATTGACACCTAGATCAATCAGGCACTTATGAAACGGAGTTGAGGGGCCATTTAGGTCCTGGATATGGGGGTGTCGTGAAAGAATTCAGACGCGTAAGCTAGTGGGAAAACTAGTTGGCCAAGTTTTCAACAGCTTACAACCACATGCAGCTTATAAAAAAATATAAACCCTTCTGTTAGAGAGTCAATTAAACTATAAGAAACAACCACTGCTATCTCGCTTTGTGGAAGAGCCAGTAGAGAAGGAGAGACCCACAAGAGAGCTTCTAACATTGTGTTAAAAAACAGAGATAAGGTAAGTAACTATGCATGTGTATGGCCTCAGGGCCAAGCATCACAAGACGCTAGGACTTAGATAGGATTGTTAACTAATATGTTAATGTGTTTTGAAAAATGGAATGCTAATATGTTGGTTTATATTGATGAACTGTTGATAGTGAAATGTTGAACAATTGAACTAAATGTATGAAATGTTACTGATTGTTGGAAAAAGTAAATGCTTATTGTATGGTTGCTATAATGTTTACAAATCTATTTTATAATGTTTCCTGCATGTGAAGTGATGGTTCACATTGGCACACATCATGAAAATGAGTTTCAAAAATGAAAAATGTTATTGATTTCTGCATGAGTTTTCATTAAGAAAGTCAGAATCAATGAATGATTAAAATATATGTAAATAGATTGTTGAGGGTGGGGTTGAGTTGGATGTCTCAAGAGGTGGACCAAATGGGGCCATCTCTCACGGAGTTTAGTAGGATGTCTAGAGAGGTGGACCAAATGGTGTCTACTTCTTACAACGGTGCTATCACAATCAAAGGAAAAGTGAAAAGAAATGAAAAGAAAGAAAATAACAGTTTTACAAGCTTCATGTTTTCTCAAAGGTGCATATGGTTTTGCATGTGTACAAATTCCATATAAGGGACAGTTTAAAGATCTTTTGTTTGCTTGAACGCATATGGTTCTGCATGTTCAAAGTTTATTATGTTGATGATAGAAAAATTGAATAAGTGACAGTTTAAAGATATTCTATTTCCTTAAATGAATTTGGTTATGTGTGTACAGTTTTCTTATCTTAACAATAGAAATGAAATTGGTTACTTACTGAGCATTAGACTCATAAATAATTTTTGTGATGCAGAAGAACATGATGAGATTCTTCGTAATGATCGACATGGTTAACACTAGTATTAAACAGGTACTAAGATGAGTGGTGTGGCTTGATGCAATTGAACAAACTGGAGGAGGTTGGCACATGATAGGTGTTTTTAATTCATGGATAGAAATTAATATTTGGATTTATGTTTAAATATTTTGTTTATAAATGTTTAGAGTAGTGAATTGAAACGAGTGAATGAATATGGTTGATAGGTTCTCTTTTTAACAAAGGTTTATGGTGTAAATGGACTATGGTTTAATTGTGTATGTTAAAAAGGGTGAGAGTTTCTTTCTATCAAAAATGTTTTCTTCAGTATATAAATTGTGTTTAATCGTACATGTTTTGATGAAATGTTTAAGTTGATATTTAATTGAGGAAATTTTGTGGCTAGATAAAAAGGAATAGATATAAAAAGGTAGTACGGATTTTTAAATGTATAATGATAAAGTCTTCTAATGTAGATTGTATGTATAAAAAAAAATATAAAAGAAAGTTTTCACACTCGGGGTGTGACAAAAAGGGGTCGTGCATAAAGGTAAACGTTGTCATTTTAGGTAAATGTAATGCCTCATTCCTTATTCTTTTAAAATCATAGCATAGCGGAAGACATTGCACAATAAAATTGTTAGGAATAAAATGAATGAATGTAATATCCCAAGGAAAATAAGGAATATTTTAGTGAAAATTAAGTTGGATTTTATGAGAATTAAATTGGAGAAAATTTAATATATTAGAGAAAATGTGTAAATTGCCACGGTTTTGAAAGAAGAAAAATAGCAGCAGGAATGATGTCGCTATTGAAGGGGGCAGAATGCAGATATCCAAAGTGAATAGTGTGTAAAGGTATGGGTGTTTGCAATGAACAGTGGAAGGGTTGAATTGAGGAGGAAAACAATGTCGTTTAAATATGTACTCTCAGAAGAAATGTAGCCGTAGAGGGGAAAGTATGAGGAAGAACAGTTGAGATCAATTGGTTAAATTAGCAGATGAAAGAGGACCTATTAGATTAAGAAAGAAGGAGGAGGAAGATGCTCCACAGAATGATGCCTTGTGGGAGCAAAAGATGCTGTGTGGATAAGTGATTAGCTGTTGGATCAAGTTATCAAATCAATAAGGACCGTTAGATTAGGAGATAGATTGTTCTGTAGAAAAGGACAGATTCTATATGGATGAAGAGCTAGCCATTGATTTAAATTAGCAACACAAGTATTGACCGTTACATTAAATATGGGATGCATCTGAGGATGGAAATGTGTCCACGATAGCATTTTATTAAGTGGAACGTTGCCATTTTGGTCAGTGAAGGAAATAAATGATGTCATTTTGGATTAAGTGTGACATTAAACAGTGGACTCGTGGAAGTGTTAGTGTCCGCAGAAGGAAACATGTCCTCTTTGAACAGTGCAATGGTAGTTGCATGTTATGTGGTGATGCACCAATGGAAGAGGGGAATAAGGAACCCCTTAATGCCGGCTGTTGTAAAAGGCAAGAACATACCCAAATTTGGAAATATCACAACTCTATCTAGGGATGTTTAAATAGCGTAAAAATTGGATTACGCTCTTCTCTATGATTCAAAAGGGAACCCTCCAAAATTCAGATAATAATTCGTTTGGGAGCGAAAGATATTTAAGAAAAGGTACAACTAGTCCGAAGAGATACCAATAGGCAGAATTTGGATCCCAAAAGGTCGAATGCACAACTCACTTGTTTGTTATCCAAATGATATAAAATTTGAACCACAGTAATTTACACAAAAGTATAGAAGGCCTTCCAAAAATCATGCAAAGAATCCAACTAGAGATGGAGAATTATGAATGCAAAAATGACTGCTCAAAAGGGCACCAAAAAGGTAGTTTCTAATCCCAAAAGGAAATAATCACAAGTCAAAGTTTCTCATCGAAAATACACAAAATTTGAACCATGTACCTTTCTAACTATGAACAAAAATCCCTCCAAAAATCAAAATCAAATTCAATTAGAACAAGGACTTACGCATGAACAATTACAAGTTGGTCCAAAAAGGAACTATGTTTGCACCTTTTGACTTCAAACGGACTCCCTCAAGAAAGCCATTCCAACTTGGGTTGCAGTTGGTCTTCTAACCCTTCTCTATAGACTTTCACTTCTGATGAAGTAAAGAAAGGAGCTAGTGTAGGAGATGCATCTTAAGACACGCCAAGAATGGTGATGAATCACCTTGTGGTCACGCACGCACTTAGGTTTCACCAATGAAATGAGGGCCGATTGAAAAAGAGAGAACTCCAGCTCAAAATAGTCTTCTTTAGCTAAATTCCAATTGTTTAGACAACCTCTTAAGAGTAGTATAAGTATCCCTCAATTAGGGTTGCCCAATGTCACAAATTACAAAAATGACCTCAAAGTAAAACAACAACAAAAGGTTCTTAGCTATTTCAAGACTAGCTAAGAACACCCCAAAACAAACATTATCCATTACATCAAATAAAATCCAAAATGTCATAAAATTCTTCCATGCTACCTTCTTGGAGTCTTGAGTAACTTGGAGCATAGTCCTTATGTAGTTGACTACAATCATTTCCAAAAGTGGCATGAAAGTTGTTGGATGGATTGCATGTTACGGGTGAAGGGCGATCTGTGGTGGTCTTGTTGCACTCCTTAGGTTTCCTTTGTCACCATTAGATGTCTCTCCATTTAGTTCTCCAAAGAAAGCTTTCCCAACAAAATAAGTAAACATAAATAGGTTAATGAGCTTCTTGGTCTGAGCTCGAGTGACCGATTCTTGAGGTGCATCATCCTCCTAGGGTGATTGAGGATTTGACCTCAAATCCAAGGCTTGGTTCTTCACAACCTTTTCTTCTTCATATTCTTCTTCTCCAAGGTAAGGAAAAAAGTCTAGGACATTTAAAATGCTCAAAGTTCCATGGTTAAGGGTTTTCCAAACAAGGCACACAAATTTTATGTCTTTATCCAAATTAATAGAACTAGGTACTACAAGGACAATTTCTACTTCCTTGGACAATGGCTTGCCAATAAGAAAAATTCCATCTATGATGCAACAAACTAAGGAATGTGCTACCTTGGATAACTTTACAAACACCATTAAGATATCATCCATTCCCTTTACTGCATAGTCTATACCAAAATCAAATAACATGCTCAATGCCTTCCATGGAAGACTAGGAAATGGTAAGGGCATGTGCAAATGAAGATTAGCAATCGCATTGCACATAATGCATTTCTCCACATACATGAGAACTTCCTTTGACATGTGTAATACCCAAGTTTTGGATTGTTGTATGTATAGGAGGATAATGTTAATAATAATTGTTAATTATTGGAGATTGTGAAGTGATTTTATTATGGATTATATTATCCCGAAAATAAGTTTAGTAAATGTAACAAGTTTGCAAATTAAAGATAACAAGAATATTCTAAGCATGCTTGGCAATTCAAAGAAAACAATAATGACATAGACGTGCTCGACAATTTTACAGAAATAATAAAATACAGACATGCTTAGTAATTTAAAGAAAACAATTATAATAAAGGCATGCTTGCCAATTTAAAGGAAATGATAACGATGTAGACATGCTCGGTAATTTAAAGGAAAGCAATAACAATATAAACGTGCTTAGTAATTTAAAGGAAATCTAAGGGAAACCAAATGATAGAGATTAAGGCAATAACGTGTGAATAACATAGGCATAATAATTAAAGCAACATATTATGTAAGAAAACAATTAAAAGAAAGACACTGCTAATGCGAAAAGTCGTCGACCAGCAAATAAGTGGTCGACCAGAATGCGAAAAGTCACTGACTTAAAAATGAAATGTCATTATTTTATTTGAGGATTTAAGTTGGCAACTTAGCACCTCATTGCTAATTAGGTGCCACCTCCTGCTAGGTTGGCAGAAAGGGAAAGATTGAGTTTATATATGAAGAAGACTTGTGAGAAATGGAGAAAGAAAAACCGTAAGAAGAAGAAGAAGGAAGGAAGGAATAAGAGAAAGCTTTGTCTTGAAGGAGGAGTATTTGGAGAAGAAGAAACCTAAAGGAAGTTAGTATCTTCTCACTTCTCCAAGGAAATTCAAATTAAGAAGTGATTATATGTGTTTTCCCTTTTGGGCTATATCACAAGAGTTAGGATTTTATGATTCTTAAGGATATGATGTTTAATTCTTGTTCTTGATAGATTAAGTATTACTTATATTGTTGTTTGAAAGATTGATGTTGATGGTTGTTCTAGATAGACATAAGTTTATTGATTAGGTTGTTGCTTAAGGATTTTTTATGATGATAATGTGTTGTTGGATATGTTAAGTGTTAAAAGGACAAATTGTATGCATTCATGAATGTTAACGCATCATAATTTTCATGAAACAGTACTAAAAGGATTTCTCATGCATATGTTTTATATAGGAAATATGGAAATTGAAAGAAATACGTAAAGAAAATAAGAAATGATTAGTTGGTCAAAGTTCACCACTAATTCCTAAATAATGAAAGGAAATTGTTATAGTTATGGTTCATCATGATGGCCAATGCTCACCATTATGGTTATAGTTCACCATAACGATTTCCTAAACTATAGAAGAGTTTGAATTGGCCAAAGTTCACCACTCACTTCTAAAACATTAATAAGGAAGGTAATGGCCAAAGTTCACTATTATGGTTGAAGTTCACCATTGATCGAAGTTCATCCTCCTTCCCTAAGTAAACATATGTTAAAGAAAGAATGGAAAATTGAAATGTAAAATTTTTATGTAATGTATATCATGTTCAGATTGCATATCATTTCTTGCTATACATTAGGCTTATAGATTATGACTTGTGATGTAGGTAAGCATGGTAACATGCATAAGAGTAGCTAATGGAGGATTTATGCAGTGCGGATCTTGTGGCTGGTTAGGTTAAACGGGGAAAGGGAGAAATGAAATGTAAGTGATTTTTGAACTTATAACATGTTTTGTAAAGGTTAATGACTTAATGAAAGCAATTTTGTTTATCATATTTCACTCAATATTCTCAAATGTAACTACTATGAAAAGCCTTCCGCTACAACATGTTTGATGTAATGAAAAAGTGTTCCAAATCCATACACTTTAAGTAAATGATAATGGGTCGCTACAACAATACCTTGGAGGAAGTCTTTCAGTTAGCTATCAGAGTGGAGAAACCGAGGAAAAAAGGCTTAAACCTCCCTCCTAATAAACTTTGTCAGTTGGAAACCACCTTAACAAGGCCAGCGAAAAATGGTAGGAGATCACATTCCAATAATATTGCAGAAAAAGGTAAATTCATAGAAGATTTGACATCTCGCAAGAATCCAGAAGTCAAATGCTTTATATGTTTAGGTTGGGGACATATTGCTTCTTAATGACCTAATCAGAAGGTAATGGTAGTGCAAGGATATATTATCAAAAATGATAGTGAAGATGACACAAAAAAATGCATGAAGGAGGATCATCTTAATGAGGAGATTATTTATTCACAAGTAGGTCCTTTGCTATTGAATCAAAAAGAGGCATTTACCAAACAAACTGGAGAGGAAGTTTACTTGAGGGAGAACATATTCCACTCACGTTGTTTGATCAAAGGGAAGCTATGCTCTCTCATCATTGATAGTGGTAGTTGTGTTAATACTCCTTCAACTTTCTTGGTTGACATACTACAATTACCAACCATCAATCACCCAAAGCCATATGAATTAAGATGGTTGGATGGCAAGGAAGGAATGAAAGTATATAAGCAGATGACGTTCTCATTCACTATATGTAACGCCCCTTTCTATAAACCTTAATTTTAAAGGAAATTCTTGTAATATATTTATTTATATTAAAATTCACCATTTAAAATTAAACCATACATTTAAAAAATCATTACACCAAAAGACTTTATCAATGAAAATATATTTCTTTCCAAGTATTAAAAGTTCTTTATAAAATAATTAATAAACCTCTACTTAGCACAAAGAATCCATATACAAAATAAAATTTACATAAAATTGTTTTCAATAGTGGGTTGACATAATCCACTTGTAAGCTGTAATCCACATACCCAACAACAACCAAGTCTTCATCATGGCAGACTTCCTCAACATGAACTTTACATTTGCCTTTTCATCTGTAGTATCCATACCTACAATGCAAGGTTTATCTATAAGTCTAAGACTTAGCAAGTAATGCATGTGACCATGAACATGACATGTCGTGACATTGGTTTTTCTTTTTTTTTCTTCTTTCTTTTCTTTCTCTTTTCTTTCTTTTATTATCTTCTTTCTTTTCTCTGGTATGAGTAAGCATGACAGTGGGCACACAGCACGACCCTCCTCTCTGTGGGACGTCTCCTCTCATGCGGGAGACAAACATCCTCTTTGTGAGAGTCCTCATTTAACTGTCATGCCGTTTAAGGCATGACGACCTAGCAACACTCTATGCCAACCAGCCTTAACCTCATCGTAGCAAGCTAATGAGCAAATGCCTTACCGGTCCTCTCATGTGGGACAACCTATCCTCCTTACCAATTTATATACTCTTCATCATCTTTTATCTTTCTAAAATGCAGACTCATGCACGAACATACGTAAAAATGCAACATAAACATGTCCACATCATCAATGTACATATCCTCAATATGGCATCATAATGCAGTATAAAAATATCCTCAACATATGCAATAATCAAAGAAAAAGAGTGTAACAACCCAATTTTTCTTACCTTATTAAAAAAATGTGAAATTTAAAATTTTTCTTTTATAAATAGCGAAAAACCTTTTTAAATTAAAATTAGAGTTCTTTTCTAAAAAGTCAGACCATTAAAAACTCTTTCTTTACACTCGTTATAAAATATTTTCTCAAAACATAGCAGAAGCGTAATTAATTCAATTAAGGAATACTAAACAATTTAATACGGATTAATTACAAAATATTTTCTCTTTTGCTCTCTTTAGCCTGGCCAGATACAAGTCTCGCGCGTGCAAATCCTTCATCAACTGTTTCTTTATTTGTTCTCTCAAGTGCACCTACTCCATTAGCAAACTATGAGCTGAGGCCTAATAAGAAATGAGATATGCAGTATGATCAGGACTCTCTTTAATTCTTTTGGAATGGGTACCACCCCAAACCAATATTTTCTTTACGTATTTTATATAACGCGTACATTGAGCAGGAGATTGGGAAATCTTTAGGGAGAGGGTAGTCTTTGTCAGCTTCAACCACCTAGGGTAGATAGTCTTGCAGTCCCGACAAGGAAAAGGTAATGTTCTTTTCTTCTTCTCATAACCCGTGAGAGGGTATGAATAATTCTGTCTATCTGGCTGATCCGTACTTACCCTTCCATTCCCCATCTCTCTATTCTTCTTCTTTAATTCTTTTTTCTCACTTAATGCATATGAGTACCAACCCCAATGTGTCACTTCCTACTTGTTTTTATTAATATGATGCATGTCAGTGTAATTGCTAACATTACAACTATAAGCCATTCAATCCATTCATCAAGGAAACGATAGCAAAATTGGAAATGATAACGGTATAGATATGTTTGGCAATCATAACAAGATAGATAGGCAATTTAAAGGAAACAATAATTATAGGCATGCTTAGTAATTTAAATAAAGCAATAACACTATAGACATGCTTGGCTATTTAGGGGAAACAACAACTATATAGACATGCTTAGTAATTTACAGATAACAATTATAATATGGGCATGCTTGGCAGTTTAAAGGAAATAGTAAAATGTAGGCACATTTAGTAATTTAAATAAAGCGATAATACTGTAGACATGCTTGGCTATTTAGGGGAAACGACAACAATATAGACATGCTTATTAATTCAGGGAAAACAATTATAACGAAGGTATGCTTGGCAAGTTAAAGGAATTAACGACAATGTAGACATGCTCGATAGTTTCAAGGAAAGCAATAACAAATAGACGTACTCAGAAATTTAAAGGGAACTAAGGGAAACAAAATGATATGCTAACATCCTAAACTTGCTCAGAAACTAAACTAATAACATGCGATTAGCATAGGCATGATAATTAAAGCAATATAGTAGAAATGTAAGCAAACAATTAAAAGAAAGACGCTGCTAATGGTGTAGGGCCTCCACAGGCCAAGGACTCTATCTCAATTTCTTACATCAAAGCTTTACCGCATTTAGCACTAAATCGTTATTATGCTTCTCTTTTCAACACCTTCATAATTAAACATTTATAACTATAAATTTCATCTCCTTTTCGTATCTTAACTTGTATAATAATTCTAGAACTTCTTTGATGCCTAAGCAAAACACAACCTACCTTAACTTGAACTATCAGTCGGTTATACATTCTAAGGAAATAGAAAATATACGTCCAATAGTTTCTTCAATTATTTAACCAACGTTCAGACTTATCATAATCCAAAGAGTTATCACAGTATTCAAAACGACCTAGCAGGAATCAGTCATAAACAATAGAGCATGAAACTTCACTATGATTATCCTTAATCGGCAACATAGGTAGTAACATATTAACCAGGCAGTAAGGCTAATTCCATTTCATGCTTCACATCAACAAGTTTAACATTTCCTACAACCAACAATTTATCCATAACATCTATCTTTGTCATGCTTCAGATCAACAACAAGCAGAGAAGGGCTGAGTTACCTAGCGGGAACCCGAGCTAGACCAGGAGACCCGAGGACAAGAGCTGAATCCAAGGCATGACTTACACACCAATGGATATCAACTTCACTCCACACCGCACACGCGGAACACCCACGCACCAGGGACTCCTTCACGCATGGAGAGGAGAAGGAAAAGTGCAGAGAGAGGTTCAACTTAGACATTTAATGGACAAAGCTTTACTTGGCAGGAATGGTCGCTCACTGAATCGGCATGGAGAGCAAGTCCAGGCATGGGGGTAGGCGTCCCTTTGTCGTGAAAGTGGGTTTTAATGGACTACACGACAAGGAAACATATTATTTAAAATCTATATTTTCGCAGAACTGGGACTTTTCGAATGAGGGAGAGCGTCCTTACCTCGTCCGCGCTCGTCCAAATTCTCCATTTCCTAAGTAGAGAATTCTCAAGGACAACACCTCACCCATCAGCTATAAAACTAAACCTCAACATCATTAATAATAACAAACAGCACAGAACATCATATCCTTAAATTGTCAAGCATAAAATAAATACAACAAGTAAGGCACCAAATCCTCGAGCCATCAGTAAAATAGTGAACATAAAATACACACAATCAATAGAGTACAAGTCCTCAAGTGCATATGTAATCATAAACAGAGAGCATGATTTAGCAAGTAGTAATAAAATATCTTGAGAATGGATTCTCAAAACAGTTAGCATCTTAGTAGTAACTAACAATGTCACAAATCCTCATGAGCATATCTCAACTTAAACAGAATCATCTCTATCATAGAACAACTATAACAGAACCTCAACTCATCTATTATTGCAATAACAAAACCATCATCAACATCTAACAGTGAACCGAACCCCATCTTCATGTTATTATAAACTATAACTTAGCATCATTTATTATATAGCAACCAAACAGAGCATCAAATCCACGGTAGTAAATCCATAGACAATAAACAAACCTACAATCCTTGAGGTTTTCAAAATAACCATGAATACATATACATTCTCAAAACCCATCATCAAGACAGAGAAAAACAAGAAACCAACTTAGCCATAAAACCACATATCCTTGAGAACCATAAATAAAAGTAGTATACAACATACAATCCTCGAGTCAGCAGAAAACAGTGAGCATAAGATAACCACAGCCAAAAACACACAACCTAGCACCTTGCATTGTAGGCTGAGAGGCCACTCACAAGAAAACATTACTTACAGTTAGTTTAAAGGGATAAACTATCTTGCCAAGGGAGAAAATCCTTCTCGTAGCTTGTCTCTCCACTACAAGCTCCATCTCCAAGCTGGAGCTTTAGACAGCATGCCCTCACCGACACTTGTAAATAAAATAGTGTGTCTCAACTATCGATGCACCCTTTTATACCCATGGTTTAGGGCAGGGAGTTGGACGTGCGAGTTCCAAACGGTGTTGTAAAATAGTTTCTCGAGAGCATTGCTCACCTTGGATGCTAATACAACTGGAAAGGGCAATTTTCCTTCATAAATCCCTAGTTTAAACTATCGAGTTTCAATCGATTCACAGTAGTGTTCGTGATACATTACCGGAAGGGAATAAGAATATAACCTGTAAATATTTGAGAGGGTGATGAAGTGTTGATGAATATTTGTTGAAGTGTTGATCAACCGAGGATTAAAAGAAGTTGAGAAGTGGTTGATCACTGCAGAAGGAGATAGATTGGGATTTCATAGTTTTGATCATCCGCAAGATTTGCATTGCTGAGCCGATCAATCATGAATGGGAAAAGATATTCCATAGACGGCTCATTGTGCGAGTGGTCAGCCTTTGGAAAAGATATTCCATAGACGGCTCATTGTGCGACTGGTTCTTCAAGTTTCTATATTTTGTTGCAATTCTCTTTATGTAAGGTTCAACTTTGAGATTCAATAACTCACTCATTTTAGAAGCTTTTCCTCTGAAATTTGGGTGGCTACCACGTTGATAAGTGAAGAATAACTCCTCTTAGAAGAATGGTAAGATTTGTCATGGATTTGGAAATATATCCTGAAGAATTCAATTGACTAGAAATAGCAAGTGGTGACACATGTAGCTCCCATATGGATGTCTTCGCCAATGGAACTCCTTTGGAAAGTTGGACACCACTTCACACACTCTTCCTCCAAGGAGTAAGAATGTGGATGCCAATAAGAAAGGCTACCCAACTTACAAGTAACCTTAATCTCATGATATAACACACACAATGAGAACTTTGGATGTAACTCACCAAAGGTTTGAAAGAGGAATCACTCCAATTTCGAAAATAAAGTAAAGACTTTTTCTATTCAAATTTCAATGTTTAAAACAATTACATTAGGTGGTTATAAATAATCAATTATTGAATAAAGAAATAGTAAATAACTAACTAAGTAAACATCACTAAATCAGCTATAGTATAAGTTTGGCTGATACTTTACTTAGTAGTTAACTATGCTAATTAACTTATAGATTATTTAATTCATTCTTCTTTTCTTCTTCTCTAACTCTAGAGGTCTTTTGGAAGCTATTTTCTTTGTGAATTTGTCCACTTGGAAGGTTTTCATGTATTGACTTTCCTTGGTCTCCAAGCTTGGTCACTTGGTCTTTACACAATATTGTTCTCTGTTTCATGGGCTTTGACAAAGTAAACAAACTTCAAATTTAACAATCTTGTTTATTTTAGAAAGCACAGGAAGTCAGCTACAATCTTTATGAAGAACACTTTTTGATATGACATCGTTCTGAATGCCAAAACCATCAAACACTTGACAAAGGCTAGAAAGTAGACAGATTTGAGAAGTCCATAAAATATTTTACAATTGTTCTTGGACTTCTACCTATGCTTGACCTTGAATCTCTCCATGATAATCTTGTAAGTTTGCTTAATGATAAAGTGGACCCATTGTCCATCAGTTTGCTTTGCAGATAGGTACACTCTCATGCCGCCCATGTCAATTTTGACCCGAAACCAAAACGACATCGTTTTCTGTAAATTTGTAAGCCGAAACAACGGTGTTCTCCCAAGCCCATGCATTTTTCATTAGTCAAACAACATCATTCGACTTATAGTGTAGCCCTAGTTCCCTCATGTGAGGAATCTTTTGATGCTAATAGAGCATCTTTTCGCACATCCAACGGTCTGTGACTAATAATGCTTCCATTTGACGGTCAAGGTCTTGTCAGCTTCTTTCAACCTCTCCACAGACAAGTTCTCTCTCATGATATTCATCCGATGGCTGAGGCTACATCCACATTTCCTCCTTTTTAATCCAATGACCACCATCTCTCCCACATGGAATCTTCCATTTCCACGGGAGCATCTTTTTCCTCTCCAAAATTCTCATCCAACGATCGACTCTTCTCTTGCCCCTTTCATCTGACGGTCTATAATCAGCCTAGCCTTCTATCCTATGATCCATGTTTCCTTCCCTTTTTTAGCCATTTATGATGCATTTTCTCCCAATGGTAACTCCCAATGAACCTTCTCATTTCCCCTAGTCACACTCTACACTACTCAGTAGCCATAAACATTTCTTTTTAAATAAACATTCACATTCATCCCCTGAAAGTAGTTCACATTCTATTATGAGACCACTGTCACTCACTAAATTTATACCACTATTAACAACCCACCTATCATTTCCAACTTCAACATTTTCAATACATCATAAAATAATATGTATACATATCACCAGTAAATTACTATCTAACAAATCCTTCACATCAATAAAATTACAAGCTACAAATCCAACAATATTCTCACTACCACTCCAAGTTACCTGACTATAAATTACACAATGAATTCCATCCATCGCCCATAAATTGATCGATAAATATTATTTATCCTAAGACACTTAAATATTTATAACCTTGCCCAAAAGGAATTTCAGTTGTTACACTATAGGAAGCTACCAGATAAAATTATGTGTGACGTTATATTCATGGATACTTGTCACTTACTGCTTGGAAGACCTTGGTAGTATGATCAAAAGGTGAAGAATGAAGATGATACCAACATTTATTTTGTAACATCCTGACTTTTTAAGTTGGACAGTTATCGGGGTATTACCACAGGCGTGCTAGAGCGTTAAGTCTAGGGGTATTTTCATCACATTTTCCTCGTATACGTGATGTAATTAAGGGACGAAGGGGTAAGTAGGATATTACATTGCGTATTTATACGTGTCATTTTATGACGGGTATTCATGGGGAGATTTTTACTGGATAGGAGTTAAGTCGGAGAAAAGCAAGGAAAGGCTGTCTAGGGTGTTTATGGACACTTGTGGATGACACTGCAGATGCATTATGTTGTTTGCAAGTGCACTGCGTAACATCCCCGACGTTTGGGATGCCTCAAGGACGAGGATTCACGTCCTAATGTGTCTGGAAATCGACTTTCGGACGGCTGAGGATAACCTTGCGGACGAGACGTGTCGTCCGCAAGAGCATTGCACGTCACCCTTGGCCTAGGGAGGACTCGGGATGATATTTCTCGTTCTAACTTTATTGGAGTTTCGGACGAGGTCCGGACGATGCAAATGAGAGGAATTGCATCCGCATCGAATCTGTTCTAAACCAGGATAGTTTCGAACGAGTCCGTATGGCTGCGGATGAGTTGAGGCCTCGTCCGATTTGCCTCTGTCCATTTTATGGACAATTTTAGACGATACGCAGACATCACATGCAGATGTGATTTGGCATCCGAACCCTGCCTGCGGACGGTACAGACAGGATGGGGACGCCTTTCCCTGTCCGAAGTCACCAAACTGCCTATGAGATTTTAGCCTTGCAAACGAATGCAGACGAGACCTATGCGTCCGTACTCGCCCAAAATAGCCTATTTTAGTGTAAATTAGGGATTTATAATCTAGAAGTTTGTCGTCTAGCCCATTAATGCTTGACATGGAGACGACGAAGTCATCTCCCTCCCCCTGGCATTCTCCAGCTTGTAAGACACCTCCTCCCTTCCCTTAGGCACTCATTGTGTCTCTCCAGGTAATAGCCTTCTCCCTCTCCCCTGCCAGTTCTCATTTTCAATCTTCATTTTCCTTTCCTGCGCATGAAGTGAGCTCCAGATAGAAAGGGAGTGACCGAGAGAGAAGGGTCTGTGAGAGAGCTCCCTGAGAGTGAATGAGTGTGAGTTAAGTGAGAGGGTGGATTGATAAGTGTCGAGCTGTGAGGTGTGTGAACGAGAGTGAGCTAAGGAGTTAGAGGGAGCTGTGAGGAGCTACTGGAACCGTGAGTTGAGAGGAGAGTTGTCCCTGTTAGTATTCATCACATAGGTAAGGGATTAGGGGTGTCTTAGCCATTTGGAGGCCCTACACCACAAGTAGAGTGCGTGAGTTATTTCCTTATTGTGATGGTTTCCTTGTTGTCCGTTACTTTCCTTGTGGATAGTGTAGAATTATTGATGTGTTGTAGCTTATTGTAGTTCTGTGATTAATTGCTTTGCTTTTTTGATAGTGTTGTTTCCCTTGTTAACTGCTAATTCCCTTGTAAGAATGTTTAAAGGAAATGATAAACGTAGGCCTTACGTTGTGATAAGGAGATATTAGTTATGAGTAAATTTCATTGAAGAGAATTATCTTTTACTGCCCTTTTACTTGCTTATTGTATGATTACTTATAATTATTACTTATAATTACTTAATACTAAGTTTGTAATTAACTTAGATAATATTATGTCTAACATGAGCATGCTTTAATTAATTAGTTGTATAACTAGTTGTTGTTAAATAATTAACCAAAGCATGTGGACTAATTAGTTAGTCAACGCATGTAGACTAATTAATGGGTGTTTATAATCTTAATTAGAATGACTAAATAGGGCATCAAAAAGAGAATTTAGAAGTTTAATCGCAACTATTGTAAGAGCATGTTAATCAACTAGAATAATTAACTACAACAATTAACTACACTCAAGCATGTTAATTAAATTAGATAACAATGGTAGATAACTTAATTGTATATTACTTGAGTATTTGATTCACTAGGATAACGGAAACAAGTTATTTAATTTAACTTAGAATAATATAGCATGTTAATTAACCAGAGTAATTAGCTATAGAGTAATTAATTAGGATCACCATTAGAATCTAAATCAAGTTTGGCATAAAATCAATTAGGGTAATCAATTAATTTGACTTGAGCATGTTAATTAGTCCAATTAACCATTAAATAACTAATTCGAACATGTAGTCGTTTAATTAGTAATTAATACTTGAGCATGTAAATTAATTAGTTAAGCATGATTAATTGACTTAATTGAATTGATCGTTTCTTGGTGCATGTCAATCATTAACTTAACTAGAGTTAACTAGAATAATTAACTAGACGTGAACATGTAATCAACTAGATTAAACTAAACTTGAGTATGTAATTAATTAGAATAATATTAGCATATTAACCAACCTAGTTATGCCATACTTAATTAACTAGGATAATTAAGTAAGTATGTAATTAACTAGGGTGATAATCTAGACCGATAATTGTAGTATGTAATTAGAATAAAAGCATGTAATTAACCCTTAAGCATGTAATTTAATTAGGACATCTTACTATAATAATAATGGTAATTAATCCTTGAGCATGCTAAGTAACTAGAATAATTAATTGGAATAATTAGGGTAATCTATTTTGAGCAGGCAAATAATTAGAATAACTAACTAGTTTAATAATTGTAATCTGCTTCACGCATGTAACTCACCAAGGATAACTAATCAGAATAATCACCTAGAATAAAATGTAGGAAACATATAAATGGACTATAATGTTTTCCTTGTTTCAATTCAGTGTTGTTCTCTGATGTGCGCTTTCAATTCCAGTCATTCAATTACTATTGTTTACTTTCCTTAGATGCGCACTTCAATTTTTATGGATGTTATGTTGTGAAGCATCATGCATCATGATAGGTTGAGAATGTATGGTCATGCATCATGTTAATAGAAATCATAGGAAGTGCCACCTTGATGGTGGTACGCAAGCATGCATAAATGAGCTAAAAAGTTAAGAAAAAGAAGAAGAAAAGGGAATTGGGAGTGGATAGGCAGCGGATGTAATCTACAATCTAGGCGGAGCCCCTCCCTCCTAGGGTACGGGAGTTCTAGATTGCAAGAAAAAGATTAGATCCGAGCACTATGTCATTGCACGAGAAAAACTTCTCAATTCCAGCTTGAGATACGAGTAAGGAAATAAATGGAGTAAAGTAAGCGTAAAGTAATAAACAAACAGACGTAATGAAATGATTGGTTTGGGTGGCCCCCATTCCAAAATGGACTAAAGAGTGGCATTCATGTTGCATTAACACTTTTTCCTTACTAAGCCTTTGGGCTTACAGTTGCTTGTGGTGTAGATGTAGGTACTGGTATAGAGTCAATGCACGGACTTAGGAGTAGCGAGGGAGGAACAAAGATGAACAACAATATAAAGAGCAGTTGATAATGGATTTGCACGTGCGAGGGAGTTCGTGGCTAGCCAGGTATATAAAAGGGGTAAAAGAGAAACTATTTTAATTAAGTTAAGTTTTCAAAGTTGTAATCAAATTAAGTAGTAAGTTGTATAAAAGTAGTATTTCAATTGGTTGGTGTTTCTTCCTTAAACTATTTTTAAACGCTTCCAAAATGTTTTACATTAATGGTTCTGATTTTAACGCTTCCACATAGTTTTATTAAATGAGATTTTTATAACGAGTTTTATGAATGGTTGGTAGCGGTCTGATTTTAGGCACGCTCTGACTTGTTTTATAAAAGTTTAAATTTTCATGCATTTTAAGGGATTTACGAAAAATCGGGTCGTTACATATTCACTCGGTTATGGTGGACAAAAGGTGAATTTATCTCCTATGTTACCTCATCAGAGATACCTAGTTCCAAGGTTGGAGAGAAAGAAGAGGGAAAAAAGACCACTTCTTAACTATGAAGACAACATTGGAGGAGTCATCAGATTTGAGGGCAAATCCTTACCCACCCTGAGAGAATGATGTGCCATGAGCCTCGCTTTAGATTATAATTTTATTTTATTTTTTAATTGTTTAATTAGGAACTTTGATATATTTGTAGTTTTGCCATTATGTTGGCTATTTAGTTTAGAATTAAGGTTTTTTTTAGTGGTTGCTGAATATTGATTATTGAAATTGAAGAAATAGAGGTTTCTCTCTAGTGGGTTCTTGAGGGTTGTCTTTCAGAATCAATTACCTTATCATTCAAGAGTGGTGAGCTTGAATGTGACGATTTAGTGAAATCTCCATCTAACCTTTTTTAGGTTAGAACGAGATTGAGTTTCCATAACTCACCTTCATTTTCATTTTATTTGTTATTATGCGGATTCCTTTTTGTTGGATTCGTATTATTGCACTTTTGGGGATTTAGAAATGAGTCTTGATCATGGTGGAGAAATTCCTTTGATTTTCTAAGTCGAGGTTTGGTTCAGGAAATCCGAGGGTCTCCTAAGAAATTGCAAAACACAGGTTCGAAATTCACAAACTGACACGTCCAGTCGACCAATATTACTCATCTGGTCGACCGCAAATCATCTAGAGCCAGACATTTTTTGACGATTTACGTTTCTGATATCCGCACCTAGTATTCGGTCGACCGCAACTTGCCTAGAAGCATTTAATTTGAAACTGTTTATTTTTTGGTTGACCGCAATTCCCCTACCAATCGACTGCTTGCTTCCGAAAGTCACCCAAAGCGATACGAAAGTCACCTAAAGCATGTGAGAAGACCATCAAAGAAATCACAAAAATCCTCTAGACGTCATTCACCTTTCTTCATGGAAACTATTCTAGACACAGACGTTACTGCAGCATTAAACAACGTCACGACAACAGAGAAGACTCTTCATATTTTTCTATTTTTTATTATGTTCAATTCCATAATTAATATGATGATTTTTGCTTCTGTTATGAACTATTTTTCCATTAGTAGGAGGAGAGAGTCTTCACTATGTGAATTTTGTTATCTTGAATAAAGTTAGATAATTCAATATGTTTTTAATATTTATTTTATTTATTTTTGGTGCACATGAATATGTTGGTAAATAGAAATTTAATATCGATATTGAGTTGTGTGATGATAAACATTTACATATAGTTTTGTTTGCATCACATGATATATTTAGAATAGCATTTAATAGAATTTTATAAGATATTTTTCTTTCTTAAGCTTGGAAGAGATTGTTAAAAGAAGTTATCAAGCAACTTGATGGAGCCTTGAATTAAAAATGAATTTTAAGTCGTCTAACTATTTCGTTACAACAACCTACAATGGATTAAATTGGTAAACTCAATCATTAGTGAATGCTTCAACAAATGGTGTCATACTATCAAAGCCCTACAATTTGGCCTATGACATCTTAGAAAGTATGACATAAAACAATTATCAATGACCATTTGAGAGAGCAACTTCAAGTCCACAAGTGGAAGGAGTTTATGAGTTGGATCAAATGAATGCACTAAGCGCATAAGTTTCATCCCTTACTAGTGCAATAAACTCAATGACCATGACATGTAGACAAAAAGCAAAAATATTCATGTATGTATTGCTAGAAGGCTCACACATTTGATTGTTGTTCATCAAATCTCGTGTCAATGGACTACATTGAAAATTTCAATCAAAACAATAATCTCTAATCAAATTGGTATAATCCAAGATGGAAGCGACATTCTAATTCTCAGCGGAGTTTTCAGACATATTATGAATATCCATCAACTTCACTGAATGAATCCTCATATCCCTCAGAATTTTTTTCAACAAATGCAAACTTTTACAGAGTAACAGCTTGAACAACAACCAACAATGGATTAGTTGTCAATATGCTACATAGCAAAGAATGAGAAGGTGATTCAGAGTCAAGCTGCATCACTTCATAATCTTGAGAATCAAGTTGGATAGCTAGTTTAAGTACTAAATAATCAATGCCCAGAAGCATCACCAAATGATACCGAGATTCTTAGAAGAGAAGAGATGGAACATTGCCAATCAATCATGTTGACAAATGGGAGAGATTGAAGAAAATAGACCAGAGACTGAGGAAGAAAACATAATCAAAGATAAGCTAAATACCTAAAAGAATAAAAAGCTTGTTGAAAATCCCGGTGTTACAACAATTCCTCTACCAACATTCGCATAAAGCCAAATTGAACATGTAACACCCGAAATTTTTAAGTTGAACAATAATCGGGGTATTACCAAGGCGTGTCCGGAACATTGAGTTGTGGGAGAATTTTTGATAAGGTTTTCCCCGTATACGTGATGTAATCAAGTGTTGGGAGTAGGAGGATATTACATCGCATATTTTTTCGCGTTAATTGTGATGTGTAAATATGGGGAAGATGTTATAGGATAAGGGTTAAGTGTGAAAGAATGGAGAAAATTAGAACAATACCCCCGACAGCAAATCCCCCTACAGACCACGCGTAGCCAACCTCCTTGCCCCCTACACGTACGATTTGTCTCCTCCACGTACAAATGGATTCTTCCTTCGGGTATAAGTCATTCTTCCCTTCCCATTGTGTTTTCCTTCCTGCGAGAGAAGTTCTAGAGAGTAAGAGAGAGACTCTAGCATGAGAAGAGAGTTTCTGAGAGGGAGAGCTAAACTAGTGTGTGAACGTGAAGTGAGGGAGCTAGGAAGTTGAAGGGTGAGCTGAAGCAGGGAGCTATTGGAGTTGGAACCATGAGCTGCTGGGGTTGCAAGGAGTGGCTGCCCCTACTTTAGATCATCAAATTGTAAGGAATTTGGGTGTGTCTTGGCCATTTGGAGGCCCTACACCATGAGTATGTGTGTGTGAGTTTTACATTAGTTACCTGGAATGCCTGCTGTTAGTTGATTTTAGGTGATAATTCCTTAGATGATCTCTGTTGTTGGATGATTTTCTATCGTTAATTCCATTGTTGATGCTCTATAGGTCATTGACAGTGTAGAATGCTATTACTCTGTAGACTAATGTTGGTTCTGTGAATTACTACTTTAGGTTGTTAGCTCTGTGTTTAATACCCTGTTATGTTTCCTTTTGTTGTTGTTCACTTTGTAAATCTCTGTGTTGTTAGCTTAGTTTTATTGGTAGTTCTATGACTCAAATGCTTTACTTCAATAGACAATTGATATATGATGGTTATGACTTGAAAAGTATGAATGAATGGAGAATTGTGATGAGGATGACCATGTTTGATAATGTTTACTCGCTGTTATTTAATTGTGCTATTTTTCGTTCGTGGTTCTGCTATCATCTGTTCGTTTTACTTCCTTAATCTAGTATGCTTACTTGTCAACCAATTTAGTTAAATGTTAATCAATAAATGTTAATCCATTGAGTATGCTAAGCACTTTAGTTAAACAATAATCGATTGAGCATATTAACCCAATTAGTAGTCTAAGCATGTAAACAATTTGATTAGTCTAAACATGTGAACTAGCTAACTGTCTAATTAACTAATTGGTTATAATTAGTTAGAATATGTTTAGGTAAGTGTTGTTATCCCTTGAGCATGCAAATTGGCTAATAAGTAATTACTAGCATGTTTGATTGATCAACTAGTATGTTTAAACTAACTCATATTCAATTAGCTAACTAGCATGTTTAATTAGTATGTTTAAATCAATTGACAGCATGATAAATTGTCTTGAGTAATTAACGAGATTCGAACACGTTAACTAGTTGTTTAATTAATAACTAATTCTTGAGCATGTTAATCAATTAACTAATTGAAGTATGTTAATTAACTAGTTGTTTAATTAATAACTAACCCTTGAGCATGTTAATAAACTAACTAGAACAAAAGTATGTTTAATCGCTTAGGATAAAAACTGAGATTCTTTCTTGAGCATGCAATGAACTAGAGTAATAATAATAATATGTTGTTTTTGCTTGTTAATATTTTGTGCATTTCTCTTTTCTGCAATTTCCTTTAATATGGTTATATTGTCTCTCGCTACAATTTTCTTTAGCATGTTTTACCCTGTTAGAAAAGAATGGAAATGATGAAAGAAGAATGAATGAAATGTAAACGAATTAAGGGTTTCATCGACTATGTGAACAATTGTTTTTACATTACCTTTGTTATTGTCTTCTTGGTACTGCCTATAATCTTGTTAGAAATTACTTGTCCTTCGCATGTTACTTTCTACTAAACCCGAGCATGATTAGTTGACCAAGATAAAAACATGTAATCATCTTGAGCATGTAATTAATTTGGATAATCAACTCGATCATTAATTATAACATGTCTAATTAATTAGAATAAAAGCATGCGTAATCAACTAGAATAAGAGTTACCAAGTTACAAGCATGTTTTCGTTATTTGTTGACTATGCATGTCTCTATTACTAATTGCCTAAGCATGTTGGTTTAAATAAATTATTTGCATGTTTACCATACCATCCCTTTGTCTCCATACCCGAAACCATGTATGCATATTGTACTTGTTTTCTGTTGTGCGCGGTTATTTCCTTCTATTATATACTTTACCTTCTTTATATGTGTTTTCGATTACAGTTTGCTTTCAATTACTTTTTATGCGCAATTCAATTATTATTAATGTTACGTTATATACATCATGCATCATGTTAGGATGAGAATGTATGGTCATGCATCATGCTAATAGAAATCAATAGGGAGTGCCACCTTGGTGGTGGTACTCACACATACATTATGTGAGGTAAAAGGTTAAGAATATGAAGGAAATGGGGAGTTGGGGGTGGATGGGTAGTCGGATCTAGTCTGCAATCTAGCCAGAGCCCCTCCCTTGTCGGATATGGGAGTTCTAGATTGCAAGTAAAAGGTTAGGCCCGGTCAACTATACCATTCCATATAGGTCCTCCAATCTCCCGCTCGATGTACGAGTAACGAACGAATGAAGTAAAGGAAAGAATGAAACGAATGAATGACGTAATGAAAGGATTGATTTGTGTGGCCTCATTCCAAAAAGGACTAAAGAGAGGCATGTCATGAATGCATTAAACCCTTTTCCTTACTGGGCTATTAGGCTCACGTATTACTTGAGGTGTAGGTACAAACGACGAACAGATAATAAAGCAGAGGTGAAGGATTTGCACGGGCGAGATTGGAGCTGGCCATGCTAAAAGAGTAAAATAAGGAATAGTTGTAATTACATTAAGTTTTATTAAATTGTATTCAATTGTTTAGTTTCTTTTTTAAATTATTTATGCTTCCGTAATGTTTTAAACAAATGATTTTATGACGCTTCCGCATTTTATTAATTGGATTTTCAATACGACTTTAACGAAAGGTCAATAGCGGTCCAGTTTAGACACAACCTGATATCATTTTCAAAAAGGGTTTTAGTGGTTTTACAAAAGTTCAAATTTTTGCGCATTTTAAAGGATTTACGAAAAATCGGGTCGTTACAGAACAACCTTCTCCACCATTCCCTCAAGGGTTCCAAATGCAATACCCTGATAAGTGGTTCAACAAATCCTTGGATGTACTAAAGCAGCTCAACATCGACATCCCTCTCTTGGAACCTTTGGAGCAAATATTGAGCCAAACCAACTTTTTAAAAGATAACTTGTCAAAGAAAAGAGGATTTAGTGAATTTGAAATACTGGCTGATAATAAAAAGAAAAATGAAATGGGAGAGGAATATTCTAAATGGAAATTCATATTGAATAGAGAGAAAACTTTTTGGTTTTTGTGAGATCTAGGTTGAAAACAAAAACGAAAGTAGTTAGATTGTTTACTTTAAAACAAATGCTTTTGGGAGACAACCCAAATCTAAATGTTTTTGTTTTAGTAGTTTTTTATATACATTTCAATATTAGTTTTGTTTGATTTGCAAGTAGCTTAGGAAATAAAAATTCTATGGCAATATTTTAAAATTTTAGAGCAGGAAAAGACTTGCTAGAGAACTTTGTTTTGACTCACCAATCATTTCTCGGAATTCTCTGAGGAATAATTGCCTAAATTTGTTGAAGTTCTACCCCTATACTTTTTTAATTTTGTTTTGAATGATATTTGTTATGTTACGTAGTGGAGGCACTAGTATGTTCAAGTTTGGGAGAGAGTTTCATGTTTAGAACTTTCTTGTTATGGATTACGTGTAGCAACTTTTAGTTTGATCAATGTCACTTATGTTTTAATGAGTAAAATTTTCCTTGAAAGTGATAACTAATGTGATGGTTAATTTCTGTAGCATTTTTTTAAAAAAATAATAAAAAAATTAACATAAAACTCAAAGAAAATTATTTAATTATGTTACAACATTAAAATCTAGCATAAAATTCTATGATGATTCCAATTTGCCTAAGATTTTCAAATTTTTTGAAAAATTATAGCAATAATTTTGTATTCAAATAAATATGATTTAGGAATATTTTCATTGTAATACTCTCCTTCCACACATGTTAGATGTTAAGATATTCCTGAGACACTTAAGGAATATTAGATCAATGCAAAAATTTGAAGTTTTATATATAGAGCTGTGAACTCTTAACATGAAATAAAAGGGAGTTAGACACTAATGATTCATGAAAGTATGTGAAAATGATAAGTTTGAGGGTTATGCATATAATAAATAAACACACAAAAAAAAAAAAAAAGAAATAATAATAATAATAAAATAATAAATAAATAAAAATAATAATATTAATAAGAAGAAGAATGAGTTTGGATTTTCTAATCCCCTTTCAAGCTTGAGTGACTCTTTTGGATACTCGATGGATGAAAAATTATATAAAGAAGGGGCTTAAAGGAAACTCTATTACAATATTGTTGGCTATACTCCATTATATACTTCTCTTATTCAAAATATGAGTATATTTTCTCTTTTTAGCGACACTGCTAAGTAACCGGATACCTTCATTATAAATGTTGTCAATCGCGTTAAAATGTACTACGACTTAGAGAGAACCCAACAAAGAAATTAATGAAAGAAATCCCCCAATACTTGTGGCAATAATTAAATTTTGGAATCCTAGATTTCTAATTTCCTTGAATTACTAGAAAGAGTTTGAAATACTAGTATATAAGACATTAGATTAGCATGAAATCATAAAACTTTTGTGATTTAAGAAGTTCTTCACTTTTGGCGCCCACACACACTCTAAGAAAAAAATACTTTCACAAAAAAGTTGAATTATGTTGATTTGAATATTTGATGAAATGTTAAGATTATCATTGATTGTAAATTGAAGGCAATCATGAGAAATTTGGATTACAATATTTGTTGAATGATTAAAGTCAATTTCAAATGTTAAATCTTTTCTTAGATTGTTTTTATTTTGAATTACTCGAGGACGAACAATGATTTAAGTTTGGAGGTGTGTTAACTCTTAAAAAAGAGTTATTACATGAGTATATTTTATTATAAATTTTGATTGAAATCAATGATTTAATAAGTAAAATTTGTGTTTTCACTATAGAATGCTCCAATACATTACAACATCGTGTTTTATCATAAAATAAATTGCTTTTATGTATTTTTATGGAAAATATTATGCATAATTATATTTTATGCATGTGAAAATAAATAAAAATAACATATCTGCATGGCTAGATATGGCTAAGAGGAAAAGGTGGACCAAGATAAATTTGAATAGAGATTCCATAAAAACGAGAGAAGAGATGTTGATGGAAAATAATGAAAATTTGGGATAGTTGAAATATTGAAAAAAATGAGATCTAATTTGATTTTCAATTTTTGAGTTTGATAAGAGAGAGAAAGCAAAATAAAAGGTTAATCTCTTAATTTAAAAAAGAGGATAAAGAGAGAGAAAAGAGGATATGGGAAATGATTATAAAAAGAGAAGGCTAGGGGGAGAGAAAGGAAGGTACAAGAGAGGCTGATGGACTATGGGTCCATTCTTTCATTAATCAAACTTTCAACATTATCATAGAGATATTCAAGGTCAAACACAAGTGGAAGTTCAAGTTCAAACATAGGATATTTGGTGGACTTTTCAAAACTATCTACTTTCTAACCTTTAGCAAGTATTTGATGATTTTGGCATCCAAAACAATGTCATATCAAAAGAATGCTTCATAAAGATTATAGCTGACTTCCTATACTTTCTAGAATATACTGGATTGTTAAAATTAGAGTTTGTTTGCTTTGTCAAAATCCCACAGAACAGAGAGCAAATATTATGTAAAATCCAAGTGTCCAAAATTGGAGACCAAGGAAGTCTTTACTTGGAAGGTAACTCAACAAGGGCCCAAATAGAAGAGCTATCAACCCATGAAGATCAAAGAGGGCCCACTCCCTTAATGCTATGGAAAGAGTCCCAAGAAGACAAGCTTGAAGGGAAAGAAAGACCAAGGGAAATAGAGTTAAAGAAACTTTCTTTAATAGGCCAAAGTGGACAAAGGAGGGTCAATTGTGCTTGGTTATTACAACCATCCAAGTGGAAATTTTTGAAGTAAAATAGCTGCCAAAAGTCATCAATTTCATGGAGTCAAAGCGAGCAAGGATTAATAAAATAATAGTTTTAGAAAGTTACTAAATTCATAGTATAGTAATCAACCATTTAGGACCAAATACCTAGTGCGTTTCTTATTTTATGCTTTGTAATTGACTATATAAAGTCTCCTAGTGTTTATGTTTTAGACATTGAAGTTTGAATACAAAAAGCTCTTGCTTTCTTTCAAAATTAGAGTGATTCCTTTTTCAAACACTTTAATGAGTTGCATCCAAAGTTATCATTGTGTGAGTAGCGTCACAAGATTGGGCTCACTTAGAGTTGAGTGAGTTCTCTTATTGGCATCCACGTCTCTACTCCTTGGAGAAAGGCTGTGTGAAGAGTTGTCCAAACATTAAGAAGTTTTTCATTCAGAAATTCATCCATACGTGAGTGGCAAGCTGCGCTACTTACTATTTCTAGCGACTTAAGTTTTCTCAAGCATATTTCCTAATCCGTGGCAAATATTTCCATATTTCTTCAAGTATTTACAAATTATTTCTTTACCCCTTCCGCTAGTGGATCATTTGGTATCAGAGCTAAAATTCCTACTAGTTTATAATATCTTTTTTTCTAACGCAATGACGAGGGGACAAAGCTACTCCAGAAGTTATTTTTTGGACGAGAAAAATTCACCACCATCTATTCCGACCTTGAGTGGTGTCAAAAATTATTTTGATTGGGAAGACGAAATCAAGGAGATTATTTAGAGTGCATACTATTCGGAAAAAAGACTTGGTAAAACTTATCTCTTCTAAATTTAAAGGAAAAACTTCGAAGTGGTGGAATGAGTTAGTTACCTACCGAAAAGAATACAGAGACTACGACATCAAAACATGGTTTGAGATGAAGAAAGTATTGAGGAAAAAGTATGCTCCATCCTTACTACCACCAATCCCAAGGTGCAAAAGACCTTCCAAAAATCAACAATCTCAACTCATTAAAATTAGCACCTTGTTTGAAGAATGCAACTACTTGAAACAAGTATAACAAGCACTCTAACTATACAAGCACAAGGTCATGATGTGTTATCAGAAGAAACTCTTGATGCAAAAGAGCAAAATGACCAAGATGTTACAACACCTCAAGAAGGACCATCACTATCTTTGGAATCTCAAATAGAGAAGGAAGAATGTCTAGAAGAACAAGAGGCCGAAGCCAAAACTATATGAGGCCAAGTTAACTCCGGGAGAACAACAAAACATGAAGAACAAACTTTTCATATCCAAAGCTCCAACAATGACAAGGTTTGCTCTTTATTCATTAAGGATGAAATTTGTGCTAACATGATTCCTTTGATCATGGTTAAGGGGTTTAGCTTGGAATTATTGATGTATGGTATTACATACAAATTTTGGTGGCACATTGATAAGGACCAAAATGTTCATGGCCAAAGTTTAACTCACAAAAAAGGTATGTCCTTCAATCTAAGATGAAAAAAATTGCACACATATGCCTTCCATGGATTTTAAGGAAAGTTTGAGTTGGTTGAGTGCCAAAGAGGAAATTAAGGTAAATCCAACTTTGGTTAAATTTTCTCATGGGAGTTTCACTAACATCTTGATTTGTGATATGACAAGTACAAGTAGTTTTCTTTGGCACCGTGGCTACATGATAGAAGGCATACACATGATGGATATTCAAATTGCCATTTTTCGTTCAAAGGTAATGAGAGATTAATCAATCTAGCTCTGATTCAACCAAAGCAAATTGTTATGGATTATTATACATTAAAAGGAAATCAAATGAAAACTACTATGCTTATGACAAAGAGGTACATATCGATGGACAAATTGATTGCTCGGATTTTTAGAGTTGGATGGATTAAAGCTTCTTATGTTAATGGCATGATGTTTGGTTATGGTAATAAAGTTGTGTTGGTTTTTAGGTTCCCTCGCATGGCAAAATTAGAGAGGTTCATAACAACTATAACATGTGTAACCTATGTATCATGATAAACAATTTTAACATATACATAAAACGGATCGTTGTTATAATATATTAATAATAATATGTATTTAAAAATATTTATTTAGATCTAATATAAATGATTAAGAAATTGTACCTTTATAGCTTACTTCACACGGGTACAAAATCAACCTTCGATCTTCTCCCCCAATCCTCCTCACCTCGAATAAGCACTTGTGGGCGTGATGAACGAAACAAGATCGCACTGAATTTATGATAGATCGTATTCTCAACACATGAGACAATCTATTTGGATTTAGAAAACACTTATTTAAAGCCAACTCAGAAGACACAAATTTTGCTCTCAAAATGGATTCCTTAATCTCAAAGACTTCAACTTTTTAACCTATTGAGGTTGGACCTATATTTATAGTGGTATTGCTCTATAATGGCCATTATGGCATTTAGAGAAAAAACACTACAAATTCCTTATTAAAGTTACAATTGATTTCATACATTTATAAAAATGTTATGGAAATCAAAAGGTATTGTCACCATAGCTCAATACTTGACACTATGACATTAACTTATTAATCTCTTATTTAAGTTATAATATATTTATAATTAAAATGTTATGGCAAACAAAATGTATTATCACCATAGCTCAACACTTGACATTATGACATTAACTCAAATTCAACAAAAATCTATTTTAAAAACTATTTTTAAAAGTTACTTTATATTTGTTAATTAATTGAATAATTAATAATTCAATTATTTCATTTAATGAAATATAACAAATATATTAACTATGACAACTTTTGTCATTTTGTCTTAATTAATTGAATAATCAATAATTCAATTATTTTATCTAATGAAAAATAATAAACTTATTATTGAGTGTATTAAATAATTAATTCATAATTAATTATTTAATCTTCTTTGTTCATTTTTCTATTATTCAAATAATGATAGAAGGTGACGAAGGGACCGATGGACCTATAATTTTAAGTTCCAATAATATTTCGTTAATTAATATAAACTCTTTATATTAATTAACATAATTATTAACTATAAAGTAATTCCACTAAATACTTAGAGTTGCACTCTCAAAAACAATATAGTATATTTACTCTAATTAATGTCCATTGATATAGTCATTACATATGTATTAACCCTCCATTTAGATTCACAATAGAGCTAGGTTTATAATTCGTTAACCTCTCATATTACGTCTTTATCCTTGACTTGCAATATCCTTACAATATCCAAATACGTCCAAGGATATTTTCTCGTACTAAATCCACTAACTATAATTTCAATTTATAGTATCCTATCTAACTCCAAGATCATCATACAATTCCTCATAATTTTGATCACTTTCAAAACCAAGTATGGATATAATTTGGGCATCATAATTCACTTATTTAAAAATACATTTCTCTTGACCAATATTACCAAATAGTCCATTTCCACTCCTATCATCCTAAATTATCGCATAAGCCTTGTGCTTAGTTCAACAAAAATTCGGGATATTACATGAACACTCTTGAAACAGGTTCATATAATCAATAGTTAACATGCAGTAAACATCATCCAATTTTTATCAGCCGCAGTAGTAGTATTTCATCAATTCATACCAACCATAATCCTAGCAACAGTTCAATACCCCACAACAGTCATCAATATAACATAATATAATAGTCAACAGTACTATCTAAATATCCTAGCATCTTATGATGCACGACGAATGGCCATGTACATGTATAGTTATTTACCTTGATTTTCTTCACCTTTTTGTGTTCGTAGCTTGTCCTTGAAATCTCCTAATCTTCTTGTGCTTCTTCGAAGGAAGATAATTGTGACTGCTTCCTCTGTCTGTGTAACTAACTTTCAACTGAAGAGTCTCTACTTAAAATGCATGCAAAGCCATGAGGTGTTAAAACTTGGCCATCAAGTTTCTGGTTATATCACGTGTTTCACTCTTTTCATAAATACCTCAATAGTATATGAGCTAGGCGACCCCTCACATTCATCCTATAGGTGGTCGACCGATCTAGGTGTTCGTCGTAGTATGGCTTATAATAGGACAACATCAACAACATCATTACTCAATTTTCATGGATGTGTTTCTATCTGCCGATGCTAATGCTTATGCTCAAGCGGGTCCACTATTCAACACACACTATTTATAAAAAATGAAATCGTTTATTTTCTATCGCGGACACCTACACTCCCGCGGCTCCACTTTTCAATGCACACCCCTTATCTAAAACATCATCATTTTTTTATATTATGTATGCCTTTCTTTCGTGGATGCTTAACACTATGTTTTTCCTATGAAACAACGACATTTTCTTTCTTTTAACACATTGTCGTGGACCCATTTGCTACTGCGGATACATTCCTTAATGTAAAATGATATCGTTCTTTTTATGTTTACTTAACATTTTTCCGTGCGACATCTTTTCTTTACATGGAAGAATCTTTTCTTAGATCTAATGGTCCTCACCTCGTCTACCCTATCAATCCAATGATCCCTCTCTCTCTCGCATGGAATCTTTCTCTCCTTTAAGGCATCTTTCCAGAAAAGCATCTTTTTTATCTGCCTTCAACTCTAATGGGGATAAACTCTTCATTCCATTTAATCTTACGACCTTCCTTTCACCCACACTTTATTTTGTTTGGTCATCCTCATGCCTTACTTCATCTTTGATCTCAATTGTTCATTGGCTTTATCTAACAATCGTTATATCATCCGTTCATCCTTAATCCTTTTCCTAGTCCAAAATGACACATTTTTGCGGCTTGCTCACAAACCACCGCTGTAACGACCCAATTTTTTATTTACTTTAAAAATTGTGGAAATTTAAAACTTTTCTTTTTATAAAAACGTCAGAGTATTTTCCTTTTATAAAACCCGATCATTAAAACTCTTGACTTAAAACATTTATCAATTCCAGCGAAAATAATAAAATCATTTTCTGAAATGCGGCGGAATTAAAACAAACATTAAAGAATATTAAATAATTTATAAACCCTTTTATAAATAATTTTCATTTAACTCTTTAGCCCAGTTAGCCACAAGATCCACTCGTGCAAATCCTTCATTGACTGCCTCTTAGTCTGTTCACCTATGCGTGTACCTACATCGCAAGACTTAACTAATGTGCCTAATGCTCAGTAAGTGATATAAAATAAAAAGGTATGATGCACATGCCATGCAACTTTTAAAATCTCTTTTTGTTTTCTATTTATGTTTCTTTTCTTTCTTTATTTTCTTTTCTTTTACCATTTTCTAGATCTTAACTTTGCTTCATCTTTGACTTTACTTTACTGTTATTTTCTTTATTTGATCTTTTGTTTACTTTATCTTGATCTTAACTTTACTTTATCTTGACTTTACTTTACTGTTCATTTCTTTACTTGATCGTTATTTTACTTTATCTTGAAAGGCGTTGGAGATTTCTAAACTTGACGAGGAGGAGCAACCAACTCAATCTCACATCTCCAGACGACCCCTTTATATTTTTCTTTATCTTGAAAGGCGTTGGAGATGTCTAAACTTGACGAGGAGGAGCAGCCAACTCAACTTTACATCCCCAGACGACCCCATTTATGTTTATGGTTGTCTTAATCTTGAAAAGCATTAGAGATGTCTAAACTTGACGAGGAAGAGCAGTCAACTCAACCTCACATCCCCAAACAACCCCATTTATGTTTGTTGTTGTCTTAATCTTGAAAGGCATTGGAGATGTCTAAACTTGACGAGGAGGAGCGACTAACTCAACCTCACATCCCTAGACGACCCCGTTTATGTTTATCTTTATCTTGAAAGTGTTAGAGATATCTAAACTTGACAAGGAGGGGCGGCTAACCCAACCTCACATCTCGTCACACCCATTTATGTTCATTTCTTTTACGTTTCATAATTGTTTTGTTTCTTCTTTGTTTCCTTTTCAAAAACATGCATGGAAACCATTTTCGTATCTTTTGAAAACTATGATGCATGATGCTCATGAATGCATACATTCTCTATTATAGGAATTTAATAAAACAACCAACATACAATTCACAAGATCATGCTTTTAAACTGTAGACGTGCTTATAAAAACAGTAAAGAACGAAACATGTTATTTCAAACTGTAAATACCGAAACGTGCTATTTAAAACTGTAAACACCGAAACATGCATCTCTTATTCTTGCGATGTAGGGCCCTAAGGACCAAAGCACATGCGTATCACTTACCTGTAGTCCGTGGCGCGTTCACACTCTATTCTTTTCTCGTTAATACCTTCAAAATAATTAATATTTATTTATTAATATATTTACCCATTATAAACCTTAACTTTTATATCATTATTCTGTTAATTCATTTCACATTTTTTGTCCAATTATTTTCATTAACCAATGAACCAATAATTATTGACCACCAAATTTTCATAAACTTTAACGCTTAATAATTCTCATTAGTCAACTTAATTACTTAGTAACCTCGCAATAACAATTTCAATAACTTAACATATGCAACGGGATAACAATAACTCACAATAGTTGTTCATTCCATCAATGTGACCCGATAAGAGAGAGAATTTACTTCACAATACAATTCATTATCTTTTAATGAAAATCCATTGGAACCAACAAAGCATTTATTTAACTTTATTACCCAAAATCACACCTAATATTAATATCCAATAAGACATTAAACATTAACATCCATCAACCAAACCAAACGTGCGATGGCTTAATCCAATTTACATAATGCATTTATCTAATTAATGATCTGAATCCAAACCCACAGAACATACAACTCACAATGTACATTTCCACAACATTATTATCCAAACATAACCAGTAATCCCTTTGGTAGTACATAACAGCACAACAGATTAATGATTCATTTTCAACTACCAAAACCAATTGCAACATATCAACGTTTTCCATTACTAAAAACATAGTCCTTTTCTTCAACCATTCACTTAGCAGAATTTACAATCCAAACATCATCTAGGTCACTTATCGAAATATCCAAACAGTGAACATTATTCAACGATAGTAACCACGGAGCATAACTATTCACAGCTATCCAAACGATGATAAACTTAGCACATCTATTCATCCATGGTATCAAATTAGAATGGCAGTAGATAATAAATCCAAAACAAACAATTAACCACTAATCTGAAATCATGGCATATTTTCAACAACCACACAAACTCCACAGCAAGACAATATAACTATGAATCATCCCTCATTTATATCATCCTTAATTTCTTCAACTTGAACTGTCAACATATTATTAAATCCAAACAAGACAAAAAACAAAGAACACCCATCTTCTGTCATGTTCTACAGTCCATTCACCACATAAAACAGATAAGGAAATGAAGGAATTTCTCTTACCATAAAGACCCGAGAGCAGCACCTTCACATTTCATCACCACCACTCGGCCATCACACCACCTCCAGCACTCTGCACTGTCACTTTTCCTTCTCTTCACAGCCAACTCCCTGCCATTGATTTATAGACAACAAGAAGAGGAGACCACTTCGAGGAGGGTGGTCCAATGGCCAAACTCCACGCTGGAAGTTTGCTATCGCATCGGGAGAAGGAGAAATTGGGTCAGCCTGAAGAAATGAACCGATTCAATAGCGGCCAACAGAACTGGACCTGAACCGATGCCCCGCTCTAGCCTCGCCAATTCGTCCCTGCAGTCGCCAATTCAAAAATGTCGAACAACAGAATGCCAAGGAGAGAAGAAACACTAAACAGAGACCATCGATCAACTTACCTCCACCAACGGTTCGTAGCTCCAATTCCGACTCAGAGAGCTGCGGCACACCGAGCCCTAGCTCGCCATTTGTCAGTCGCCCGCAGCCACACCGTCACCGCCATGCCCCGGACAATGGGCACCCGAGCCCACTGTCGCTCCTTTCTCGCCATCGCCTCCTCTTCTCACTCGATCTCCCTTGTTTCTTTACTCCCCCAAAGCTATTCTCATACATCCTGCACAAAATCTCAAGTAATTCCAATATCACCCAAACATATTATTCATCCAATATATCATTTACTTTCACAAAAGTAAATGTAAACTACTCATAAATTACAACGTAAATGTAAAAAAATTCAACTAAACATTAATTACAACGTAAATGTAAACAAATTATAGCAAAGTGTACATAAACATAAATTCATACGCCACCTTCTTCCTGGTCCGTTTCGGCCGCAAATTCTTGATCGCAAAAAATAAGTGCGGGTCAATGAATACTTTATCTGCTGTGTCAAACAACGGACCCTCATACTCAAAGGTTGCAGTGTCGTGCTTGTGGAATTGTTCCTTATTTGTGCAATGCTGAATCACCCTCATCCCCTCACTCGTACATCGTAAGATGCCATACGGAAAGCAATATTAAGAATTTACACAAGGGACAATACATACCACCCTTTGTCAGTGAGAGCTACGATGATGGAGATTTCTTCCGGCATCAATTGCTAGAAAGCGAATTGAGTGTGTTGGTCAACGGATGACATAAACAACCCCTGCTTTGGATGTGTCTGAAATGTAAACAATGATTAGATGATCTCTGTAAAGATGAACAACAACCCAGAGAAGCGAGATGGTTACTTACATGAATCCACCGTAATGTGAGTAGACAGTTTTCCTGTTGAAACGCGAATACGGCTTCGTCTTCGACCCCATAGCATTGCATATAAGTTCGAATGAGTACTAAGATCAAATCTTATACACTAACATACAAAGAAGGCTTCTCACCGTATCTGGCCTCCTAACTGGCTCCGGGAAGATGATATCAGTGACGATGTAATCATCGCCGGTCAGCTTTCCCCCAAGAATTGCGCACGTCTCTATGTTCTTCCGAGTATTTGTCTGGACATACTTCTTGAACATGTCCATCAAATCCTGAGACTGCAACAAAAATGTCAAAACGCCGTCAGACTAACAAAGCATGAACATGAACAAACACACATATATAACCAAATTAAAGACGTATGGTGCACACAGTTCTAAGGGGCGGAGGCTCGAACTGACTGGTCCCCTGCACCTCGGCAGACACGATTGGAGGAGCAGGTTGGTGGCTTATGGCACCGGTGCTGCAAATCAACAACACGTCATTACGTCAAACACAAATAAAGTAAAGACTGGACTTTGCGTACAAAGTAAATAACTTACAAGCGGTATGTGGCATCTGTTGCTTCAGAGGACGATGGTGAGGCTGATATACGGGCTGATAGCCTCTCATGTCTTTGAAGTGCTACCACCAGCTCACGGTGCCTCTCTTCTACTCGCATATGCTACTCTTCTGCTCTGCGATGCCTCTCTTCTACTCGCTCCTCCCCTCTTTGTATTTGGACCTGTTGCATTTGCAGGTGCTCCTCCATCATTTGCATTCTGGTCATCGCCATATGATGGAGCTCCTTCATCCTGCTCATCCAGGCTGACGTCTCCTCAGGCATCGAAGTAAAAAGAGATGTCTGAGGAGGTGGATGTTCCGATAAGGGGGCTAAATGCTGAGGCTCTGAGGGGGTGGAGGTGCTGCCTTCTACTTTGACTTGCGGACCCATTCCCCTCCAACTTGGGTGATCCCCATTCGGTCCATTTTAACTTTGTTGTACAGGTTATTGGCCGACTCTTCAAATCTCAGCTGTTTCTCCGAGATGGGTACCCTATATTGCTCAATGATGCTCTGGATAAGCCAGTTGTATGACATGTTCTTCGCTGGGTTGTTGAGCACCTCATGCATGTGGCTCAAGATGATAAATTCGATGTCCACCTTTTTCCTAGTGAACACCTTCTCCAGCATATAGAGATCTATGCAGCTAACATGGTGTCGATGCCCATCCTGAGGCAAAATCATGTACGTCATGATCAGATGGATCAATCGGGCTATGGCATTCAACTCCTTGCCCTTTGACTTGTTGTACTGGGCAACCTCGGGATCCTGGTGCAACAATCTAAGCACTGCTAGCCCTTCTTCTCGGTTGACAAATGGTGGCTCCCGAGACACGTGATAATATTGATCGCTTGGCCCGTCCGGTACACATCCAAGCATTATATTTAGATCGTTGGGAGTGAACCTCTACTCCCGTCCAAAAAGGTACGTCTGCACCTCTAATGGCTCGGTGGACAGTTCCAAATTTGCATAGAACATTCTAATAATTCTCTCACAGTAACTGCCCCTCATCCGGCACAACCCAACTAATCCAGCATCTTCAAGCAATTGTTTAATTCCCATTCCTGCCAAGGAGTCCAAATCTACTATTTTCGACACAATAATTGCACGGTGTTGTATATCATCTTCATATCGTGTTTTGGAATATACTGTCCTGAATAGTTTGAACCTGAAACCCGTTGTAACGGGTTGGAACCGAACTAATGAGCCGTCGGCTTCTCCTTATTCAGGCCCGAGTTCAGGTTGTCATTGCGAGTCTACAACGGTTTCTCCAACCTGGTCGGTTTCTTCGTGTTGCACCGCCGTGGGTTGCACATCTTCCACCACTGCGGCTTGCACGGCTTCCACTGTTGCCTTCCTATGCTTGAACGCCAATTTCTTTGCTCGGGAATACATTGTGATCGAAAATGATCAAGAGTATTTCGTTGTTTCTTCACGGTGACAATGGCTCACAGAGAGGTTTCGGTGTTTCTTCGCCATGAAAATGGCTTGCCGAGAGGGACGCCGCTGCGGTGTCTTGGGATGCAACGGTGGCATCCCAGGACACTGCGGCATCCAGACCAAATTTGGCCTTCTTTTATTGGAAAACCATGGAGTCGCAGCTTTTTATCTATGAACCGCCGCAGCTCCAGATCTGCTTGTTATCGGCAAACATGACAGTGATGTTGGGTTTATCATTTTTTCATACGTCAATGGTTAATTTGATAGAAAATAAAGGATAGTGGCTTGTCATAGATTGCAAACCGCGCTGGTTAATTTGTCTTTTTCCCAATTTTCATTAAAAAAAATTGCTTTCACCTTCGGCTGATGATTCTCGACCTATCGTTCTACAATGTTCAAGTCTCTCCCTCTTCTTCCTCGCTGCTCTTTCACTTGGTATCTTGCTCTCCTTCCGCACAAGTTCATTCTATCTGTTCGTTTAATTTTTCATTTATTTCTAATCAAGTTATCCATTTTAAGAACGGCGCATTCTGCTCTTCAATCTTCTGCACTTTTCATTGTCTGTACTTTAGATTTTCAGTGTGTTTAAAAAATCGGAATGTTTGGTTTTGTAGATTTGTAATTTTTTTTAAGAATTATGTGGTGGTGTTGCTGCTTTTTCTTTTTTCTTCCATCCTTTTATCTGTTGCAGGATTATATCAAGCAAGATGAATACAATGCCAACGCCCAAAGTTCCGAAATTTATTTCTGTGGAAATCGATGATATTCATTCTTCTCGAAGAAAATCTGATGGTACGTGTTTACCTTTAAGAAACCTTGATTTTTTCATGAAAATGTTTTATGAGAAACTACTCGTTTCAGAGGAGGATGACCATTTTTAACAATATCTAGTTCTTTTTGTGGAGTCGCCTTTGATTCTGTGTCTTGTAAAATTGAATTCTTAGTTTGCTGTAAAACATGAGTATATTGTTAAATCATCAAGTTTACAGTTGAAACATCAGTTCTGCACTTGGATCAGCCTAGAATTATATATTTCAACATTTTTCGAATTATTGATAAAAATCTGCCTTTGTATATAAGAATTTTATCTGGTTCAGAAAATTAGCAAGCTACATAACTGATATATTATCTCTATCTCTGCAAAATGCATGATTTGATAAAGTTGCTTTTATTTTTGGATTTTAAATTATGAAGTCAAATATCTCTTGCCCTTGCAGGTATCAGATTTTCTTTAGTTTCATACAACATTTTGGCTCAGGTACAGAAATGTTTGTCTTATTAAGCTTCTTTTGTTCAGTTTTCTATGTGTGTTCTGTGACGTCTGATATTTGAGAACTCTCACATTTAGGCCTTTACACTACTTGCGTTAATCAATTCATCAATTACTTGAGCTAATCCTCAACACTCTATCTCTTAGTTACTAGGTGGGTAGTTGGTACCAATTCCAAAGGTGACATTACCAAAGCTCATCATTAATACTTTATCTTTACACAATCCTTAGAAACAAGATACCATTTTTTACCTTATTCGAAGAATTCATTATGTTAGGAAACGGTGAACAAGAAATTGGTTTGTGTTTGAGAACATAGATATAGTGTTTAAAAGTTTTTGTATTTGTGATCACTTCTCAGTAATCTTTTGAATGTTCCATGCTAAAAGTTGTGCGCTTCTTATACAATCTAGTTGATAGATATCCAAAACAAAATAACACACAAAACACAGCAAATTTCTACCTCCAAATTCCTTCTTACATGATAACCTTCCCTTTTATTTATCCCAAACTATTTACAATTGATAATTCAAATTAGAAATTAACTGTAGGCAACCAGTGACACATGGCCTGGTTTCCCACGTTTACAAAGAGTCAGCACCTTCTCTGCTTCTGGTGATAGGTGTGCAGGTTGGACTGGTTCTATCTGTATCTGCATCTGCATCTGCTTTTCTTCTCCTTTCTTTCACCAATTTGGTGGCTTATCAGTAGTCAAACCAAAAAATTATCTTGGCATTATAGTTTAGAGGAAATTTTACACTACACAAGAAGTTGAAAATTAGAACCTTGATGTTACTGTTGAAGTTATTTCCACATTGCATTATCCACCATTAGAAGTTTCCTTGGGCATATACTATAGTCACCATTTGAGTTGTATATTAAAAATAAGTTGATTATTTTTATGTTATAATCTATTTAATTAGTACCAATCTCTAAGCAACTATCAATCTCTTTCATTTCATTTATTTGTAGGTTTATGTGAAGAGTTATCTTTTTCCACACTCTCCGTCTTCGTGTCTCAAGTAACCATTTTACCTTTAGTCTTTTACTTTATGATTAACTTTGTTAAAGATGACAATTCTTGTGTTCAATATCTTGGATCTCCATGCAATTATTGGGCCTGATGGACAGGATATGGGATTATTTATTGAGCATTGAGCAATTTCTTTTTAGTTTGGTATGTGTTAATTCACCTCTATAATTATGTTATAATCATAATTATTAAGTTAAATATGTCGTTTGTATTATCAATTTATCTGTAGTTTACTAGCTTCATGAGACATTTCACTGTTAATAGGATCATTGAATGGGTCATTCGGGCCTTGAATGACCTGTAATTTTTGGATCCATTTCGTGCCATAACCATCACACAAAACATTATATTCTTTTGCCCATCCATATTGCGCATGATGTTACCCAGCCAGGTTCATCAACTAAGATGTTTTTTTTATATTGTTTTTCACATCCGTAATAAATCCTAGTTGTTAGCATGAATAAGATGTCATTTCTGTTCATAACTATGATAATTACCAATGCTTGCTATTTCTTACATTTTTTAATTTTTCTATCTTTGGACTTTGTTGAAAACTAAAATAGCCTTTCTTATATTTAAGGCAGCAGACATAAGCCATAAATTATTAATATTGTGATGAGCATGTTGATAAAACTGTCACTAACACGATGCCTCATGGTCTAGATCATTACAAGACTAACGGTAGATTTGTTAACATGAGATATTTGGAAACATATTTTTTGACTAAACATGTGATATTAAACTGTCCAGAACCTAAACAATGCAGGAGTAATAAAAAGAAGGCCAAGATGTAAGCATATTAGATTTTAGTAGAAAATAGAGTAATGCTGAGCATTCGAGAGGCTTGGCTCTCTCCTATTGAAATCCTTCCTAATTTTTCCTTTCCTTCTTTTTCTCTCCTCTCCATATTAAAAATGTTCTGCTAACCTTACCATTTTCCCGAAACACCCCTTTTCCAAAACAGCTTCCTCCCACCCCAAAAAGAGCACACACACCACACCTTCCTACACTCATCACCCTTCTCCAGTACAAGTCAAGGAGGTTTTATCACAATGTTCTCCATTTGTACTTGACTTTTAATTTATTATTATGGGATATTATTTAATTTTTACTTGGCTTTGCAATGTTCTTCATCAACTATGATTAAAGGTGGAAAGGACGGTCGCAAGCAATTTTGGCAGTCCTCAAGGCCATAAGTGCTGACTTTTTTTGTCTACAGGTAATCCTTTCATTCTCCTCCTCTTTTGCCATGGTGGATAAGAAACTGAGTAAATAAAAATAATCTTAAGCATTGTTTTGAGAGTTTGTTGTCCACGTTTTTCAGCTATGAGAGACTGATCCTCAAAAACAGTGGAGGATAAATTTCCTTTTTAAGAAACTAAAATTGTATTGAAAAATAAAAGATGTCCTAGAATGAAGAATAAAAAAAATGCTCCCACTCCCATGGAGTTTTTTGTGTGGTGCTCTTACCGTGCTTCACTCACTCATTTAGGTAAACTAACTCATAATTAAATTCTTATTGGTAATCACATTGAAACCTTTGTATAGAATTAGGTTTCCAATGCATCCTATGAAAAAAAAGTTTGTTGCTGTTCAATCTATTTCCTTGATTATGATTTTGACACATTGTTCATTATTTCTTGGAAAATCATGCCAGGAACTTGATGAGTATGATGAATTTTATAAAGGAATGATGGAAAGTTATGGATATTCCAGTATATATATGAAAAGAAGTGGGCAGAAGCGCGATGGATGTGGAATTTTTTTTAAGAATGACAGGTAGCCTTTTTGTGCAGATTATTCCATCAACATATATTCTTGCTTCTTGGTCTCTGTATTTTCCTTTGGCACTTGTTAATCAAGTTGTACATAAACGTAGAACCAGCGATTGAAACTTCAAATTACCTCATTTCTATAATTGTTTTGAACTATTCATAGTGCAGAGTTGATCTTACAAGAAAAAATAGAGTACAATGACCTTGTGCGCACAATACCGCCTGAAGATAGTTCATGTGATCATAAATCTGAGGATACAATGGCTGGTGGCATTGAAGATGGTGATAATAACTCTGGTAACATAATTCTTCATATTTGAGTTCCGTTATATTTATAACATTTTGAACACTGCTCTGAAAGAGAAGTGGATAGAAATTAATGTTTTTTAAGTTCTAGATGATTGGAGAAAGGAAAGGAATAAACTTCATGAATGAGCACAATTGCAAGAAAGGGATTTTATGGAAAGTTATGATTATCTAACATTTTAGTGTCAAATGTGCAATGATTTTGCTCTATTTTGTTTTTTTTATAAGAAATGAACTTTATTAACAAAAGAATGTATAAAAAACAGAAGGGAAAGAGATCATCCTCTCTTAGAATGATCAAAGATAAGTAATTTTCTTCAAATTAAAGATAAGTAGATTAAAATGATAACTTCTAAAATACTTAGAGTTTTAGGCCTAGTTAGCAATAAGAAAGTTAGCGTTATCCCATAAATCACTTTTCAGAGATTTATCCTTAAATAAAATCTCATTGCGATGAATTCAAATATCTCAGCAAATAGCTAGAATAATGAGTCTCTTGTTCATAAAAAAATATCATTGATGATGTTTCCAATATTAAGGTGAATATCCATCAACTTGTTGAAAAAAGAAAAGAAATGTGCTCCCGACCTTCTAGCCACTACATATTAGATTATAATGTGATTGTTAGTTTCTCTCTTGACCTTACAGAAAGGACAACGTGGACAAAGTGCTCTAGATGCTTTAAAATGTTTTTATTCCATTAGCATATAAATATTTATTTTTGTAAAATTTTTGTCAAAGTTATGTTGATGATCAAGTTAATTAATGAAAATCATTTCATAAGCTTCTCAAACTCCTTTAAACTTACTAAATCTGTATGGAACAACCTAACATGTTTTAAATATTACCTTTGCATTATTGTTTTCAATATTTTGACGGGTTCAACATATGTGTTAGTATCCAATTTTTTAAAACCATTTTTCAATTTTAGCACCGAAATCCAATGCAGTGGACAGAGGTGATCCTAACGATCCTCGTGTGAGACTAAAGCGTGATTGTGTTGCAATTTTTGGTGCATTCAAATTGAAGAAGCCTTTTGATCATATTGTCATTGTTGCAAACACGCATCTCTATTGGTATATCAAGAATTATTTCAGCCTTTTGGTTCTGGTAACTTCAGGCTCTCTGATTAATTCAAATAATGGTGTTTGTATGTAGGGATCCGGAATGGGCGGATGTTAAGTTAGCTCAGGCTAAGTATCTCTTGTCTTGTTTGGCTCAGTTTAGAACTATTGTATCTGAAAAATTCGAAGCTTTTCCTCCTGTAATTGTTGCTGGTGACTTCAATTCAACCCCTGGCGACATGGTATGTTGGTTGTTTTGAATCATCTTATTCCTTGCTTCCTGTGTCTCTCTTTAGTTTTGTGTATTTATTTCGCTTTTGATTTCATATGTCCTAGCTAGGGGGTCTGTTTTCCAATAACCTATCTTAGTGTTTTTGTTTGATGAAAGATAGGATCCTGTTTGCTTTGAGATAGCCTTATGGCATAGTTGTTCGAGAAAAATTCAGTATCATGTGTAGGATTGTGTGAGTTGATGCTATTTTTTGGAAAATCTGAAGTATGGATGTATTTGAGGGATGGATTTGCAATTATTTTAAAAATTGTTCTTGAAAAATAGGAATTTTAAATAAAATTTATTCATTTTTTTCGTAGCAGAAAAGAAATAAAAGTTTTGAAACACTTCATTAACTGTTTCATAAAATAAACTATTTTTCAAGCTCTTCTCTTTGAATAGCGTTTGAAAGCATTGCGAGTGTAGAAGAGTCTCTCTCTCATCGTGGATCTAGTTTGAATCTAAGGCTCTCTCTCTCTCTCTCTCTCTCTCACACACACACTGTTTTGTTGGTTGTGAAGGTATACAAATACTTAGTGTCGGGCAATTCTTCTTCTGGGGAGTCAAGGGAATGGGAAGAAGAGATTCCCCTTCCATTGTGCAGTGTTTACGAAGTTACGAGGGGAGAACCTCCATTTACAAACTGCACTCCAGGCTTCACAGGTACACTTGATTATCTTCTGTTTTCTTCGTCTGACCCAATAACACCTCTGAGCTTCCTTCAACTTCCTGACTCCGACTCCCCTGATGTTCTTGGCGGATTACCAAATTACCACCATCCTAGCGATCACCTTCCAATTGGGGCCGAATTTGAGATTTCTCGGGTTTGACCTCTCTAGAACACTTTTGTTACTTAGGGTTGCATGTTACATTATCACTGCAGAATTTGATTATTCATTTCTTGGATGTTGTTAAAATAACATTTCAAGTCGGAAAAAAGAGGGATTCGTTGTTAGATATCTAATGAAAGCGTCGCTCTTGTGGTGGGAAATGTAGTTGTGATGTTTGGACTCCTTGATCTCTTTAAACTAGAACTTATAGATAATACAAAAGCTAAATTGAATCTTAATGTCTTGGCACCAAAGTTGAGAAATATTAGAAAAATAAATGCCAAGGGTTATTAAAATTAAATATGTAGTTATTGTAAGTGTCATCAATTTTGACATAAATAAAGGAGATCTCACTCAAGTTACAGAGAATATAATTTTAACATGTAAATCATCTGATGTAAGAGGAAAAATACTTGTGAATGAATTGTGCACCATCAAAAATAATGGGATTAAACATAAAACCTATTTTCAAAATAAAATCTTTGCTAATTGAGGCTATTTGAATTTTGCCACCTTCAAATAGCGTCTCACAATTGTGGGTAACCATATAATCATCTTTGTTGCTGCTGATCCATAGCTCTCTTTCTCCCTCTGTCATAATAACTCATACTTTGTGGTCAAAAAACACATTTTCATCCTTAACTCGATAAGTACATATTAATAATGCAAATTTAAGCTGACCTCTTTGTAATTTGACGCTTCTCCTCAAATTTGGGCTCATTAGCAGTAGAGCAACAAGTTCATTTAGAGAGTCGATAAATTGAGTAAAAAACTGTACTTTAAATTGGGTACAATGGGTTAATAGTATAGTTAGTGGAAATAATAAAAGATAAGATGCAAGGTTGCTACAACGTCGCTCTTTAATATAGGCTGATGTTCTTCTCCTTTGTGATTGGCAGCACAACATAGGCTTTGAGATGCAGCAATGCCGATTTTCTTGTTTTGTGTTAATTTGGATAAGGGATTTTAGTCGAGATTTTGAAAATGGGCATCACCATTTTGGGGTGTTGTGCAACCCTCTCGGGTTGACAATTAAGGCTGCGCTTCGTGTGAGAACCACGGTGCCAGTGAAGGCGAGCTCTACACCAAAAGGAGTACATTCTTTCATCCGTTACATCCTCGGACAATTTCTGGCAAAATGATCAGTCTTCCCACATTTAAAGCACTGACGTGACTTAACCAAGCATTCTCCTTCATGATTTCATCTGCACCTTGGGCACCGATTCCCTTGTTGGTTTCCTTCTTCTTCAAAGGGTCGCTTTATTCCCTTGGACGTGCACCCTTCTCCTTGTGAATACAGCAGAAACTTTACCACAGACTTGTTTTGTTTTGAGATCGGATTCTTTACTTCTTCAAGGTCAAGAGCTCTTAATACAATCTCTGAGTAGGATACCTCTTGTGTTCCTGCTCCAACAACACCTTCCTAAATCTCTGTCTTAAGTCCTCGTATAAAGTGGTGTACCTTGTGCTCATTATTGCTCACTAAGTGCGGGGCAAACCGTGATAACGCCTCAAATTTGTGCACATTCTCAGAAACCGATCCTTCCTGCTGTAGCTGAACAAATTCAATAAACTTCTTTGTCATTGTTGTGCGGTTGAAATATTTTTCGTAAAAAATTTTCTTGAATTCTGTCCAAGTCATCGCAGTCACATCTTTGGTTATCTTGACCGAATCCCACCAAAATCTTGCGTCCTTGACCAGCATAAACGTGGCAAATGCTACCCTTTCCTCTTCCTTTATTTTAGCATAGGCCAACATGTCTTCCATGGTTCGTATCTATTCCTCAGCACTGTCTGGATTAGTAATATTCCAGTCAAACTGAGGTGGGCATAAACGCTGAAGCTTCTCCCAACTTACATCTAATTGCTCAGTCACACGTTGTTCCGCAACTCATTCATTTCCACGCGCCATGATTTCTATCAGGGCAATTTATAAAATTGTAGTTTTTTTTTTGGAAATCACCGTTGACTGCATTAGAGCAATTTACAAAAATCGTTTTTAAAACATAGTTACGATAAGTACACAAATCGATTTTTAAAACATTTGCTTTGGTACTAACTATATCAGAGCAATTTATAACACATTTTAAGTTTTAAAATGCAATAGAACAATTTAAAAAAACAAATTCGCTCTGATACCAACTGGTATCAGACAACTTAAAACACAGTTAAATTTGAAAACACAGTTAAGTAAGTTTTAGTTTTAAAAACGATTATCAGAGCAACTTACAAAAATCACTTTTAAAACTCCTTGCTTTGATACCAACTGTAACGACCCAATTTTTCGTAACCTTTTAAAAATACGCTAAAATTTAAAACTTTTATTTAACCACTAAAACCCTCTTTATTTAAAACTCTTTTAAAGAAATATCAAAGTGTGTTTAACTGGACCACTACTAACCATTCGTTAAACTCGCTATGAAAATTCAATTAATGAAATGCGAAAGCGTTGTAAAATCTTTTATTTAAAATATAACGGAAGCGTAAATTAATTTTTCTTTGAAAACGTGACGAAAGCGTAAATAGTGATTTAATTTATAAAAATTTCTTTTCTTTAAAAATGTAGCAGAAACGTAATTAATTCATTTAAAACAATTAATAGAATGTTACTTTATATTTACAGCTTGTTCATCTTCACTTTAATTAGCCTGACCAGCCGCAAGTCTCGCCCGCCAAATCCTTCATCAACTGCTCCTAAATCTGTTCGTCATTTTTCTACATCGCAAGATGTAAGCTATGAGTCTAATGTTTAGTAAGTGATAATACCTTTCATAATACTACATGTAGTTTCAGTTTTCTTCTTTTCTTATCTTCTTATCTTTTACGTTTTAATCATCGTTTTCGTCGTTTTCTTCTTATTTGTTTATCTTTTGTGTTTTAGATCATCATTTTTGTCTTTTTCTTTTTATCTTTTGTCTTTTGCATTTTAATTGATCTCTTTCATTGGTCGTTCTTTTCATCGTTGACCTGCGATATACCAACGATGGCATAATCCGAAAGCCTGCTAACCATTGGCCGTTTATCTGAGCATAATCCAGGGACCTTGCAATAGATACGAGCAGCAATGACATAATCCGAAAGCTTGCTAGCTACGATGGCATAATCCAAAAGCTCGCTAGCGGCTGTGCCACAAAGGCTTAAAAGGCCTTGCATCATTCGTTGCCTTTTTCTTTTATTTACTTTAATTGCATTAGTTATTTCTCATTTCTCTTTACTCTTTATGGCTTATTATTCGTTTGTTATCTGTTTCTTCATTCATCATCTATTTCTTCGTTCGTGATTTGTTTCTTTGCTATGACTTATTATTCATTCGTTATTTGTATCTGTTTCGTATAATACTCGTGAATGCATACAATTTCTGAAAGCATAAATAAACATCGGAACGTACTGTAAAAGCTGTAAACAACGAAACGTGTGAATAATAGTTGTAAGCATGCTTTTAAAAACAGTAAACAACAAAAAATATTAATAAAGCGGTAAACAACGAAACGTGCATTTTAAGCTATAGACATGCTTAACAAACGGTAAGCAACGAAACATGCTGTTAAAAACTGTAAACAACGAAACATGCTATTAAAGTGGTAACTACGAAATGTTCTATAAAGCAGTAAACAACGAAACGTGCGATTAAAACTGTAAACATGTTTGGAAAGCGGTAAGTAACAAAACGTGCGATTAATAACTATAAGCATGTTGTAAAAACAGTAAACAACGAAACGTATGGTTAAAACTGTAAACAACGAAACATGCAAGGAAAACAGTAAGCTACGAAATATACGATTACTAATTATAAGCATGTTGTAAAAGCAGTAAAGAACGAAACGTGCGGTTAAACCTGTAAACAACGAAACATGCTAGAAAAGCAGTAAGCAACAAAACATGCGATTACTAATTATAAGCATATTTTAAAAGCAGCAAACAACGAAACGTACAATTAAAACTGTAAACAATGAAACATGCTAAGAAAGCAGTAAGGAGCGAAACATGCATCTCCTAATCTTGCGATGTAGGGTCTGAAGACCAAGACACATGCATATCACTTATCTCGTTTCTCGCTCAACGCTTAGGCTAACTTTTCTTCTTCTTCTTAGTACCTTCATAATTTAGAAATATCTAGTCATTACTAAAATCATTTAATCCACTCATTGACTTACTAATTAATCTCCACATTTATTCCTGATTATTTACATGCCTTAACCCAATTAATAGCCCAATACAAAACCAATAGAATATAACACTCTAGGTTGTAACTTAACAAGACCATTTCCAAACAAATGACACATCAAACACCAATCCAAACAATATGACACTCAACACTTCAACGCTTGCCATCATCCAACATAACAGGTTATTTCCAACATTCACACTTCTACATTTATCACTATCCAATTACATTTATCATTATCCAATTTCCAACCACCAACAACACAACACATTAATAGTTAACAGACAATCCCTTCCCAATAATCCATTAGAAAAACCATCCGAAGTATTAACTTATTATCCAAAAACAATGCTAAATCCAATATATTCATGCTTCCAAAGTTAACCAACAAATGAAATTTTCTCCAGACATTCATGTCACAGAATATCAATCCAAAGCTTATCCAACAAAACCATCTAACAACAGCTATGTAATCCAACAGCAAAATACATCCATCAACTAACTGAATATTTCAAAACTAACTAAAGGAGTTCAAGACATTATTCAATATAAATGTTGGACTTAACATCTGAAACAGTAACCAAAAGATTATCAACCCAAATCTTACAGAGCAGTTCAACAATCCACATCATATTCTCCATTAATATGCTTCAACTAATTTACCTATGGATATTACTAACACACCAATATTCATAATTACAGAGGTACCAAAACTGAACTATAATTGACCATTGAAATCCAAATGACTAAAACCACATAGAAGAACCTCACCATTCTGGGTAGACCTGAAGCAGGACAAACCTTCACCTCTCGGCCCTTAGCTCTCGGCCTTCAGCTCCAACCCCAGCCAGAGAGCACCTCCTCCATTCCTTTACACTCAGCCTCACAGAAGAAATCACCTGAAACAAGAACTCCTCTGCCATTTTATCCTCTCCCAGGAGACAACATTTTGCCAGCGACAACCAGCCACTGACAGCAGACCAAAAGCATCTCTGAAATTTTCGTCTCTCCTTTCTCTGTCGAGTACAATTCCAGCTTGAAGGAGGGCTTCGTGGAAGGTTAGGCTAAACCCAAATCGGCCAGATCGGGTATCCAGACGCAGCCGGGTCGGAGCACCTAAACACACCCTCACCGGGTCCGAATTCTCCCCTGGCCATTCGCGAATCACCGGCTCCAAATCGTTCCCTGCCAATGCCCGATTAACATAAAACGGAGGAAGAAATCGTTTGGCTAACCTCGAACCGACGCTGGAGACCACGCCCGCGGGAGATCGCCGATTTCGTACCCTAGCTTCGCAACCGCTGCTCCGTTCTGTCCGCTCGCTTGCCATCGGAGCCCGTCGTCACCGCGTCGTCCGAGCCCGCGCTCGAGCCCCGTCGCCATTCCTCCCTCGCCCTCAAGCTCATGGTCTCCTTCTCCCTCGTCGGCTCTCCCTCTCGATCTCGCTCTCTTCTCCCTCTCTCTCTCTCTCTCACGAAATTGGCTAAAGGCCAAAGAGAAAAATCCCTTTTCTTTCCAGAGCCGAACTACTAGCCACCATACAAACTGAACCCGCATGAATCGGTTCGCTGAACCGGTTCTCCTTCTCTAATCTCCATTAAATTTCCCCTTAATCCAAATCTTCCCCAATCAATCTTCAATTAATCCCTCACTTACATTTTTCATTAATAATTCCCACATAATCTTTAATCCAAATTAATTTCCACTAATTAATAACTCCCATAAATTAAAATCTTATGAATACGTCATTGGTAATATCCCGATAATTGTCCAATTAATCCGAACATCTCCAATTTTTTTCTAATTATTCTAATTAAATTCTAATATAAAAAGTTCGAGGTATCACAAACTAAGATATCTAATTAGGATAATAATGGTACCCTCTTGAGCATGTAATTAATTAGGATAATCAACTAGACTATTAATGATAACATGTTTTAATTAATTAGAATAAAGTTTGCATAATCAACTAGAATAAGAGTTTCTAATTTAGAAGCATGTTTCCATGTTTAGTCTAGCTTAGTTTAACGAGCATGTTTAGTTAATCGTAATTCATCGCATGCTTCTTTACCGTCTATTTATTGCTCATTTACTTTCAATTACTATTGTTTATTATATGCACAATTCAATTACATAATCGATGCTTTACTTTTCTAGAGAATGAAATGATAAAGAAGATGAAAAGAGAATGAGTTAAAAAGGGAATGAGTTAAAGGTTTCAAGGGTCTCATTTATTATGCAAATGTAGGTCTATAATTTCTTTGTTATTGTCTTCTTGGTGTTCCTTACAAAGTATGACTAAGTAACTTGGTAAAAGAACGAAATCAACTACCGAGCATGTAACCCACGTAGGATAACTAATCAGAGCAATCACTTAGAAGAATAAATATAGGAAGCATGTAAATGGGTTAAGAAATTAACTAGAAGAATGAGCATTTTAATTAATAATATTGTGCTCTATTTATTTAGGCGTGCTTTCCTTATTGTACATTTTGATCGGGTGTGCTATGTCAATTGGTTGTTTACTTTTCATATTAAATGTGCTTTAAATTCTATCATTGCGCTTTCAATTCCAGTTACCTTTCTTTAATGTGCACTTCAATTTTGTATGAATGTTATGTTATGTCAACATGCATCATGCTAGGTTAAGAATGTATGGTCATGCATCATGTTAATAGAAAAGAATAGGACGCATGCATGAGTGAGGAAAATGTATGAATGAATGATGGAATAATATGGTGGACGGGTCTAGTCTAGCAGCTAGTATGCACGCAGGAGGCTAGTGTAGTCTGGCAGCTAGTATGCACACAGGAGACTAGTCTCTAGCCTGGCAGTGAGTACACATAGGAGGCTAGTTGTAGTCTGGCATCGAGTATGCACACAGGAGACTAACTCGACGAACGAATGAATAAAAGATAATAAGTAAACGAATGGCTTAACGAAAAGGACTAAAGAGTGGCATTCATGTTGCATTATCCTTTTTCCTTACTAAGCCTTCAGGCTTACAGTTTACTTGTGGTGTAGGTACAACGACAAACAGATAATAAACAGATAAAGAACTAATAGCATAAAGCAGGGATGAGGGATTTGAACGGGCAAGGTTAGGGCTGGCTAGGCTAATGGAGTAAGACAAGGAAAGGTAGTAATTAAATTAATTTGTAATCAATTGCATTTAATCATTTAGTTTCTTTCGTTAAATTATTTACACTTCCGCAAATGCTTTAAACAAATGATTTCATAAACGGTTCCGCAACGTTTTATATCAATGGTTTTTATCATAACGCTTCTGCATTTTAATTGATTTTCATAACAAGTTTAACAAAAAATCAGTAGCGATACGGTTAGTGTTGCGCTCTGATAACTGTTTTAAAAGACATTTCAAAGGCCTCAGCAAAATTTTAAATTTTCTTGCATTTTCAAGGAATTACGAAAATCCATGTCGTTACATCATGTCATCCGCATTTGCATTGCACAACGTCCCCGACGTTTGGGACGAGTCCAGGGACGCGATGTATCGTCCTGGGTACTCTGGGTCATAGTGTTGCGGACTAGGTCCCTGACGATGCAGACGAGCCAAGTCGTCCGCAAATGCATTACAAGTCTCCCTTAGCCTGGGGACGACTCAGGACGAAGGTTCACGTCCTGACTTCACTATGTTGTGGAGTCGCAGACGAGGGTTCGGATAATGCGGACAAGAGGAGTAGCGTCTACATCGAATCTGTTCTAAACCTGGACAGTTGCGGATGAGTTGGGACGGCTGCGGACGAGTTAAGGTATCGTCCGATTTGCTTCTGTCCAATTTTAGGACACTTTCTAACGACATGTGGATGCCACTTGTGGACGCGATTTGGCGTGCGAACCTCGGTTGTAGACTGTACAGACAGGACGAAGACACATTCTCCTATCCGAAGTCTCATTTTAGCCAAAGTGATTCTAGCCTAGCGGATGAATGCGGACGAGACCTATGCGTCCACACTCGTCCGAAATAGCCCAGACCTATGAATAAAATAGAAAGAAAATGATGGAAAATCATAAGAAAATCGTAGAAATCATAAAATAGCCATGAGTGGAGATAGGAATCGACGCCTCCCCACCCCTCCAGCTAGGCGCCGACCTCCTCTGCCCTCTTAGGCACTCATGGTGTCCCTCCACCCAGGTAATATCTCCATCCCCCCTCCCTCATTCAGTCTTCAGCTTTCCTCTCCCCTTTCCTGCAAACGAAGGGAGTTCCAGAGAGAAAGAGAGTGACCGTGAGAGAAGGGTCCGTGAGAGTGAAGGAGAGTGAGTGTATTGTGGTGAGTTGAGTATTCTGCTAAGTGAGTGGACGTGTAGGTGAGTGAGGTGAGCTACGTGAGTGAGCTGGAAGAGAGTGAGCTGCTGAGTGTAACTCCCTATCATCCTTGAGCTACTGCTGGACGTGGAGAGGAGTGCAGTTGTCCCTATGTGTGTGTAGTTCATCACTATAGGTAAGGAAAATGGGGTGTCTTGACTATTTGGAGGCCCTACACCACAAGTGGGGGGAGGGGGATGCATGAGTTTTATGATTAGTCGTACCGTAGTTATTTCCTCTAATGGTTTAATTGCCGTAGATATTTCCTGTGTTGATTGATAGTATAGATTTGTTAGTCCTCTGTAGATTTGGTTAAGTTCTGTGATATTTCCCTTTTGTTGTTGTACTCTGTTTTATTGTCTGTTACGTGATACAAATGCCTTGTATGATAAAGAAATGATGCATGTTAAAAGGGCAATGAATTGTTAATGCATGAAAGGATGAATGCTTACTGTCTACTTTACTTTCTGTTATTTATTTGTGCCGAAATTCCTTCGTTATTTTGCCATTGGTTCTGTTATCATCTCCTTTTTTTGGTGTCCATGTTAAATTAATAAGCATGTTAGTCAACAACTAATCGGTTAACTAGCATAAGATAACCACTTGCGCATGTTAATAATTAGACTAGCATGTTAATAAATTATTGAGCACATTTAATTCATTTGATGATTTCTAGATGCATGTCAATTAATTAGAGTAATTAACTAACCATCTGAGCATGAAATTGACTAAGCGTGTAATCTGATGTAATCTGAACATGTAATTAATTAGGATGAACATATGATTAATTAGGGTAACTAAGTAGCATGTAATTAGCATATTCAAACCATTAGCATGTTAAGCATGTTTGATTTGCTAGACTTATAAGCATGATCAATTAGAGCATATTAATAACTAGAATAATTAGCACACTTGAGTGTTCAATTCGCCATGTACGTATATGTTTCATATTTCCCTTGTATGTTTCATATTTGCTTTGTTATGGTCTTCTTGGTATAAATGGTAAATTATAGTTTATTAATCTGAGCATGTGGACTACCAACTCTAAGTAGGATATCTAACTAATGAACTAAGTATGTCCATTTATTAGGATAACTAATTAGAATGAGCAATGCCATCTCCCTTAAGCACGTAATTGATTAGAATAACATAAGCATGTTAACAATAAATGTCCAACTAGACTTGAGTATGTTAATTAATTAACTAGACGCATGTTAACCCTTTAGAATGACTAAACTAATTAGAAGTATAATTAAAATCTTTTGATTGAGCAGGTAACTCACCTCGGATAACTAATTAAAAATACTCACCTAGAATAATGAATGTAGGAAGCATGTAAGCAAATGAGATTAACTAAGATATCTACTTAGGATAATAATCAGGAAAATAAATATAATTCGTTCTTGAGCATGTAAATTAATTAAGATATCTAACTAGCATAACAAATGTAGTTATTTTTTAGCATGCTCAATGTATTATTCTTTCGCTGTTAAATTAGATGACGTGCCTCCAAAAGAGGGGTAAAAAATCGGACCAATGAAAATGGAGTACTTCAAGCAAGTAGCTTACTTGCAAGTAGGAGGTGGCAGCTGCTACTTTCCAACAGCTACTTCAGATTAGCAATGGTTGAACTTCCTCTCCAGAGCTCCTATGAAGCTGATTTTTGGACACCTCACTCTCACATATATCTAGTTTACTCCCTCCAAAGTTCAGCTCAAAAGCTTGTATGCAACTCAAGATCTCGTACGAAAGCTGCTCGGAGGTCGGTGGGAATCGAAAGATTGAGTCTTCAGCAAAGAAAGGTGTGTAACTTCTGAAATCGAACTCCTTTTTTGATGATTCTTCTTTCCTTGGAACCCTGATGAATGTGGGGTGATTTTGGTAGTGGTTTTTTTAACTTTGGTGATGGTAATGTTGGTGTAAAAATGGAAAACATAATCAGAAGGAGACTAAGGTGAACCAATCTGCACCTTAGGTTTGATTGAGCTCCACAAGGAGTGTCTCCGACCTGGCTGGGATGTGCATTTTACCTCTCTTACCCTTTGGTCTACTACCTTAGAGGCAATAGGGCAAGGAAGGACAATAAAATCTTCAACCAAAATGAACAAGGTTTGAAGAAATGGTGGCTCACTCACTCGGATCTACTCCAAGAAGCTTGGCCGATTTGTTCCTCACAATAGTCTCTCTTCAAAGCTAGGGTTTTTGTCAAAATGTTCACTACCTTCTTAGTAGCTAACATGTAATATATATATATTGCTCCCATTAGGGTTACAAAAATAAGGAAAAGAAAAGAAACAAATAATAAAATAAAATGGCAATGTTGAAAAAAGGGTAACCAATCGGCTAGGTGGATGGCCGAGTAGACTTGGCTTGTGTGATCCATGGAATCTAGCATCGGCCACTCCATTTTTCATGAAAAAGTTCCTTTTCTAAAAACCATGCAAATCTCTAAAAAACACCAGCATGATAATCTCCAAAAAACATTAGCATAAAATGTACAAAAAAGGATTGAAACACGCCCTTAATGGGAGTGCTTTTCTTGAGGCCGAGAGGAGCATCACTCGAGTTGTCTCCTCCATGTGTCCAAACCAATAAATTGAAGGGTTTCTTCATGTCTTCAATTGTTGGTTCTCCTCCAAGATTAGCATAGAATTGATCTCCTGCAAAATGAGCAAACAAATTAGAAATCTCCCGGGCTCTCGATCTAGTCAAGGGACCTTATGGCTTATCATCCTCCTGAGGTAGTTGAGGATTTGTCCTCAAATCAAGTTCTTCCTTTGATTTCTCTTGGAAATTTTCATCTTCTTTATAGGGTGACAAGTCTTATACATTGAAAGTGGCCGACACTCCATAATCTCCGGGGAGGTCAATTTTGTAGGCATTGTTGTTCACCCTTTGTAGCACTCGGAAAGGTCCATTAGCTCTAGGCATGAGCTTGGATTTCCTTTTGTCTGGAAACCTCTCCTTGCGTAGGTGAAGCCATACAAGATCCCCTTCATTGAAGATCACTTCTTTCCTGCCCTTATTGGCTTGCTTAGCATAGGATTCATTCTTCTTTTCAACTAACTTTCTCACTGATTCATGCAAAGACTTGATGTGCTTGGCCTTGGCTTCTCCCTCGGTATTTGTCATCTCCTTTGATCGAATAGGAATGAGATCCAAGGGAGTTAAGGGGTTGAAGCCATACACAACTTCAAAGGGTGTTTTCTGAGTGGAAGTGTGCGTGCTTTGATTATATGAAAACTCCACATAAGGGAGTTACAAATCTCAATCCTTGAGCTTCCCTCTAAGGATGCTTCTTAATAGTGTTCCAAGAGTTCTATTAACAACTTCCGTCTGGCCATCTGTTTGGGGATGGGAGGAGGTACTGAAAAGAAGCTTAGTGTCAATCTTTCTGCGCAAACTTCCCCAAAAAGCACTAAGGAATTTAGTATCCCGGTCCGACACAATGGACTTGGGAACACCATGAAGTCTCACCACTTCTCGGAAAAACAACTCGGCAATATGGTTTGAATCATTAATTTTGGAACAAGGTATGAAATGTGCCATCTTTGAAAATCTATCCACAACCACAAAAATTGAATCTTTGGATCTACTAGTGCGAGGCAACCCCAAAATAAAATACATGCTCACCTCAACCCACGAATGGCTTGGAACCGGTAGTGGCATATAAAGTCCTTGGGGTAGTGATCGACTCTTGGACTTTTTGCAAGTAATACATTTCTCCACCACTTTGTAAACATCCCTTTGAAGGTGTGGCCAAAAGAAATGCTCATTCATAGCCTCTAATGTCTTCTTTTCACCAAAATGACATGTCAAACCTCCCTCATGAGTTTCCTTTATCAAAGATTCCCAAAGGCTCCCCCTCGGCACACAAATCCGGCCACTTTACAAAGATATCCATCAATGAGATGGTAAGTGCCCTCGACTTTGCCTTGAGATAATTGTTGGTAGATCTCCTTGAATTCTTCATCTTCCAAATATGCACCTTTGATCCATTCAAATCCCATTATCCTTGTATTCAATTCGGTCAAAAGGTTGGACCTCCTAGAAAGTGCATCGGCAACAACATTGGTCTCTCCTTTCGTATACTTAATGATGTAGGAAAACCGTTCAAGAAACTCAAGCCACTTTGCATGTCTTCTATTCAACTTGTTTTGACTCTTGAGGTGCCTCAAAGCTTGCTGGTTTGAATGAATAACAAACTCTTTAGGAAGCAAATAGTATTGCCATACCTCCAATGCTCGGATAACGCATAGAACTCCTTGTCATAGGTTGAGTAGTTGAGTGTGGCGCCCTTCAACTTTTTACTAAAGAAGGCAATTGGCTTGTCTTCTTGCTTTAGGACAGCACCAATTCCCAAACACAAAGCATCACATTCTAGTTCAAACACTTTATTGAAATCGGAGAACCGGAGGATGGGAGCTCGGCACAATTTTTGTTTGATGTCTTCAAAACTTCTTTGACATGCTTCACTCCATTGGAATTCTCTTCCTTTCTTTATACAATCTATCATCGGAGCCATGAGGGTGCTAAAGTTTTGAATGAACCTCCTATAGAAAGAGGCTAATCCATGAAAACTCCTCACATCCGAAATGCTTTTTGGAATCGGCCACTCTTTAATGGCCACCACCTTGGCTTCATCCATCTCCATGCCATCTTTTGCAAGAATGAATCCCAAGATATGCACTCTTTCTTGAGCAAAAGAGTACTTTTTAAGATTCCCAAATAATTTCTCCTTTCTCAAAGTTTCAAATAGCAATTGTAGATGCTTCATATGCAAAGCCAAATCCAAGCTATACACAAGAATGTCATCAAAGTACACCACAATAAATTTTCCCAAAAGCTCTTGCAACACATGGTTCATTAGTCGCATGAAAGTACTAGGAGCATTTGTTAAACCAAAAGGCATCACTAACCATTCAAAAAGACCATGCCTAGTCTTGAAAGCCATCTTCCATTTATCACCTTCTTGCATCCGGATTTGGTGATATCCACTCTTCAAATCCACTTTGGAGAAAATAGCCGCCCCACTAAGTTCATCAAGCATTTCTTCTAGTCTCGGTATGGGAAACCGATACTTAATAGTAATCTGATTTATGGCCCTACTATCAATGCACATTCTCATAGTGCCATCTTTTTTAGGTACCAACAAACTAGGAACAGCACAAGGGCTCATTGATTCTCGAATGTACCCTTTCTCTAGAAGTTCTTGAACCTGTTTTTGTAGTTCTTTGGCCTCTTTCGGGTTTAGTCTATAAGCGGGACAGTTTGGAAGAACTACTCCTGGCTCAAGATCAACTCTATGCTCAATCCCTCGAAAGGGTGGAAGTCCTTGCGGTAACTCCTCAGGGAAAACATCTTGAAAATCTTTAAGGAGTTGTGCAACTTCCATAGGAACTACTCCTAGCTCCTCCATTCTTTCTTTGAACAAGATGAGGACAATCGGCCCTCCTCCACAAAGGCTCTTCCTCGACTCATGTTTTGACAAAAACAAGTTAGCCTTGAACTTTTGCTCCCACTTAGCTTCCTCATCCTTGGCCAATTTCTTTAGACTAAGAGGAATTAAACTGAAATTCTTGCCTTGGTGCTTGAGTGAGTACTCATTTGTGTAACCATCATGCAATACTCTCCGATCGGATTGTCATGGTCTTACCAACAAGATATGGCTTGCATCCATTGGCACTACATCAAAGAGGGCTTGATCTTCATAGCCCCGAATAGAAAAATCAATCTTCACTTGCTTTGACACCTTCAACACTCCACGGTCATTCAACCAACTCAATTGGTATGGATTCGGGTGCATGGTGGTCTCCAATTTCAACTTGTCCACAAGCTCTTAAGATGCCACATTTGTGCAACTCCCTCCATCAATGATGAGTGAGCACACTTTATCTCTACTTAGGCATCTACTAAAGAAAATATTCTCCCTTTGCTCCTCCATGGGTGTGAGCAACTAGAGTTTTTCGAATCACCATCAACAAAGGTCCTTCTTGTGCCAAGCATCTCTCGACCACATCAACTTCTTCTTCTCCCTCTTCAAGGGTGGTGGATGCTTCATCTCCATCCTCACTAATTAACTCATTTGTGGCCTCCCTAAAAATCATAACTCATTTATTAGGGCATTGAGAGGCAATGTGACCATGTCTGAGACATTTGAAGCATTGGATGTCCCTTGCTCTCGGCTTTGGAGCTCCATCTACCACTTTCTTTTCCTCCACGGTTTTGATGGTAACTCTCTTGTTATTTGCCCCCTTGAAGTTTGTTATCTTCTCATTCTCCTTGGTTTGGGGCTTGGGATAAGTAAACTTTCTTTGAGGGGTGAACTTGGTAGCCACCTCCTTTCCTTTTCTCAATCTTTGTCGCTCCACCTTCACGGCCATTTGGATAACACCCTCCATGGTGTCAAGTGGTTGAAACTCCACAATGTCTCCTATATCACGGTGGAGACCTTTAATGAACCTTGCTATGACTTGATCCTCTGGTTCTTCAAGTCCACATCGAGTCTTCAAAGTTTCAAACTTGGCCAAATACTCATCAACCGTCAATGACCCTTGTCTCAAACTTTGCACTTGATAAAGCAACTCTTGTCGGTAATGTAGTGACACAAATTTCTTTCTCATCAAATTTTACATTTCCCTCCATGTATCAACTTCTTCCATGTCATCTCTCCTCCGCTGAGCTTTAAAGTTCTCCCACCACAAATGAGCATAACTGTTAAGCCCAAGTGCCACAAGCTGAATTTTTGCTCCATCGGAATAATGATAACACTCAAAAATCTTCTTCACCTTTTCAATCCATTCCATGAATTCATCACCTTGGTTGGACCCTTTGAAAAGAGGAATGGATACTTTGAAATTCTTCAACTCATCTTTGGTGGAAATTCTTGGAGTAAAATTGGATTCATCATCATCATAATCATCATCATAAAAATGGGGTCTCCGAACACCCACATTTCTTCTCCTTGCGGTTTGAGGGTTTTATTGTGGTCGGTCAGCATTTGGTTGGGGCCTCTGTGCCAATGTAAATTGTTGTAATATCAGCCTTATCTCTTCCTTAAAAAGTCTATTTGCTGCTGCAAAGATGGTTCAACAATGGGAGGTGGTTGAGGAGCAACCGGTTGACTAGTTGAAACTTCTCGGTTTTGGTTTGTTGAGCCCCACTTCTTGTCATCATAATACCAAGTAAATTATCACCAAAATGTAACAAAACACAGATCAATCAAGCTCTGATAGCATGCTAACGTGCCTCCAAAAGAGGGGTCAAAAATTTGACCAATGAAAATGGAGTACTTCAAGCAAGTAGCTTACTTGCAAGTAGGAGGTGGCAGCTGCTACTTTCCAGCAGCTGCTTCAAATTAGCGATGGTTGAACTTCCTCTCCAGAGCTCCTATGAAGCTGATTTTTGGACACCTCACTCTCACACATATCTAGTTTACTCCCTCCAAATTTCAGCTCAACATCCTGTATGCAACTTGAGATCTCGTAAGAAAGCTGCTCGGAGGTCGGTGGGAATCGACAGATTGAGTCTTCAGCAAAGAAAGGTGTGTAACTTCTGAAATCGAACTCCTTTTTTGATGATTCTTCTTTCCTTGGAACCCTGATGAATGTGGGGTGATTTTGGTAGTGGTTTTTTTTTAACTTTGGTGATGGTAATGTTGGTGTAAAAATGGAAAACATAATCAGAAGGAGCCTAAGGTGAACCAATCTGCACCTTAGGTTTGATTGAGCTCCACAAGGAGTGTCTCCGACCTGGCTGGGATGTGCATTTTACCTCTCTTACACTCTGGATCTACTACCTTAGAGGCAGCAAGTCAAGGAGGGACAATAAGATCTTCAATCAAAACGAACAACTATTGAAGAAATGGTGGCTCACTCACTTGGATCTATTCCAAGAAGCTTGGCCGATTTGTTCCTCACAAAGAGGTGAACAGTCTCTCTTCAAAGCTAGGGTTTTTGTCAAAATGTTCACTATCTTCTCAATAGCTAACATGTAATATATATAGTGCTCCCATTAGGGTTACAAAAATAAGGAAAAGAAAAGAAATAAATAATAAAATAAAATGACAATGTTGAAAAAAGGGTAACCAATCAGTTAGGTGGATTGCCGAGTAGACTTGGCTTGTGTGATCCATGGACTATAGCGTCGCCACTTCATTTCCTATGCAAAAGTTTCTTTTCTAAAAACAATGTAAATCTCCAAAAAACACCAGCATGATAATCTCTAAAAAGCATTAGCAAAAAATGTACAAAAAAGGATTGAAACACGGTCTTAGTGGGAGTGCTTTTCTTGAGGGTCGAGAGAAGCATCACTTGAGTTGTCTCCTCCATGTGTCCAAACCAATAAATTGAAGGGTTTCTCCATGTCTTCAATTCTTGGTTCTCCTCCAAGATTAGCATAGAATTGATCCCCTGCAAAATGAGCAAACAAATTAGTAATCTCCCGAGCTCTCAATCTAGTCAAGGGACCTTGCAGCATATCATTAGATATTGTGTTTGTTTTCTATTGTGTGGAGTTGTTACCTTCCATTTTATGCCTTACCTCCTTTATGCACTTTCCATTCCAGTTTACTTTTAATTCTTGTTAATTACTGTTATTCTTTATATGCTCTTTTAATTACAATTACTTTCTTTATATGCATACTTCAATTCTCATGAATGTTGTGTCAAGTCATCATGCATCGTGATAGGTTAAGAATGTATGTTCATGCATCATGTTAATAGAAAAGAATAGGATGCATGCATGAGTAAGGAAAATATAAAAATGAATGGTAGAGTAATAGGACGTACGGGTCTAGTCTGGCAGCTAGTGTCTCCCAGGAGGCTAGTATAGCCTGGCAGCTAGTTTGCACCCAGGAGACTAGTGACTAGCCTGGCAATAGTATGCCCCAAGGAGGTTAGTTGTAGTTTGGCAGTAACATGCACCCAGAAAACTACCCCAACGAACGAACGAATGCCTAATAGGTAGTAAAAATCGAACGAATGACTTAATGAAAAGGACTAAAGAGAGCCATTTCATAATTGCATCAACCATTTTCCTTGTGAAGCCATTAGGCTTCACATATTACTTGTGGTGTAGGTACAAACGATGAATAGATAATGAACAGATAACAAATCAAACATAAAGCAGGGATGAAGGGTTTGCACGCGCGAGGATGAAATTATGTTTTCTAAACTGTATTTAAACGTTTAGTTTATTTATTTAGATTATTTACACTTTTGAAATGTTTTAACAAATAATTTCATAACGTTTCAAATAAATGATTTTTTATAACGCTTCCGCATAGTTTAATTAATAGGGTTTTTATAACAAGTTTTACGAACGGTTGGTAGCGATCTGGTTTAGGCGCGCTTTGATTTGTTTTAAAAAGAAAATTTTCAATTTTCACGCATTTTAAAGGATTTAAGAAAATTTGGGTCGTTACATCACTGGTCAACTGCAAATCTACCCGAGAGCTTCCAATTTTCAATTTGCAGCAATTCTGATCAACCACAATCCAAAACTGGTCAACCATTCCTCTACACACTTCACTAAAACATGGAATCTAACGAAATTTTGGTTGACCACTTCTTCAGTGGTCGACCACTTTGCTCTTCAAAAACAAATTTACTTAATTTGTCACCTCTAACTTCCATTATCATCAATTCCTCCTCAACAACCGACATGCCATCAAACTAGCATTCAATCACTAAACACTGTTATGAAAAAATCTTATACTTTTCATGATAAAATTCGGGGTATTATAATGGTTGAAGGGGTCGACATAGCCGGGTTGTGCAGATTGGGTGAAAGTTTCTGTGAACGGATTGTCAAACTGTTTTATGCCAATATGGAACTATCCAATTAACCATTACAGGTCCAGACTTACATGTTTGGACAGGAGTTGAGGCTGACTCCCAATGATATTAACCTACTCCTTGGATGTTTCACGGAAGAACCAATGGAGAAATATTACCATGTGTCTTAGGAGCCATATTTCATCAAATGAAGAGAAGGTGTGACAATGCTTAGATTGTTGCACTTGGATCCCAAGATCACAGCTTTCAAGAAGCCAAAGTCCAATGACCTGAATACCAAAGCCCGAGTGATCCACACCATCATGATGCTCACTATTCTGCCTCGGGATGAACATTGAGACTATGTTAGCTGCATGGATCTCTACATGTTGGAAAATGTGTTCAATCAAAAGAATTTGAATATCGGCTATGTGATTTCAAGTCTCATCGCCCTGAATTTTAAATCTGTCCCAATAATGCATTGTCACTCATTTGGCAGAGGCATGACAACTTTTTATCTTTCTTGAGCAAGTGTGAACGTCGTTATAGCTCTATATTTGAAATGTTAGTTCACCTTGCATTTTATAAGCTTGCATCCACCATGTGCATCCTTCATGGCAGACAGCCCTCAACCGATGAGAGTCACTGCGGGTGAATTTTATCCGTACCAATTCTTCAACACATGATTCATGATTTCTTCTCTAATTTGATTCAAAGAATTATACTTCTTGCCAAGACACATACCAACAAAAGTACATTCTGCTTGTGGTGGTCGTTGAGGCCTACTCTTGCTCATGTCTTTATTACTGGATTCACATAATGAACGGAGCTCCTCCTTGTCTAGAGTTGTCAAGATGGAATGCACCACTATAGCAGTTTCGTCTCCAAATGCATGTACATCATGTACCAAGACTGTGGACATAGGCTCCATTTCAAATGTGCAGTTAACGGATTCCTGAATACTCTTAGACGCCATTGGTATTCAACAATTACTAATGTTTCAATTTCGTCTGGATGTGGTACACTTCTGCTCTCAAAAAGCTCTAAGGTTCGATAATCGCTGAGAAAATCACCGAGTAAATTGCTCTTGAGTGTAGAGTGAATTTATATAAAGTAGAAGATGCATGACGTTTCCTTGCAAAGTTGTCATTTTGTAGCAGAAAGTATCACGTTTCGTGCAAGGGAACGACAAACCAGGGAAAACATTTATTCGTAATGACGTTCCTCAGCAAAAAGTCAACGTTCTGAGAAGGAATGTATGACATTCTGAGGAGGAACAATAAACAAGCAGCTTCATATTTAGCAGTGACGTTCCCCGAAGGAAGATGCAACGTTCTGCTGTACAACAAAAATTAAAACGTTTAACGGCAAACGTGATAGCGATGTTTGCAGCGTCTATTTTCTATAGTTAAGTGGTTAAGTTGTTAGTGAAAATACTTTAGTGATTGATTGTTATTGATCACAAAGTTCAGTGGTTGATTTGTCAATTTCTCCAAAATTAAAGTAAGAAATTTGATTTAACTCCGGGTTTAACGTGATTGACTTCTAGATAAAAGAATTAGCTCATAACTAAGACTACTAAATAACTATGAACAATATTCATCATTATAATTAACAATCAGACATTTAAAAGAAAAGAAAAAGATATAAAGATTGCGTCCATCGGTGCTCTCTAAAAGTACGCTTTTACTCTATCTGCATCTAATGTGTTAAAACTGAGTCATTCTTTTCCATTCTAACCCACATGTGATGAATTTTTATGTAGAGATTTTTTCTACACAGGCACAACGACATCCTCTTCACAAACAAGTGGATGTCGCAGGGTCAAATTGATACTGATTTTGAATTGGATAATCCAGAGCTTCAAATTTGCAATACAAAGATTGAAAAAAAAAAAAAACATGAAATATGTACTGATATTAAAACTAAGGCCAATTAAACAGCAATACCTAAAGTTAAAAGTTGTTTCATAAAATCCACTTATGAAACATGGTGATTATGATTTACTTTAGATTCAATTATTCTGCAATGGTTTGGTTGGTCAAACTAGGAGCACAGTTGATGCCAGTGTTGCATGATCATTCGTAGGCAAAAGTGCAAATTGCAGCAAGTTCTAATGGACCATCTTTCCATGGTAAGGAAAGTGGCTTTAGACCTAAATCCAATTGCAACTCTCAACACAGACGCTATCTCCATCCCATCCCATCCCATCCCGACTTGACATCAAAAGGAGTTGCCATTGATGGGGAGTCCTCCTAAAACACCATTGGATCTTACATGCCTACAAAATAAATAAATAAATAAATAGAGGTTCAATGCGAACAAAAGGGTGTACATCAACTATCAAGGCAACAATTGCCTACCCACTGCCATCAGCGCTTGCGATATTAAGCAAATTTCAATTAAGGAAATTGTAGAAACACTTGTACTTATTCTGTCGCCTTGTGTAAATTTGGCCAACATTCTTATGGCGTTCATATTGACTGGTTTTATCTCAAGAAATCAATATGAAGTTTAGATGTATGAACTACAAACATATTCTCTCTGAAAATCAAACTAAAGTGGTCATTTTCAAGTGCAAAGATATTTGTCAGATTTTGTTCTATATTCACCGAATATTTGTAACTTCTCTGCCATATTCTCAAACAACCAAATCCAAAATCACCAGGTGAAGATTTGATCATTACAATGCAGTGTAATATCATCTGCTCAGCCATAGAAAACTGCAGTCAGGAAGTTATTTTATATCTACTCTTCCATCACAAAAGCAAAAACAAAAACAAACAAACAAAACACTTACCCTTCACTTCAAAGGTGCCATCCCAAGAGAGGCACGAATTCTATTCCATTCTTCTATCTCCGGGTCGACCTGCTCTTCCACACCATTGCTTCTTTCCTTCTTTTCTTTCTTCTTCTTTGGTTCTCTTTGTTCCACTCCATCCCGTCTTCTAGGACTAGTGCTGTTGTTACGTGTGTGTCTCTTGCGATCTCGACTCCCACTCCGACTCCTTGAATGGCTCCTTCTCCGCCCACGATCTCTTTCTCTCCTCTCCCGCTCTCTACCTTCTCTGTCCCTCTCTCGATCTCGACCATACTCTTTGTCTTCCCTCAAGCGATAGCGATCCCTATCTCGGCCCCTCTCCCGTTCTCTATCTCTTTCTCTCCCACGACCACGCTCTCTATCATAGTCTCGATCATATTCTCGTTCGTAGTCTCTCTCCCTGTAAAAAAAAGTGTGGCAGAAAGATAGGGGTGGATCATATTTAACATCACAACTCTAAAAATCAGATACGTGCAAGACTTGTATTTCAACAGTAGAATTATCCTTTTCATACAACGTGTTTCTATTTCACTCTGGATACAATATGTGAAAATTATAACTGCTTAAAAAACAACACAGAAAAACAGAAGCAAGAATGTGGAAAACAATTAGGAAAACTATTTATAATTTTGATAACAATGAAATACATTAGTGCACACCAGAAGTAAGAACACAAATTTTGGGAACAATATGCTTTAATAGATAATAAGTATGCGTACGCAGAACAACTCAAAGATTATAATTACCACATCACTACTGGTAATGATATTTCAAACGTTTCTTCATTAAAAAAGTGCAGAGTGAACAAGGAACATGCAAGCACATGCACAAAGTGTGAACTACAATGATAAGCACCCTCCTTTAAGATTCCCCTATGCATCTATATAATGATAAGCACCCTCCTTTAAGATTCCCCTATGCGTCACATAAGGTGCCCAATATCAATGTCTAATGGGCAGTGATTTCATCACTAGCTGCATATTTAGGATATTCTAGTACTTGGCACATTTTAAAGGTATTTTGGGTATACTTTTATAGTTGGTTATGATTCTATTTGGTGCATGTAGGAGCGTATGGCGAAAGAGATATTCATGATGATTTCATCTTGGTTTTCTAGCTCACAAACTCTCAAAGTTCTATTTTGTTCTACATATTGCTAATATACTTTCTACAGAATTAATGGATGCCTAACATATCACTCCAGCGAAAAAACAAAAACATCGAGCTGTTCATGAAAATTAAAAAAAAAAACATCAACAAAATCTTTAGTAACTGGAAAAAATAATAACAAATTACATTTCACAGCAATAAATTAAAAAATTCATGTGTGATCCATCATACTTCTCACTGCACACTGTCAGTACAGAGAAACCTGGCAGGATCATGAGACGTTATTATTGGAAGCAATTGCAGCCACCAATGGCTTTAGATGCCATGGCAGAAACACAACTACATGTGGTGCCTGATGAGTGCATGGAGAAAAACACCAGTTGACAATGGCTTCCCCATTGGTTGGTTGATCAGCGAGCACGCTAGCCGTAATCATAGACTTTAGAGAAATTAATCATTCAACAAAGTATTTAAGAGAAGAGATAACTAAAAACACATAAACGAAAGGAGTGACATAAACTTCTAGAAGACTACTTACACAATTTGGACTTTGTTCAAGAAGAGAAGAGGAGAGAGGGAGAGATGGGGGCGCCTGGTAATGGATGGATAATGTCACAGGTAGAGAAGAGAAAGGAAAAAAAAATAGAATTGACCAACACGGACCTGACATAGAAACATCCGGCGCCCAGAAAAATAGCACAGAATAGAGTTGGTGTCACCAGTTTGTATCATCTCACATAGCCATTCAAACGGTGTCTTGGCCAACCAAATGTGGCACCTATAACTAAGTACGCAAAATATCTAGGGGCACCTTAAACAAACCAACTCTAAGCCAAATTCTAAAAAAGGATACTGCAATTCCATTACATCTCTATGACAAATTCCTTTTGATTATTTGTAGTGATTACAAGAGAATTCACACTGCTGCCAGAGGAAAAATTCAGTGATTTTGCACTCTTATATTTTGTTTAAATTTTCTACAAATCACAACTCACTAAACCATAACTATCATAAAATTTTCATAAATGAATTATTATAATGAAATGGTAAGGAGGCAACTATAAGATAAAAGACAACATTATAGAGGGGGCTCGAACCTGTATCTGTGACTGTCATTCCTCCTATCTCTATCTCTTTCCCTGGCAGGGCTTCGACCTCGGTGGTGATTAAGCTAACATAAAATATAACAGAAATATTTCAGAAAAAGAAGGAAAATATTCATAACAAATAGAGATTTTTCTTGTCTTGGTAAAAAAAAAATACAAACCTTATCATGAGCCTCATTTTGTAATGAATCAGCAAGTGTATCAATATCATCTTTCTCTTCCTCCTCCTCAAAATCATCTTCCAAAGCACTTTTTCTAGCTGGAAGAGAACCAATCGATTCAAGAGTCCATCTGATATACAGAGAAGTTCATCAGATACAATAACTTTCAACAGGAGCCAAATATGAGATAAGACAGAAATAGAAAGAAGGATGAAGACAGTTTAGATTAAAACTCAGGAGGTAAAAATTATAAACAATCTTAAATACATAAACCAAAGCAAGCCATAAACTAGTCCTTTACCCCAATACATCCAACAAGAGATGACATTAAAAGATGCCGCACGAAACATTCCAAAATTTAGTCATGAACCAAAATAATAATTGTAAACAAGTTAAGAAAGTAATAAAATAGCATATCAGGATCATCAAATCCATACCTCTTCTTGACCCGTGGTAAAGCAATGTCACAGGAATAATCTTTTGAAAGAAATTCATCAATGACTTCGTCCACATGAGTTAAGGAGAAATCTGATATAATAAGATTAAGTAGTGAGGAAACTCAGACCATGACATTCATAAATTAATCTAAGAATGCATATCTGGGCAGAATCTTACTGCCATCAGCTAGTTTTCTTCTCAATTTCCGATAGTCATTGTATAAGGGCTCCAGGTAGCGATATACGTCAACATCTGATCCAGTAAGACGTAAATAAAAGGCACCTAGTATCCTCACGTATCTGAAACAAAACAGGAAATCAGACGAACCTGATAACGAATGTCATGAATCTAACATGGAATTTAGATGAACCAAATTCAAACCATTAAGCAACCTCAAAGAAATTTAAGGTAAGAGAAACTAAACCAATTAAGTTTGTCTAATCAGACATAATCTATTTTCACGCAAAATAAATTTTTCTTCCATACCAACCATCAAATTCCTTTCTCTCTTAGTATACTATTATATTCTTCGCAAAACAGTATCCTAGATACCTTGCTCCAGATTAATTGCAATGTCTCCTCGAGAAATCCATATATTCAAAGTGCAGTAGGTAGATTACATTTCAATTCATAATTCAACATATATTTATAATTATATAATAAGCAGAAGCTGAATTCACATTCTCCATCAAACTCGACATGTTGGACGAATTCTTATGCACTTTTGGGCCAAAAAGGTTTAATGTAGCTACAAAAATGAGATATTTATGTTTCAATTATTTCTACATATTCATACGTATCAAAGTAGAAGCTAATAATTCCTTCTCGGTCTCAAACTTTGACAAATTGAATGGAAGCAATTATGAATTTTTCATCCAAATTCATCCCAAAGGCCCCAAAAATTCTCCCCTCAGGCCATCTCAATCCATAGTCCCGAAACAAGGCATTAGGTTGAGAAAAAAAAACTCCAAAAACGCAAAGGAAAACTAAGCCATGTAATTACTTGTAATCCTCATTTTTTATAAATTCGATAACGATCTCCTTCTCGGGCTGAATTTGAAGCATCTTCATGACAAGACATATGAAGGGGGTGGGTTTTCGATTCCCACCAAAGGTGCCGCCCAGATGGTCAAGCTCCATAGCCTTGTCAACCAGTGTTTCTGCAGTTAAACCGAAACATTGTTCTTTCCAGAACGTGTTCTGGTAGATCTTCGACCGTACTATCTTCTCCACCAAGTTCTGAGGGTTTGTCCCTCTAATGTTCTTAGCCGCAGGGTCCGTACGATTCGCCATTGAAGATGTAGAAGCGAAACACAATCCTACGACATCGTAAAGAGATAATTGGAAAAGAGAAACCCTAGACAGAAGATGGTGTGAAAAGACCACGGTAGAGCAGTCTGTAGTGGTCGCTACTTACACGAAACGTTTCTCAACTTCATGTCCCTTTGGTTAAAAATATCAGGATAATAATCCTCCCCTGGAACCTTAATTTTATAACATAATTCCGGACTATCACTTGCACATCCATTTAACTGTCACAGCATTACATACTTAAAAATAAAGGGGAAATGACAAATCAGTCATCGTGGTTTTCAGTCAATGAAAAGTCAACCACTGTGATTTATTTTCTAACAAGTTAACCACTGATGTATGGAAAAATAACAAATCCAACATCGCTGTCCGTTTGCCGTTAACAAATTGATCTGGAGCCGCGATGTCTGACCAGAAGAAAGGCCAGAAGCTACGGCGTCAAAATCAGAAGGAAGGTCAGACGCCGCCAGCATCTGGCCATAAGGAGGCCATCAGAACGTCTTGTGCAAATTTGATGGTAAATTTTTTATAACATTTTTTATCAATTTTTTATCGCAAATTTGAGGGCTTAAACGATTGATTTTGGGTCCGAGAAAAAGGGTCATGGGGTAAACCCGATGACAAATCATAGAGCTCTAAGAGAGCTTCGATTTGATACCTTTTGCGATCAATTCTGATACTTGTAGCGAAAGTTATGGTCATTTGAAGGTAAAGAGGTTAAAAATCTAATAAAAACATTAAATTCGTAAAACATATGCGTACAAACTTCAAAGTAACCATGAAAAACAGCCATATTTGAAAAACAGAGAGTTGCAGAAACGTCGCGGCGTCAAGGCCAGAAGGAAGGTTAGACGCCGCGACCTCCAGGCTAGACATCATCACAACGATGTTGGCTTTGTCATTTTTCCATACGTCAGTGGTTAACTTGTTAGAAAATATACCACAGTTGCTGACTTGTCATTAATTGCAAACCACGATGGTTGATTTGTTATTTTCCCTTATTTTGACTTTTATTTTGAAAGTTTGACTACAATTTTACACCCTCTAACAACATTGAAAAATTAACCGGATCACATTTTCTCACTTGTTTCGACATTCTAAATGTGCTAGTGGTTTCCATTCATTGAAATGTCATCTCAATCAATTAGAATGTATATCGAGGTAAGGTCAAAAACTTTATTTTTGATGTTAAAGTGAGAAAATCTTCATATTTGGTCAATAAAAGTTATACCTTAGATAAATCTTAGAATTCTATTAATTAGAGAGTTTTGAAAGTTGAACGTATATGATTTAAACTTTTGCATTTTGTCGCCAATGCACATATGACTTGCTAGGTTCAAGGTCATTTGTTGATTCCTTTTGGTTTGAGTTTCTAATTTCGATTTAGAACTTATCTATTATCCCTTAGTTGAGATTTTGACGATGACTATATTTTAGATTCCGATGATTTTTCAAAATTTGGTGCTTGTTTCCGATGATTTTACAAATTTTGTTATCTGTTTCCGATAATTTTACAAATTTTAGTGTAAAAACCCATTTTTCATTATCATTTATAAACGTTTAAAACTTGAAAAACTTTCTTTTATAACATATACAGAGGAAGACAATCTTTAAATAAAATCAATTAAAATAAAAGACAATTATATCATATTAAATTTCTTTTCTTTAACTTTTAAGAGTATACATTTTTATACATTGAAAATCTTTCCTTTCCTTTAATCGTTCATGTTTGGCTTAGCAAGCAGAATATCCCACTGTGAAAATCTTTCATCAACTACTTCTTTCCATTTTCAATTGGTAACATTACCTACATCACAAGACTTAAACTATTAGCCTAAGGCTTAGTAAGAGAAAGAAATACTTTATGTTCATGTTATGAAACATTACAAAATAAATGAGTTTTTGTTTCATATCTTTCCTTTATCTTTATCTTTAACTTTACTTTCACTTAGCCTTTCAGACGTTGGAGGTATAATCATATAAGGGAGAGTGACACCTATTGACCTACACAGTGCAGCCGTCTCAAGAACTCATACCTCATAGTGTCTATTTACGTTTATTTCCATATAATGTCACTTTCATTTTCAAAACATATGCATAAAACGTTTACGTACATTTTCATAGAACCATAATGCATAACTATGAAATGAATGCATACAATCCTATCATCCTATTACATAAAAACAATACAATACTTTTCATTTCTTCATTTGTTATTTCATTTCATTTATCAAACAACCATTGTTTTAATCTTTCCAAACAATCAATACTATCCTTATATAACTCTTAACATATCAATAATTGTGTGATAGCATACAAACAAATCAAATCATATCATAATACTAACCTTATATACACAATATGTCATACAATTTCTAATTCTTGTGATGTAGGCCAAAAGATCAAGAACACATGATATCTCTTACCTAAAGTTGTTACTGAATTTCTAATCTTAGAGTATCTTCTTGTATAACAAAATCTTTGAAGTTCCATGAGAAAGAGAGGAAAAGAGTTCTTGAAAGCTTCCTGCCAAGTTTTTTTTCTTTGAAGATTTCACAAGTGTAACACCCTGATTTTTTATCGGAGTTTAATAAATATAATTGGAGCATAATCTGGGGATTTTAGATTAATTGGATGATCATCGAGGTATTACCAAGGACGTATTTATTAGATTATAATTTATAGAAATTAATGTAATTAAAATGAATATTAATTCAATTAATTAAATTATAATATATGTGATTAATTGATGTTAACTAAATTAAATTATAATGTATATCATTCATTGGGATTAATATTTATAAGTGAAGAGAACTGGTTCTCTTAAGGGATCGGTCCAGCACTTCTCATTTCGTCTGGCCTTCGACCATTTGACGAAATGAGAAAGGAGAATATTAAGATTTAAATTAGATTATTAGGAATTTAAAAATGAAAAAAGGAGTAAATTGATTAAATGAGATTAAAGAAAAATTTTAAGAGGAAGTGGGAGGGCATGAATCGGTTCTGCCCGAACCGATTCACACCACTTGAACCGGTTGATTAAGTAAACTGGTTGTATATTAAAGAAGAATGGCTAAAGGTCATTCTTCATGAGGAGCCCGCGAAGAACAGACCCGAGAGGAGAGAAGGGCGAAGGCGAGGGAGAAATCGGGAGAGGCGACGAGCGACGACCGCCGAGCGACGAATGACAGAGCGTGCAGCGACGAGACGGACTCCGGCAGTAGGTGAGCGAGCAACTGCAGGCGACGAGCTTTCGTGGGTCGCGGCTAGGGCTCAAACCGGAGCTTCAGCTGCTGCGATTTCTGGTGCTGAGACGAGGTAAGTCTGTTTTTCCCCTTGCGCTATGTATTTGGACGGCACAGCTGCGATTCTCGGCTTCGGTTTGCAGGGGACGGGGAGCAGCTTTGGCTCGGGTGTAGCCGGGTCTGGTTTGACCGGGTTGGGCGATTCGTTGTTTGCTGGGCAGACAACTCGCACCCCGCAGGGTGGACACCCTGTGGAAAGCTGAAGGAGTCAGGGAATAATGTCAGAGATTGTCCGGAGTGCCTCTGGTGGGTTGATATGTAGTGCAGAGGCTATGTGCGTGGGTGAGCTGCAATGGAAGGAAAAGGCTGTCTGAAGAAAGGAGAAGAACTGAGGGAGAGCTGGAGGACAGAGTTGGAGTGATGGCGGAGGACTTTGGTATGGTTCAATTTCGTTTTCTCTGCTGCTTCAGTTTGGATTCTATTATGGATGCTCTGTTAATACTTAGGCTTGGGTTTTTGGATGGATAACGCCTCTGTTTTATGTTCTGAAACTTGATTAACTGTCCGGAATATGTTCTGTATGGCCTGTATACTCTCTGTTGTTGGAATTGGATTTATAATTACTGTTTTGGTTGAGTTGTTGGTAGAAATTAGAATGAGTTGGAATGGATTGTTTGTGGTGTTGTGTTTCAATCTGTAAAGTGAAGTTATGTACGGGAAAAAGATGGTTATGTATAGATTGTTTTGTTGAATGGTTGTTCAAAATTGTGGAGTATTGTTATTGAAGGATAGAAAAATACATATGCTTTCTATGTACGTTGGATTGAAATTTGGATGGATACTCTGTTGTAGTCTAAAATGTCTAGTTGATAATTAGATGCCCTTGTTGGATGATCGTGTGGGATGTGATAATCTGTTGGTTATTGTCTGGATGAGAAATTATTAATGAAAGATATTTTGATTGTGAAGGTATCAGAAGGAAAAGAAGAATAGCGACTAAGTGCTAGTGCACAATAAAGAATTGAGGTAAGGATTAAGGGGTGTTTTGGCCATTGAGGCCTTACGCCACAAGTATGGGTGTGTGAGTTGCGTGAATTTCCATTGATATGTTGTGTAGATACTGCTTTTATTGTTAGTTCTACTCCATAGACATTTTCCTTATAAAACTGCTCTGTGATTTATGGCCCATAGATATTCTTTGGATGATACTCTGTTACTAAAATTTCTTGTGTCTTTGTTATGGTGCTTCATTTATTGCCTTGATAGAGATAAGTTGCCTTGATAGAGATAATGTTGTGAAGAAGGCCTAACGAACGATAAATGAGCTAATGAATGACAAATGACCGATGGGTTCCTTGATTTTATACTGCTATATGAATTTTCTACTTTATTTTCAGCTAATATATTGCTCGTGCCATATACATTGTTTTGTTATTTCAATCTTTTAAATGGTGCATAACAAAGGACAATTATAATTGAAAATGTATAACAGGGAACAATTATAAACTCGAATTAAAACAGTGGATGAACAGTAAAGAGATGATAAAGCAAACATGCGATGAGTTACGATTAACTAAATATGCTCGTTAGACTAAACTAATCTAACATATTCAGACACTTAGTACGATTAAACTAAACATGCTTACAATCAAGAGTTTAAATGGAAACACGCTTAGACAATAAATAATAAAAACATGCTTATAAATTTGTAATTTCTAATCCTAGTTGAATAATCATGATTTTATTATAATTAATTTAACATTTTATAATTTAATAGTCTAGTTTAGTTAATTAACTGATTAATTAATTAAGCATGCTAAAATACGTTGGTTAAACATACAAAAATTGAACATACGAGCATAATTATAAATTATTATCCTAGTTAATTACATGCTCAGGTCTAGTTAATTACTCTAATCAATTTACATGCTCAACTTCTAATTGAGTTAATTACTCTAGTGAATTAACATGCTCATGAAATAATTAACAACTAGTTAAACATGCTCGTACAATTGTTATCGTAATTAACTGCACACATTCAGATTAGGAAACAGAATTGATAGAACGATATGTGTATAGAAAAATAGGAGTGACAATAAACACAGAGGGACTTAAGATAGAAAACAAGTAATTTAATAAAGAACAGAATCATTAAGGGAATTCATGCTCATTTACGCTTCTTTCCTTAGTTCATCATTCTACGCCCATCATTCACTCACTAAGCATTCACGGCATTAATTTCTATCAAGTAAAGCATTTGCAGTAAAGAAAATAAACTAACAGTAAAGAAAATATCTAAAGAGTATCAACAAGGAAAAGCATTTGCGCATGGAACCAACAATAAATATCACAAGGCTAACAAATTCTACCTATTACCAATCAATCTACACTATCAATCAATCCCAGAATAACAATAACATTAACAATGGAAATTAAACAAGGAATTACAACAATTAAACTATTGTGAAGAATTTAACCAAATGTTAGAAGACTAGTAATAATTACAAATAGCAAAATAACAGAATTAATAGAGATTATAAACAACGAAATACATGCTTCAAAATGATACAAAATAACAATGTAACAATCGACAAGACATGCTAACGTGCTTCGAAAACTACAAAAACTAGCACAACCACTTGGTGAACTTCGACGAAGCCATGATCTAACCAAGCTAATGAGCTTATCCCACATAAGACCAACCTTTAGAATAGATTTTCCTCAATCCTTCATATTCTTTCTGTAACGACCTTGATTTTTATAACCTTTTAAAAATACGTTAAATTTAAAACTTTTAATAAGCAATTGAATCCCTATTAAAACTCTTCAATTGAAATCAGAGTTCTTTTCTTAAAAACCTGATCGGGAGATTGGAGGAACCCATGTGTGATGATATAGTTTGATTGGCTTCTAACCTCCTGTGTGTAGCTAGTCCCGTTCCTGACAAAGTAAGGGTGTAGCCTAGCTACCAGACTAGATCCGATCTACCCATCCCCCGACCAACTCCCCATTTTCTTTTTTTCATTCATTCATTCATTTTCCTCAGATAATACATATGAGTACTCACCCAGAGGTGACACTTCCTACTTGTTTTTATTATCATGATGCATGATTGATATCGATACAGTATAAAAAGAACGATAACTGAACAACACATAATTGAATGACCATAATTAAAACGAATAAAAGAGAACAATTATAGCGACGAATTGAAACAACGAATAGCATACTTGAATTTTAGAGCATAACAATAAAAGAAATGGCAAGGTGAACGTGCTATTAATTGCGATTAAACGTTAATTTATAGCGAGTTATTTGAATAAACTAAACATGCTTAACACTTGCACTATGGAATAAACAGGGAATCAATAATTAAACGAAAACATGCTTAGTAAATAGCTTGTGAAAACATGCTTAGTAAATAGCTATGGAAACATGCTTAGTAAAAAGATATGGAAACATGCTTAGTAAATAGCTCCGGAAATATGCTTAGTAAATAACTACGGAAACATACTTAATAAATAGCTACGAAAACATGCTTAATAAATAGCTCGTGAAAACATGCTTAGTAAATAGCTACGGAAACATTCTTAGTAAATAGCTAACGGAAACATGCTTAATAAATAACTACGAAAATATGCTTAATAAATTGATAACGGAAACATGCTTAGTAAATAATTACGAAAACATGCTTAATAAATTGATAACGCAAACATGCTTAGTAAATAACTACGGAAACATGCTTAATAAATTGATAATGGAAACATACTTAGTAAATAACTACAGAAACATGCTTAATAAATTGATAACGAGCTAAGGACATGGATCGATTATAAATAAGTGGACTTACATTCAAAAGTAAAGCATGATTTAAATCTTTTTAGCTAGAGTTAACAATCCACTTGAAGGTTACCGAATATAAACCCAAGTCATAATAGAGATTTATTATGCATAGTCGTATTAAAGAAAGTTACAACTCCTAACCAGTACCAATAAATAACGGCATTATAGACTAAGTCTACTATTTTAACAAACAATATGAGAAACAACATTTCTAATAGAATAGAACTAGTATCTAAGAATTCGATAACAGCTTATTCATGCATATCATTTCATTTAGACATCTTCAGTTCATCAATTCAATTCATCGATTCATATCATAGCAGTTCATTATCAAATTCTTTTATCGTAGAAATCATTGAATTGCAGTTCATAGAAAGCATTTAATGCAATAAAGAATTTGCAGGAATTTACACAAAACACATGCACACTACTTATGGGTAGGGCCTCTACAGGCCAAGACTCTACCCAATCCTTACCTTGAAACTTTATTGCGTATTAGCACTTATTCTTTATCCTTCTTTCATTTTGATACCTTCACAATTAGAAACATTTATCATTAACAACTTCTCATCGAATCCTATGAACTTTAACACTTTACAAATACCAATATTCTCAACTTAACAACTTCATAACTTACCCATACCTTTAATCTGTATTCGTCATTCGATAGCGTTTCATAATACAAATTCAATATATATTTTCTAATCTTACCAAGGCATCGTACTTTTAATAATAGCACATAATTAACAAAACACATCCATATCCTTTAGCAATATTCCTTAACAATTTAAACCTCAACCATCAAGAGTATAAACCATTACAGATTTAACAAAGTCTAAATCATCACACAACTATCAACTACTTTTATTTCCAGAATTTTCATAAATTCCCTAAACCAACAGAGTACCCAAATTAATTAATCAAACACCACAATACATTAACTCAAGCAACAGGGCATCAATCTTCCAGAACATACATCCAACGCATTCACAATTGCAGAATTAAATCAAAGACTAACACAACAGAGAACAATCATCCAACAGGTTGATTTAAATATTAGTTTAACATTTCCTACTTCCAAAAATCCATTCATAATATACACTAAACATACTTCAGACCAATAACAACATAGAGATACACTTCAAGAACTTACAGAACATTGGCATGCTATTAGCTCTTACCTCAACTGCATAACAACGTAACTCTGTAAAAATCTAGAGTAAAGGTGAAGGACTTTACTGACCAGAGACGGCTGATTTACAGCATCTCCATCTCCCTACTTTGTCATTTTCTTCACCCATTAACTCCTCTCCAGTTTGCATCATCGAAGAAAGGATCACCCTCTGCGGCCTTCACCTCCAGCACACCCTGTCTCTCTCACATTCTTCTTCTCCCATGGCACAACTCACCAGAGAGCTCCCCCCATCCAATCCCCTCTTCTTCTGCATTTCTAAGTCACCAGAGAGCACCCTTATCTTGTCACAGCCATGGACGAGCGTGGGTGTCCTCCAAGCCATGCCCTATCCTGGAGAACCATTCCATGCACGTCCGAGTTGTCGTCTTCAGCAGAGTAGGAATTAGGGAAGAAGACCGGTTCGGGCAGAACCGCAAATTACCCAACCGATTCCAACCCAAACCTCCATCTCTAGCCATCGACCCGAGGCTGGAGTCACAGCCCCCCAACACCAATTCCCCTCTGCCGAGTACCACACCGACTATTCCATCGCCATCCATTGCCGCCGATGACCAAAATCGACAGAGCGTCTACGGTCGACGCCAAATCTGGTGACTCGAGCTTTGCACCAAACTAATCAGCAAAGCGTGATGCTTCAATCATCGCTAGCTGCTCGCTCGCCATTCAACGTTAAGGAGTCGTCCGAGCCAACCCAAGCTCACCGTCGCCCGAACGCTCGCCCCTCCGCTTCCTCTTCGCTATCGCTTTTCCTTCTCCCTCTCTCTCGTTCTTTCTCCCTCGCCGAATGGCCCGCGGCCAACCTATTATCTTCAGCCGAACCGGTTCACAAAGTGAACCGGTTCACTCCTTCCCTTCTCTTCTAATTTTCTTCATTTATTCTAATTCCTTATAAATTCCAAATCCCAATTAATCCCCCTTTTTATTCTAATCCATTTTAATTCTTTCCAAAATAAATCCTAATTATCATACAATAAATTCTTTAAATTAAAATCTTATGAACATGCCCTTGGTAATACCCCGATAATTATCCAATTAATCAAAATACCCCTATTTACTTTCTAATTATCCGTATTAAATTTTTATATAAAAAAAGTTGGGGTATTACACTTTCTTTCATTCCTTAAGTTTTGTTTTGTCTTTCATAAAACATATGCATGAAAAACCATTTTCGTCCTTTTCTTGAAAAACATGATGCATGTAACATACATGACACATACTAACTATTTAACATGCATGAACATAATAGTAAACATATTCTCAACAGTATCATCATGCATAGGAATAGCAAGTCATCATCACCTATTTCAAACAGGAATCATATTAACATGTCATCATCGCATATTTCAAACAAGAAACTAAATTAGCATGGAAACAATAAGTCATTGTCACAAACAATCGTATTAACAAGTCATCTTCACATATCTCAAACAATGAGTCATATAAGCATGGGAAATAGTCAAGCATTTTCACAATTAATCAAGCAAGGAACAATATTTATCATGGAAGTAGTAAGTCATCATCACATATTTTCAAGCAAGGAATTCATATTAGCATACCAACAGTTATAAAAACACACCCTAGTATCTTTGTGATGCAGACCAAAGGCCAAACACATGCGACATCACTAACCTGGAAATTTTAGTGAACTTGTGGCTGATCTTAAGCTTTCTTCATGCAGGCTTCTTCCATTTAAGAACAAAGAATTAATTAATAAAGGCATAATTCTACTATTAACTACTATCAAAGCTGCTATACAAACTAAATCGTGGAACTTACCTCAGAAGCTGGAAGGGCAAGCCTCACCTGAGAGCTTGAGAGAGAGCTCTCTCCCTCTAGGAGGTTCTTGGGTGATGAGAGTCCAACCCACACCCTCAAATTTATAAAAAACTGACCAGAGGACTTTGAGGAATAGAATCCCACGAAATCATGTCAAAATAATGTCTTTTTCTAAACAATCTCATAGTTGAATCTGATAGTTCAAACCTACCCGAGTTATAGCAGATGCATAAACAGTCACAGTGGACATCCGCAACAAGTCGCACGACCAATGGCTAATAGATACGTCAACCCTAAACTTATATTCGTGATCACCAAATTGAAAGCGGAAGCAAACAATTCCGTAGAAGCTAACACTTCCACGGGAATCCCAATTTGATAGCTCACTATCTGCCACGTGTACTAATCTATCGCTAAAATCCATCTGGAGATGCTGACGCTTTTGCGAACTGCAAACCTAATAAGTATAACGACATCGTATTGAACTCACCTAACACTCTCGAACGACATCTTCCCTTTCCGTAGAAGAATATTTCCTAATCCAACAGCTCACAATCTGCTGCTAAACCTGATCTAACGGCCCATAATCCTTCTGTGCCCAAGCGGCAACCAATGCTCCCGCGGAAGCATCTTCACTCCATCTTGATTGATCTCGGCCGTTCCAAAGCTTCATCCAACGACTGCTGAAGCATCTGATCTCCTACACTTATTTTTACTTAATTTTCAAAATTAAACTATTAAATTGTTAACTAAATCTTTTTCCTTAACCATATTATTTTACAATATTTTTCACTAATTCACTTATATTTAGTTTTTCTATTCTCTCATATTTTCTATTTATTTTTATTACCTATTTGCTTAATATTCCCTAATTTCTTAGTGATTCCTTATTATATTTTATTACCTATAAAATAAAATTATTTACTTTAACTTTCCTTATTTCTTTAATAATTCATTATTTTATTTTATTTCCTACAAAATAAAATTCTTTATGTAATCTTTCCTAATTTCAATAATTCTAATCATTTTACTATTTTAATTTCTTCATTAAAATTCTCCAATTAACAATAATTAAATCTATTAAATTCTAAATTATCGTATTACTTAATTAAATTATTTGTGAAAATTTATAGTATTACAATAAGCAATAGAATGAACCTATTGTAATGACATAGCTCCAATGCTTACTTCACATGCATCCATCTTCAATATAAATTGTTTAGTGAAATCATGCAATATTAAAACTAGAGTTGTTGTCATTGCATGTTTAAGCTTGGCAAATGCAACATCAGCTTCAACTCCCTATTTACAAGTATTTTTCTGCAACAAATTTGTTAAAGGTCCTGCAATTGAAGCATAATATTTAACAAGTTTCCTATAATATCTTGTTAAACTCAAAAATCCTCTACATTGTTTGAAAGAATGAGGAATTGACCACTACAGGATTGATGTATTCTTCTCTTTCTCTAGTTGCATACCGTCAGTAGAAAGGATAAATCACAAGTAATCAATTGAGATTTGAGCAAAAGTACATTTACTCAATTTTGCATAAAATTGATGTTGTTGTAGACATAGTAGCACTTGATTCAAATGTAGCAAATGTTCAACTCTACTTTTGCTATAAATGAGAATATTATCAAAAAATACAACAACAAATATATGCAAAAATTATTTCAAAATAGAGTTCATAACCCCCTGAAAAGTTATCAATGCTTTCATCAAACCAAATGGCCTTACAAAAAATTCATAATGGCTTTTATGAGTTCTTAATGTTTTTTTTCTCAATATCATTGGTATACATTCTAATTTGATGATAGTTGGCTCGTAAATCAATTTTTCTAAAAGTTTGTGCTCCACCCAATTCATCTAATAGCTCATCCACTGTAGGAATTGAAAACTTATCTTGAATTTTAATTTTGTTGAAAGCTCTGTAATCTATACAAAATCTCCAAGTCCCATTTCTTTTAACCAACAAAACAGGGGAAGAATATGGACTTCTACTCGACTGAATTTGTAACACTAAGATTTTTCGTACAATAATTTTAGCTATGTAATGTGACATTTATAATTTAATAGAAAGTATTTTGTGACACAATTTGGAGAATTTTACATTTTGAGAATTTTAGAATTTTATTATAAATTATAAAGTAAATTAATAAATAAATAAGTAAATAAACAAACAAATTAAGAATTAGATTGTTATAAGGCAAGTAGCTAAAGATGGAAACTTAGTCGCGACAACTATTTTGTAGAAGAAAAATGTCAACATTTTATGAGGTTTATTAATGCAGCAAGTCGAAGGAAGAACGATCTTGATGCACCAAGGGGTGCTAATGTCCAACAATGGAGAAAAGGGGCGGTTACCAGTTTTCCCCAAAATTGGACACCTGAAATGAATATACTATAACGTTCTCTCGAAAGGTCCAATTAACGCAAATTTTGGAGGGGACGTAAAAATAATAGACTAAAAAGGCTCCACCAAAAATCACCGCCAAACTCGTTACGACGCGGAAGTTATGCTAATGAAGCCACATTGCCCAAAAGGGTGCAAAGAAACACAGTTTCAGACACTATAAGGAAAGTCACAAAATCTACGATCCACGTCCAATTAGCACCAAATTTTGCACACTTTTCTTCAATTTAGTAAACAAAAATATCCCAAATTTCTAGAAACCAATTCACAACACAAATTACAAAAGAACGTTCAAACCTATAAGTTGGTCCAAGATTGCCTAAACTGACAATATTGACTTCAATGGATTTCTTCTCCAAGAAACCTCTCCACCTTGCTTCACGCTTGTCTTCTAAGTCCTCACACTGGAAAATCACCTCTGGAAAAGATGATGGTGAGCTTAGTATAACATCCTCACTCCAAGACTAAGCCAAGAACTTTGAGTGAGACAGTTTGTTGGATTACTGTAATGACCCCATTTTTTGTATATCGTTAAAATGCGTGAAATTTTGAAATTTTTCATTTTAAAACAAATCAAAGTGAGATACTAAAACCGGACCGCTACTGACTCTTTTCTTAAAACTCGATATGAAAAAACCCTTTGATAAATTGTGCGAATGCGTAAATAATAAAATGAAACCATTTGTTTAAAACATTACGGAAGCGTAAATAAATCGTTCAAGAAGGAAGTACTAAACAATTTAAAAACTACATCTAATAAACAAAACTTGACGATTAAACATCGTTGATTTACAACCGTTTACTCATCTTTTTCTTTGCTTGTTTAGCCCGAGTCTCGTGCGTCCAAAATCATTCATCCCTGCTTCATTATGTGTTTATCATCTACTTCTTATCTATTCGTCGTTGTACCAACATCACAAGTAAGAACATGAGCTTACGCTGAGTAAGAAAATGGGGGAAAACAATTATCCATATCTTTCTTTGATTCTTCTTGGAATGGGGGGCCACCCAAACCAATTCTTTTTATTACGTTTGTTCTTTTGTTTGTTCTTTACTTGTACGTCGAGCTGGAGACTGGAGGGGTCTTAGGGGATGGAATCCGCCCTCCAACTCCCTTTTTCGTCCCCTTTTCGGCGTATCTCGCCTTCAAGGTTCCTCCCCTTCCAACGTCTCCCGCCTTCAGAGTTTCTTCCCTTCTAGTGTATCCCGTCGAAGGGTTTCTTGGTGATGGGCGTATCCCGCCCATCCCGAACATTCTTTTCTTAGCATTCGTCCTCTTTCCGGGGTATCCCGCCTTCAAGGGTCCTCCCCTTCCGGCATATCCCGCCTTTAGGGTTTCTTCCCTCTTGACGTATCCCACCAACAGGGTTTCTTCGGTGATGGGTGTATCCCGCCCATCTCGAACCTTTTTTTTTTTTTTAGCATTTTTCCTCACTCATGCATGTGGGTACCACCCCGAGGGGGTACCTCCTACTTGGTTTCTATTAACATGCTACATGACTATACATTCTCAACCTAGCATGATACTTCACGATATAACATTCATAGGAATTAAAGTGCACATAAACGGAAGTAACTAAAATTAAAGGCACGTACGAATTAAAAGCGCATTTAATAAGGAAGGTAACAACAGGAATGGGAAACACATAATAATGAAGACAAATTCGGCAATTGAACAATGCACAATTGAGACCATTTATAATATCGAGCACAGTATAAGACATGTCAATCATCTAATTAACTTCCTAATCCATTTACATGCCCCTCCTGCCATTATCAGTCTAGGTGATTATTCTATTCGGTTACCCAAGTAATTTAACATGCTTTTACTTAACTTGCTTTTAACAGGAAATAACATGCTACGAGGGCAATTCCACCCCAAGAAGACAATAACAAAAGCAATTACAAACACCATGCCATAAATTAACAAGCTAATTTATCTAGTAAATTCCCTAGTTCATTTACATACTTCCTAGTATTATTAGTCTAGGTGATTATTCTACTTTACTTAGTTAATAATTTACATGCTCAAGTTAGATTACTATTGCAATAGTTCATTAACATGCTAAGTTCATTTACATGCTTAGTAATTTGGGTAAACATGTTCAATTAATTTAGGAAGATTACCATTTATTAGCCTAATAAATTATTAGCCGATTACATGCTTAGCCAATTTACATGCTTAGCTGATATACATGCTCAAGTGTCGATATTACTAATTAATATGATAATTATATGTGTTCAGGTAAGTGGACATGCTAATTGATTTATTACATGAATTCCATACTTTATTTACGCTTGCACTAATTTCACAAAGATATCAATCTCTAATGACAAGAACAAACAATGACAGTAAGTTATCTACGTGCATAAGGAATCAACACCATAGCTACACAGCAAATAAGTATTCGATAACTCTTTTAGCTCAATTTCATTCTTTGCATAGTAACGTATCCTTTACTTGTTCCACTTTCATAACATCATTTCTTCATTTACTTAGGCATTTTTATCACATAATAGGCAGTAAAACTGAGCTAAACAACGAAAGGAAAATATCACAAAGCTTATAATGATTCACAATGAAAAATCAATGAGGAAAACATAACAGAGAATAACCACTAATAGCAGCAAGAAGAACTACACGAATCAGCAAGAATCATCCAAGGAACTATCTAACAGTAAGCATTTCAAGAGCGAATACCAAAATGCACGCACTCTACTTGTGGTGTAGGGCCTCCAAATGGCCAAGACACACCCCAGTTCCTTACCTTGAAACTTTAATGCGTTTAGCACTTAAGAGTTGTCCTCCTTCCTTTGTCAACACCATCATAATCAAAATGTCTATCATTAATGATCACGACTTCGTAAATTTCATCGTTTTCCTATCATAATTGCATAATATATTCATGCATCAACGTTGAGCATGTAATTTAGAGCAATAACCATCCAACCATTTGGTTCAAAGCATCAAATTAACATTTCCCACTTCCTACGATTCTTTTACGCTTTTACTCAATTCTAGCTTAACCAACCTATCCTTCATTACAACTAACAGAATACTCATATTCATCCATTAACAGAGTGTAACCTGCAATAATGACTAATTTCTAACATGTTCATTCTTTCGGAATACCAACCAATAGCGCATATCACGTTTAATAGAAATCCATTAAGAATATTAGACTTATCAACAACATGGAAACATTGTCCAAACATGATTATTAATCCATTTGGCATTATAAACATGATCAATAGATTATCAACTTGTTTCCAGCCACTAAAACCAATCCCTCAATATCCTCCACAAAAACCCGGAAGCAGATAAATCAATAGAATAACTCATCACTTATCTTCTTCATAAATCAACAGTGTAACATCCTTAAAAATCCAAAACAAATGTGAAGGAAGTTCCTACCTGAAGAACACCCGATGGCAAGCCTTTAGCTCTCAGCTCGTTCATCACCAAACCATGGATATAGGACTCTACTAACAGCAAGGAAACATAGTCTATCATCACTAAAATAAAATACATATAGCATTCATCATAATCCTCATCAAAGAGCTTAACTAAAATCCTTAAAACCCAAAGAGTAAATCTTACCTGACGGATCAAAGAGGACCCGAGAATAGCCTTCAGCTCTCCATCCTTCGCTTGACCCCCTTCTCTGCCTCCCTCACAGATCATAGCTCCTTCCTCAGCTTTGCAGTCAACAGCCCCTGCCTCTCAACTCCTCCTTCTCTTAGCTTATACATCCAGGCAACAAACACTCCTCCGACCATATTCCCTCAAATCGTACAGCTTTTCAGAGGTTGTCCCCCACGCGTCCCTTGATCACATTCAGCTTTTCCAGAAGCTGTCCGACGTAGCTTCCTCCTCCAATTCGCCAACTGAGTGTGATGCTAGCTGGAAGGGACGTGGATAATTCTTCTTGGCCAAACACACGAACCGGTTCACTTTGCTGAACCAACCGGTCCATTGACAGACCAACAGCGTGGTCTGTCAATGCCATTCTAGCCAACAAGTTCGTCATCCCCTGTCGATTGCGAGTTGTCTCCGCCAGTTGCCCCTGCCCACGCCAGGTTAACAGAACACAAAAGGGTAAGAAAACTCGACCAACATACCTTTGATTCGTCGTCGGAATACTTCACGGCAGAGCTCCGATTTGTCCCGCGAAGCCTAGCCTCCTGAGCCCTAACAGCGACCCATGACGCACCCAGCAGCACGCTGGACCCGTCGTCCACCATTCGTCGCCCTCCGCTAGCCTGTGTCGCTGCTGTCTCTCTCCGACTCTCGATCGCCTCTCTCGCCATCTCCCTGCTCTCCCTTCTCTTTCGTTTGGCTGAATGGCCGAAGGCCAATGAAGGCCTTTCTTTCTCTTCGGCTCGTTTTGGTTGAATGGCCAAAGGCCAAATGAATAAAATCATTCCCCTCCTTCAATTTCTTAACCTAGCACTAAGACCAGTGTGAACCGGTTCATTCGAACCGGCTCAACCCCTATCCCTACTTAGTGTTTTCTTTTTATTTTATCCTAATTAATTAATTTACTTAATCCTCAATTATTGTCCACTTAACCATTCCTCAACCTTTTGAATCCTCCAATTTAATCCAATAATTAGGATAATTAAATCAATTAAATTAATAAATCAAATTTAGTTACGGTGATTTCTGTTTAGTTTTGACAAATTCTTTAAATTAAAAAATCACGAATACGTTCTTGGTAATACCCTGATAATTGTCCAATTATTCCAAATATCTCAAATTACTTCTAATTACTCTTATTAAATTCCTATATAAAAAGTCGAGGTATTACAATTACAAATTCGGGTGAAACCGTAAAAGATGTAAACCGATGTTTTTAGAGAGAAACTCCCAAAAAATGAGCTAAGCTGCTGATTAAATTTCAAAATTCCCCCTTAGGACAACCTTAAGAAAGTTTAAATACTTCCTTAAGAGTTCTTAAATCACAATTACAAAAATGCCCTTAAAAGGGAAAATTTCAGCATAAGTGCTCTGCTAACACACTAATCGAGCACACTAATTACCTAAAATCTAAACAGCCATATTGCCAACCAAAATACATCCAAAAATTTAATAATTTAGTAAAACATAAAGTAAATAAACATGTCAAATTGATGGAGGAACATATCTTCAGCTTGTGATCCTCCTTAAGCCTCAACAACATGGTCTTCAAGGTTGTTCTTGGGTGTGTTGGCTTACCGAGTGTGAGCAAGGGTGCTCAAAGTGAGGAGATGTTTTGGCATCTCCTTGTCTTCATGTTTAGGTTCTTCTTCAAGTCCTTCTAATGCCTCTTGAACTACAAAATAAAGAGTGAAAAAAGGGTTAGTGATCCCCTTGGCCCAGCCATTAGAAACCGTCCCTTATGGTGCATCATCCTCTCGAGGTGAATGAAGATTTGACCTCAAATCCAAGGCTTGACCCTCCTCTTCTTTTTCTTCTTTCAAAGTTTTTCCACCCAGATCAAATGGGAAAAATTTGTTGACACCATGATATATTTCTTTCATATAAGACTTCCCATACCCTCTTGCAAAAAGTGGGAGAACAATGATGGATTGACACAAGATAACCACCAATTTGAGTAGTGGTAGCAAAGTTGAGTCAAAATAATCTTCATTCTTAACGTTAAAATTGACTATTTTACATTCCAAGTCAGCATCGTTATTCATAAAAGTCATAAATTTATTCCAACTGTAATTATTTCCTTTATCACTAATATGGCTATCAAGCTTAGTGCCATGATGTTCTTGTATCAACAACATTTCTATACTTATATCACTAGGCAAGCTAAGGTTATAAACTCCAATTGAAATTCCAGTATATATAAAGTTATCAACATCAGCTACGATAATAACATTTCTGATCCAAAGTGGTATAACAGATTCAACATTATCAATATTTTTGAACCATCCAATTTTAAAAAAACTAATCAATTAAGGAAATTGATGGTATGTACCTTTCTTGTTGGTCATGAAAACTTTGGTCCCATGCACTTTCTTCTTTTTGGGTTGGTGGGGTTAGAAGGAGACCTTTTTCAGTATCAAATTCCTCCTCATGTTTCCTTTCTTTCTCAACATTTGTTTCTATTCCCAAGTTCAATTCAATTAGTGGGCTAACATGCAGACAGATAAGCTCAACATTCAATTCTTCTTCTTCATGAGTTAGTGTAATGGGCGCATCACAAGACTTAGTCTTCATTTCTTCCAATTTGGAATCCAATTAGAAAGTTAAACTATCATGTGGAGAGGCAATCTCTTCATCCGATTTCTCTTCTTCAAAACATGCTGCCATTAATTCAACATCACTTTCTTTAAGACATTCTTGTCGACTTTCCTTTTGGGTAAAAACTTCCTACATGGGTTCTTCCACTAATTCAACTTGACCTGGTGCTTGTATAGGACATGAGTAGGTAAACTCTTATTTTATAATCGTACCATCAAGTAGCTATGAAATATTTTTCAATGAAGCTTGAAGGTCAAAGACTTGAGCTTGACGAATTTGGGAGATATTGATTTTGCCACACTTCTTCTGCATGCATAAGTAAAAGCTCGGTGGTACTTGATTCTCTATGACTAGGCCGATTGATGTATAACTTGGAAGATTTCTTCTCAACATTAGAAAATGGTTGTGAAGACATACCCGACTGAAATAATTTTGGAGCATACTTTCTACTCATGAGCTGCTTCATCATACTCCAAGAATTTATGGCTTCTTCACCACCTTCTCTTCCCTTAAAATTTATCCTTCTCCTCCAAAGGGAAGCTTTTCCTTTAAGTCTCGAAAAAGCAATTGACATTTTGCCCTTATCTGAAAATTCATGACTTAAAAAAAAATTCTTTAAGCTCTTCTTCCCAATCTAAGTAATCTTCGGCTCATTCTGAATCGTTAATTGGGAATAGAAACCAAAAACTTATTTTCTTCTTCACTATAAGTCATATTATAACTACAGCCTCTTATCATCATATTAGGAGTTCAAGCTCACCAATTACAGAGTATAAAATTAAGGAGAAAGCTCTGATACAAAATGACACACCCAAAGGTTGCCAATGTCCAACAATGGAGGAAAGGGGCAGTTACCGATTTTCCCCAAAACTCGACACCCAAAATGAATATACTATAACTTTTGCTCCAGAGGTCCAATTGACGCCAATTTTTGAGGGGATGTAAAAATAACAGAGTAAAAAGGCTCCAACAAAAATCACCCCCAAACTCCTTATGATGTGGAAGTTGTACTAATGAAACCACACTACCCGAAAGGGTGCAAAGCAACACAGTTTTGGATACTATAAGAAAAGTCGCACAAAATCTATGATCCGCGTCCAATTAGCACCAAATTTCGCACACTTTGCTTCAATTTAGTAAACAAAAATATCCCAAATTTCTAGAATCCAATTCACAACACAAATTACAAAAAACGTTCAAACCTAAAAGCTAGTCCAAGATTGTCTAAATCGGCAATATTGACTTCAATGGATTTCTTGTTCAAGAAACCTCTCCACCTTGCTTCATGCTGATCTTCTAAGTCCACACACTGGAAAATCACCTCTGGAAAAGATGATGGTGAGCTTAGCATAAGATCCTCACTCCAAGACCAAGCCAAGAACTTTGAGTGAGACAATTTGTTGGATTACAAATTCTGGTGAAACCCTAGAAGATGTAAACCGGGGTTTTACAGAGAAACTCCCAAAAAGCAAGCTAAGCTGCTGATTTAATTTCAAAATTCCCCCTTAGGACAACCTTAAAGAAGTTTAAATACTTCCTCAAGAGTTGCCCTAAAACCACAATTACAAAAATGCCCTTAAAGGGGAAATTTTCAGCATGAGTGCTCGGCTAACATACTAACCGAGCACACTAATTACCTAAAATACAAACAGCCATAATGCCAACCAAAATAAATCCAAAATCCAATAATTTAGTAAAACATAAAGTAAATAAACCTGTCAAAATGAAGGAGGAACATATCTTCAACTTGTGATCCTCCTTAAGCCTTGGCAACATGTCTTCAAGTTTGTTCTCGGGAGTGTTGGCTAACCGAATGTGTGCAAGGGTGCTCCAAGTGAGGAGATGTTTTGGCATCTCCTTGTCTTCATGTTTAGGTTCCTCTTCAAGTCCTTCTAATTTCTCATGACATGCAAAATAATGAGTGAAAGAGGGTTAGTGATCTCCTTGGCCTGGCCATTCGAAACTATGCCTTGTGGTGCACCAGAACGAGTCACCAACCATTGGATGAAGTCATGGAACGGTTAAGATCATATTGGATTGGAAAAGATGCTCCCGTGGAAGTGATTAACGTCAGAAGGATGCAGGAGGACGAAGAACCTTCGGATTGGATTTAAGGAAGAAATGCAAAGTGTTGGATTTAGGAAAAGATGCTCCTATGCAAGCATTGGACGTCGCATGGATGTGGGAGGATGAGGGATCATTAGATTTGAATTTAAAGATAGAACGTGAATCATTACATTATAAAAAGTTGAACGTTGTTTATAGGATAATGCATTTATGTGGTATCAAATGTGTCTGCGACAGTGAACTTAAGTGATAGAACGACGTCATTTGGAAGTAAGATTTAGCGAAAATGTTGGTAATCCGTGGCAGCGTAGACTTCTATGGAAGGATTGGTGTACGTTGTAGCGTTGGTGACCACGAATTAAAGAATAAGGGCTAACATGTTTACAGCCATTGGTCAAATTTTTTGAAGCGGACGTCCCTTGAGGCAGTTTTCATGTCTGCTGCTCACCGAACACATTTTAAATGTAATATTCCCATATTACATACAAGTTGTGATTTGTTTCTCTAGACTATTAGGAAACGATCATGCATAGATACAGTTTCCACGAGATTTTTATTCTGTGGGATCCCACGTTCGATTGTCTATTTATATGAACGTTAAGGAAATGAACCCCTATTTTTCTACGGTTGCTTGAATGAAGAAACTACTCTCAGCTCGAGAGAATTTCTTCAAGCTTTCTAGAGGTAGGTTTTCACATTAAAAAGTTTGAGTTTTGGTAAAGCAATAGAATGTAAACTGTGAAGTTATTTTCAGTAAAAGAAATAATGTGTCTACGATCACCCTCTTTTTTTGCTAACATGTTTCCTATTTGATTTTAAGGATAATCCAAAGTTGAAGAATTTAGTATTACGGTTCTGCTAAAAATTACAGGTAAAAGATGTTTTGTTGTGTAGCCTTTGACCTATTTAACAAAGTGCTAGAGTAAGGTAGAAACTGTGTAATTATACTGAGATATTTATGGACTATTTGCTTTTGGAAGATATGCTCATGAATGTTACCTGGTAATTTAGGTTAAACTGTGAATTGAGGACGCATGTTGATGGTTGTCTAATAGTTATATTGAGATACTGATGAATAAATTGTCGTGTTTGTTATTTGGTTTCTATTCATATTTAATGATATAGATTGAGGTTTCTTCTCTATTGTTGTTTAGTATTTTATGCATATTAGGTTGATATGTCATGTCATATATATGTTTCATGCATTCATTTAATAAAGATAAAAAATCTAATAAACGTAAATGGTCATTGTGGGCAGAGTTTGAGTTGACTGTCTATCATGAGGTGGACCGAATAGTGTCACTTTCTCCCCTAAACTGAATTACCCACAACAATTGGATTATAAAGTGAAAGAAAAAGAAACACTGTTGACTAAAAAAGACATGATTTTCCTTATGAATTGCATTTCATGTTTTCATGTTTGTATATTTTTATGCATCTCTTGTTGAGTGTTTGGTTCATAGTTTGAACTTTGTGATGTAGGTGAGAATGAAGTTTTTGATGAACCTAATTAAAGAAATGAATGATGATGGCAATTGAAGGGTTATCCTCATGAGAAAGCTGGAGCGTTGTTTGAGGCGAGATTGACAATGGGTATCGAAAGGAAAAATGAATAAATTTCTAAAAGAAAGACTTTTCTTATTACATTTTTTTAGTATTTAGTTTTATTCACGAATATTGAGGCTTATTTAATTGAATTTTAGTACGTTGGTTTTAAATGGATTTTATCTTATAGACTTCCAATGCAAATGATTTTTAAAGACATAAATTTTATAAATGACATGTTATTATTTACAAGAAAATTTTTTTTAATGCTTCAGGGCATTACAGAATTATTCCCTCCTTAAGCATTTCAACATCTAATTTCTCAATTTCAATTTTTTATATAAAAAAAAGGTACCTGTTAGACTTGATGCTTATTGGCATTGTTGAAGGAGATACATGAATTTGATGATTAAGAGTTTTGATTAGAAGTAATCCATGAGGTTGTTGAAAACATTCCATATATTTGTCCAATAATGTTTGAATATCAGCAAGAAACTGTGAAGTTTTATTAACAGTAATAGGAACAATATCTTCCAATTTGTAAAATTGAAACACATCTCCTCTCCCTTATTACACATTTGTTTTAATTGATGCATCATCACGGATGTCGAAATATTAAATTTCCTCCTTTAAGCAAAACATATCTACCTCACCATATAAACTACATGTTTAACTTTTTATAATCCATAGTTACTAGACCCAATAATTCTAACCATTGAGCCATTAACACCATTTTAGTACCTTGAATTGGCACGACATAAAAATCTATGTTAAATTTCTGATCTTGGATAAAAATTTCAAGATAAGAACAATAAGCACAACAAGCTAATTCCTTGTCATTTCCAACCATAACTCTAAATTTTTTTTATAAGGTTGCATAGGCAAACAAAGTCGTTTAACCAATCTATCTTGAATGATACCAAAATTTGAACTTGTTGTCCATCCATAGTACCTTGAAATTTAATTGTTTGTGAAAAATGTTGTCATGATAAACTAATGGCTAGCATATTACAAATTTCAAATTGTTGGAAAGATTGATTTACAACATCGCTAGTGATTTACGTTGAACTATCTTAATTTTCATCGTCCAACAACAACAAAATAATTTTGATTTGCACTCATGGTTTTGAAAAAATTTCTCAATACAATTGTTCTAATATTTTTGTTGTCGTCAATCTGTTAATAGGAATAGTAGAAGATTTTACATGCAAAAGAGATTAATTCAGTTCTGTTTTCTCTAGTGTAGGTAACAGAGATTTACTAACTTGTTGATTTTTTAATGGCTAGAAATATGTAATTTTCATAGGGGCCTTGGAATACTCAGATTATATTTTTTACTTAATTAAAATATTATGTTACGTGACGATACATGTTAATTTATGATGTATATACATGAGGTAAATATTGAAGAATAATTTAAGTGTGAAAAATTGGGGAATAAAATGGGTAATGACAAATTCGAACACAGTGGAGGAAATGTATTGTGACGCCTGTGCCAAATTCCATTCTTTCTTATATATTTTCTCTTAAATTTTCTGTCAAATTTTTCTTTTATCCTTTTTACATACTTAAACCAATAACATTTCAAATATTGAAATGAGAGTAAAATTTAATATTGGAAATAAAATCAGAGTAAGCGAAAATAATTTCTAAAACTTTAAATAAATTTAAAGTGCAACCAAAGTATGCGAAATAACATCGAAAACAAGTTTATGCAAACGTTACCCATTATTAAATCCTTACAAAATTAAACAAAAAATTTTATTTCCTTCTTAAGCCATTCATCTACTCAGGTCATGATTCATCTAAATACACTTCAGGCTCCACGGGAAATGCATCCTCTTCCACTCCAGGCGTTATCATTTCATTACCTACACCAAAAGTAATACGTAAGTCTAAAAGACTTAGTAAGAAAAGGGAATATGCATATGTCATGACTCTCTTTAGTTTACTTGGAATGGGTCCGCCCTAAACCAATATTTCATTACGTTTCATTCATTCGTTCATTACTCATACATTGAGTTGGAAACTGAAGGAACACGTATGTGATGGAATAGTTTGATCGGCTTCTTACCCTATGTGGGTTAGATCTGAACTACCCATCTGCCCTTCAACTTCTCATTACATCATTCATTCATAGCATCGTTCATTACATTTTCACTCATGCGTGTGAGTACCATACCGAAATGGTACTCCCTACTTGTTTCTATTAACATGATGCGTGAGACATACTAATATGATGAAATAAAGGCAACGGTAATGAATAACTAATAGAATTAAATGAAAGGAGACTAAAACAATGAATTACAATAGCAGCATTTATAATGAACAACTATAATTAAACATGGCGGAAAGGATAATATTTAAATTAACAAGAATATGTTGGATTTGTATAACTTACATCAAGGAGATGACCTAAAGAAAGTTGGATCCTAGTATTCAAAATATAGAATTATCTGACTCATTAACAATAATTAAGCATGTAAGATAATAATAATTCAATGAAACATATATATGACAGTGAGTTAAAACATGTTGGGCAATTAACTACTTAACGACTTATTCAAAAATTGAGAATTTATTAGACGAACCTCAACTTAATGATCAAATTGCATGGTATACATATATAAAGAATTTGTACAACAATAAGTATAGACAGCATGATTTATTATGCAGAGCGAAAAATGACGAATTACTAGTGAATTTCATAACAATTGTTAATTCAACATGCTGGAAGTGTATTCACAATTTAACTACCTTAAACATATTGAATAAACCATTTATGAAACTCTATTTAACGAATGACGGTTGAAAACATATTTAGTAATTGATATGGCAAGAAACATGCTAGATAATTTGATGTTACAAAGATAAGATATCTAAATCTCCTAACCAGAACCAAGAGTAAATCAGCATCTATAATCTAAGTTTACCATCCGACGAGTAATATAAAGGAAAAAGAGAATACAATCGAAATTATTACTGCGAAAATCAACAACTATTCATGCGCATCATCCTTTTCTAAACAGCTTTAACTCATCCATTTTAGTCATTGATTAATATTACAACAGTGCAGCATCAGTTCTCCACCATACCAAAACATTAACATGTAAAAAGAGTACAATTAAAGGAATCACAACAATTAGACAATTGAATTATACATAACAGAGTCAATATAAAGGAGATTCTTAGGTCTTTTCATGCTCATTCATCCATCCCACTATCGATCTTCATCTGAATAAATATTTACAGAAGATAAAATTATTGGAAGCTAAGAACAACAATTTGCACACGCAACAAGGAACTTCTACAGGAATTTATCGGCCAATGAATTCAAAATTTAACATCTAAATTAACACACTCACACACACACTTGTGGTGTAGGGCCTCCACATGGCCACGACACGCCCAATTCTTACCTAAAATGAAGAAAATCACCAGGGATAGCAAATGACAGAATCTGGAATCCTATTGCCCTTCAGAGGTACCCGATTATCCACTCTCTTGTTCTCCCTTTCACTCACTCTCTCTCACTCTTGCTGGAAGGATCAATTGGAGGAAAAAGAAATCTCACCTTAGCTGGAAGGAAGCTCCAACAGTGTATAAAAAGGAATGAAATTTTACCTATAGAATTCGACGGTTACCAATCAGAAGAGAGTGAGTAGCGAAAATGGAGGGACGTGAATCGCTGAAGGGAAGATCGTATCTCCAGAATAGATTCGTGGCTGCATACTCGAGTTTAAATCCCCCGAATTTCGCTGTGCCGAACTAAAATCTGGACCCAGTTGTTCTAGTTGACCCGTCGGCTTCAACCCGGGAATCCACCGGCGCAACCCGCCCGGAATTGTCACGCGACGCCGCCAGCACCGTCGCCGTCCTTCACAGCTCACCCCTTCTCTGGTTCTGCTCTCGCCAGTATCTCCCTCTCTCTTCCCAATTTTTGCACTTCAGAAATAAAGAAGGATTGAACCTAGAGGTGGCTAACGAGCCGAGCTGAGCCGGCCGAGCCTGAAAAAGTCTGGCTCGTCGAGCCTGCCGAGCTTAACGAGCCGAGCCTAACGAGCCTGCCGAGCCTAACGAGCCGAGCTTAACGAGCCGAGCCTAACGGGCCGAGCCTAACGAGCCTGCCGAGCCTAACGAGCCGAGCCTTAACGAGCCGAGCGAGCCTAACGAGCCTTAACGAGCCGAGCCTAACGAGCCAAATATACATAAATAATAATATCTTATATAAATATATTATAAATTATTTTCAATATTATACAATTTAAAATTATAATAAACATTTATTATTATAATGTAAAAATACTATAATTAATAATTTAATTGAATAAATATTTTTATTGAATTGAATAAATATTTTTATTACAATTTCAAAATGAAAATGAAAATTACAATTTCAAATATAAATTACAATTTCAAAGCACAACTTACAAGATAAAGAAAATATATGAAAATGAAAATTACAATTTCAAATTTAAATAAAAATTTAGTCTTCGACATCCAAATTTTTGAATTCTTCAACTACGTCATCTTCTCGTTGTTGATCTCTCGTCACAGCGTCGTTCCAATCGTTCATGCAAATGAGTGCCTCAACGATTTCTGGTGCAAGTCTTCCTCGTTTATTATCGTACACACATCCACCTGCACTAAAAGCAGACTCCGATGCTACTGTAGAGACCGGAGGTGTTAGTAGATCACGTGCCATTCTAGAAAGAATAGGAAATGAAATAGAGTTGACTTTCCACCAAGCCAAAATATCAAAATCCTCGGGGCAAGAAATGTTATGGTAGGTGTTAAGATAAATATCGAGTTCATTTCTTTGTGAATTATAAGAATGAACATTGCTATCTATTTGCTTAAATATATCATACATAAAATCTTGTGGATCTCCACCACAAGCACCACTACTAGAACTAGCATGCATATCATATGAAGGAATTGAACGATTATTAGAATATTTAATTTCATAAGAAGAAAATAAATTACCAATTTCATTTCTTAATTGAGCACCATTAATTGAAGAAGAAATACCTAAATTAGAAGAAATTCTATCAAGCATTATACGCACTCCATCTAATTTAAATCTAGGATGCATTATGCATGCAAAACAAAAAATATGAGGTATGTTAAGCCAATATTTTTTAATTTTTTTTTCCATTTTTTCAATTAATGCACAAAATTCGTTTCTTTGTTTAAATATTTGAAAAGTACCCGTTAATTTTATAAAAATTGGGAGAACAAGATGAGTAGTGGGATAATAAATTCCCGAACATTTATTTGTAGCTTCATAAAATGGTTTTAAAAAATCAAGAAATAAATTAGCAATATCGCAACTATTATGATCAAGAGTAATACATTTTGTTTTTTCACTAATGCACAAATAACTAACCAATATGGCTTAGCATTTTCTAACATTAAATAAGTCGAATTCCACCTTGTATCTACATTGGTTTTTAATTTTCTTAGTTTAAGTTGAGCAACTTTACAATATTCTTTATATTCTTGTTGTCGCGCATTAGATGAAGTAATAAAAGAAATTGCAGATCGAATAGATTCAATATGTAGCGAAATATGTGACATGCCATCTCGAACAACTAAATTTAAAATATGACAAACACATCTCATATGAAAAAGTGTATTATGAGCCGTATCTAATTGAAATAACCTTTTAAATTCAAAAATTGTAACATCGTTAGCAGCAGCATTATCTAGCGTAATACTAAAAATTCTATCTCTAATAGCATATTCTTGCAAAATTCCAACAATATATCTATAAACGGTAACGCCACTATATGGATATTCACAACTACGAAATCCTAATATTCTTTTATTTAATTGCCAAGAGTCATCAATAAAATGAGAAGTTACGACAATATATCCTAAAGCATTAGGTGCACTCCATAAATCAGAAGTAATACAAATAGACATAGACGGAGCATTTGAAAAAAACTCAATTAATTCATTTTTCATATGATTATACATTTTAATAATATCACTTCGCGTCGTACTTCTAGGGACTCGTCTAAAACTAGGATTAATATACTCTTTCATAAAATTTTCAAATAACTCGCTATCAAATATAGATAAAGGTGCTTCAGATTGTGATATATATTTTGCTACTCCTTCTCTCATTTTATTATGTGAATACATAAAATTGCCACTGCCACTAGCATTTATGAGTGTTTGTGTAGGGTCTTTCACTTGCTTGTTAGCGTGATATTTTTCATAATGCCTACCAAGTGTGCTAGTAGAACTACCGGATACGTATGCATAATGTTTAATACAATATTTACATTGTGCTCTACTTTCTATTTTTCCACCAATTTTAATATCTTTTATTTCAAAATTATTCCATACCTCTGATGTTTTACTTCTTTTTTTTCTAGGTGACGATGTGGATGTATGTGCCGATGATTGATCAATTGCAATTGTGAGATTATCTTCCCTAATTTCCTCAATATCATCGTTAGTGTCATTAAAAGTGTCAAGCAAAAAATCACGAGGATCCATAACTAAAAAAATTGACTACTACGAAACAATTAATAAATAAAATGATACCGCACACCAATTACGCAACAATAGTATGCAATTGTTGTGAGTTGTGATCACCTCCTCCCCGAATACGAGTCCTACAAAAATTGCAAAAAAAAATTAGTTTTTTTGTAATACACATTAAATTAAAAAAATTAAAATTAAAAAATTAAAATATACCTTTGAAATTATGAGAAGGAGGGAGAGATTAAGCAATTGAGAAGGAGATATTGAGAGAAAAAGAGAAAATTTGTGAAAAGATTGAGAGAATGTGAGAAAGTTGGGATGAAAAATTTGAGAGATAATGAGGAGTATATATAGAGAAAAATTTGCCAACCGTTGGATCAAGACCGTTGCTTGATCACGTTGCTTCAGCAGCTGGAGTTCAGCTTCAAGCTGAACTGAATACACAGCAACGGTTTGAAGACCGGTGCTGTGTTGAGATCGTTGGGCAACGTCTTCAGACCATTGCCCAACATGGCAAATTGGCAGCCAACAGCTGAAGGCTCCATGCCTCCACACGAGCCCTCAGACGAGCAACAGGCAACGGTCTCTAGACCGTTGCCATCGCCACTCGTCAACGGTCTTCAGACCGTTGCAAGAAACGGTCTGAAGACCGTTGCTTCTCTGTGAGAAGTTCTCACAGAGAAGCAACGTTGCTTCAGTTCGAGAGTTCGCCTCCACACGAGTCGGCGAGTTCGGGAGTTCGCCTCACACTGAAGCAACGTTGCTTTAGTTCGGGAGTTCGCCTCTCACCACGAACGTTGGTGGACTTCGGGAGTTCGCCTCCACATGAGTTGGCGAGCTCTGTCTTGCCGGCGATCGCCATTGACGTGAGCGGGTGCCGAGTCGGGAGATCGCGGCCTGTAGCCTCAGTCGCCGTTGTCGCGAGCCCGGGCTGGGAATCGGACTCAGTCCTCGTCGTCGCGAGCCCGGTCCTGCTCAGAGAGCTTCGCCTTCACGCGAGCTCTGTCCCCGTCGTCGCGAACGGGACTCAGTACCCTGTCCGGCTGTCCCCGTCTCCCCGACTCCCCGTCGTCGCGAGCTCGAGCTCGGGTAGTCGGTAGAGTGCTGGCTCGCGGGCTGGCTAGCCGGGCCAGCCCGCCAGGCTCGCGAGCCCGGGTGCTCGGGCTCGGCTCGGCCCATCTACCGGGCCCTGGCTGAGCCCGCTCGGTTACTGTAGCAGTCCGAGCCGAGCTCGGACTGCTACAGTAATGAGCCGAGCGGGCGGGCTAGCGAGCCAGCCCGCCCATTAGACACGTCTAGCTGCATGAGAGTTCTGAGTTGTGAGGAGTGAACTTCTTCAAGTGATACATGAGTGAAGTGGGAAGCTCTGTAAGCTGAAGATTGAGCTGCGTGTTGCTGCTTGTTCTGTTTGCGTAGGATTTCTTCAACGATTAGCACACTAAGGTAAGGATTGAGTAGAGTCTTGGCCAGTGGAGGCCCTACCCACAAGTAGTGTTTGTGTGTGTTTCCTTTGTTAATATCATGTATTTTCTTTCACTGTAATTCAATGCTTTAGTTGGTAGAGAAACTAATAATGCTACTGCTAAGATTATGCTTTCCAAAGGTATGCTCTGTAATACAAATTGATGAACTGAAATGATTAACTGAAGATGTCTAAATGAAATGATATGCATGAATAAGTTGTTAACTAATTCATGGATAGTAGTTCTGTTCTGTTAGAAATGTTGTATCTCATATTGCTTGTTAAGATAGTAGACCTAGTCGATAATGTTGTTATTTCTTGGTACTAGCTAGGAGCTGTAACTTTCTTTAATACGACTATACATAATATATCCCTATTATGACTTGTGTTAATATTCAGTAACCTTAAAGGGGATCTTTAACTCTAGCTAAAAAGATTTAAATCATGCCCTAATTTTGAATGTACGCTATCATTAGTCTACTTATTTATAATTGATTCATGTCCTTAGCTCGTATCAATTTATTAAGCTTGTTTCCAGTAATTGTCGATTCCACGTTTCGTTAATATTGTTAAGCATGCCTACTTAGTTTGAGTAGCTCGTTGCCATTTACCATTTAATCTCAGTTTAATAGCATGCTCAATCTACCATTTTGTTTATTGTTATGTTTTATATATTCAAGCATGGTGTTCGCTGTTTTAATTCGTTGCTATATTCATTCTCTTTATGCACTTTTAATTACTGTTATTCAATTATATGCGATGTTTAATTATCGTTATTTTTATATTGTATCAACATGCATCATGATAATAGAAACAAGTAGAAAGTGTCACCTCTAGGGTGGTACTCATATGCATTATGAAAGGAAAATGAATAAATGAAAGGAAAAGAAAGAATGGGGATTTGGGGGACGGACGGGTAGTTTCGATCTAATCAAGTAGTCTGGACTAAGTCTCCTCCCTCGTCGGGAATGGGACCAGCTACCCTAGTTGGTTAGAAGTCAACCAAGACTATACCTCCAACACAGGTTCTTCCATCTCCCACTCGACGTACGAGTTATGAAAGAATGAAAGAATGAAAGAACGAAAGTAAAGAAAATATTGGTTTGGGGCGGTACCCATTCCAAAAAGAACTAAAGAGAGGCATAAAGCATATTGCATACCCCAATCCTTACTAGGTCTTTAGGCTCACGTAGGAAATGGTCAAGAAATGATAATGCCAGGAGCAGAGGAGGATGCATTTCCCGTGGAGCCTGTTGATTATCTGGATGAATAGCGATCTGAGTAGGATTATGGCTCGAGAGAAAAAGGAAAGAATTTACTATTTTGAAATGCTTTGATAACAGACACGATTTTGTAAATTATTAACTCTTACTCTAACCTTCAAACCATGTTTTGAATATTAATCATGTTTTCGCTTTTAACTCTGAATGTTATATAATGTTTCCGCTTTACTCTGATTCACTTATACTCTATAGATTTCCATGCTAAGCTTAAGTTTTACTTTCACCCATTTTAAGTAAATAAAAAGAAAAATTTTCACACAAAAATTTAAAGAGAAAAGTTAAGTTAAGAAAGCACGAATTTGACGCGGGTGTCACAGGCTTGCTTAAACTCAATATCATTGAGTTTATCCTCCATTACTGTTTCTAAATTAATAGCTTGATATAATGATTTGTGGTTGCAATGCTCTTACCTCCTAAGAAATGTCATGATGCAATCATGATTCAAAACGACTCTGAAGAAAAGAAGTAGGTATTTTAGTTGTTTGATTAGCTAATGCCTCAAATATATTTTGAAATTCCATGACTATTGATGACTGCGTAAGCTTCGATAACTCACATTGCATATCACAATACTCCGAGGGACCAAAATGTATAATCAGAGTCTTCAAAAATTCACGCCATGTCATGATTAAATCATTGCAAAACAACCATTGTAAAGCTATATCATTCATATGAAAAGATGAGATTGTCAATCGTTTAGAATTTTCAATTACATGATAATCAAATGAGTGCTCTGCTTTAAAAATCCAATCATGAGGATCATTGCCATTTAACCTCTGAACTTCCAGCTTCAAAGAATGAATTATTCTTTGTGAACTATCAGTAGAATTTTCTGCTGGACAAACTACATTATTCGAATCATCAGATGTTGTATTAATCGGATTTCAAATGCATTGCTACATTTGACCTTCCATTACTATCCGCTTAACATGAATTTCCCATAAAATTGCAATGAGTTCAAATAATTGTTTATTATGCTTGATAAGAAGAATCCTACAATCTTCTATTTAACAAGCTACCTGCTATCTTGTGGTGATAGGCTCCAAGAAACAAATGGAGAGCCTTAGAGAAATCTGTTCCGGAAAATTAACAATACTCAAACCAGTAGCAATTAGATGAATCAAGCTCCAAATATACACGTGAACTAGAGCTGTATTTTGGAGGACATAAACTTAATATATTCAGGAAAGTTGTATCAAAAATCCAACTCAAAAAGCACTCTAAATTAGGAGATATATCAATTTCAATAACAACCCGAGATCTGTTTCCAGCAGGACAGATTTACCAACGCAGATTCAAAACGGAATAACTTAAGCTACATACAACAAATGATGCTCATTTTTGGAGGGGAGCTCACTGACTTAATCTTGAACAAATCACTAGAAGACATCAAATAGAGACGAATGTCGTAAGGGCCTCAAACAGATACTATAATCAGCTACAACAACAATCCAGCAAAATTACAGATTCAACACCACAACAATAATCCGAAAATATCCTTCTACAATCAATAATCTCCAAAAGGCTTCTTCAACACATAACAAGCATTTAATCACCAGAACATAGGTTGTCCAAGCAGCAAGAAAAGAACATAAAAGAACTTCAAAAATCAAGAGGAAATACAATGGAGTCCGCGGACCTCCTAGTGAGAGGGGCGACTTTGGGGTTGGCCGAAAACCAACACTCTCCAAGGTTGGAAACTTCTCTTGTCTCCACACCACAATCTTACCTCGAAGATAAGGATTGGAAGAAACAATATCCCAAGGATGCAAGGTTGAGAAGCTTCAAGAGAGGCCTTGCTTGGGTGATGGATGAAATCGGCGCTAAGGGGAGGGGGAGGTCGCGGCTAAGTGTTTTCCAAAACACAAAAATTGTCTTCAATTCAAAAGTACTTCCTAAATTCGAAAATAGGGTACATAAAACCCTAAGGTTTTACAACAAAAATATCAAAAGGACTAAAATATCCCTAGGAAGCAAATGACTAAACAAACCCTTAATTTAAAACAACAACAATAAAATCCGAGTCTGAGTTTTGCTCTCTGAAACAAAGACATTTGACATACCAATTGGAGCCAAAATACAACTCTCAATAGCTCGTTTGAAACCTCAGGATGTTGGCTATATTTGGTATGAAGGACGAAAGTTGAAAAAACATCATCGCGATTGTAAAAAATCCACTTGAACTGTCAGAGGTCAGAATCTAGGCGGAAAACAGCTCACAATTTTTCCCCAAAGATTGTAAAATCTCCATAAGCCCAAATGCCAATTCCAATGATGTTTATTTGATTCAAAAACCTGCAAAATAAATAAAAAGTTAGAGAATAAAAGAACCCCTGGCTCGGGCTCAAGTTCCGGGACTTGGGGCACATCATGTGGTGTTAGCCATAGCTAGAGAGTTCGAAAATGAAAGCACCAATTGTTACTACTAGGCAGTAACTAAAAAACTAAAAATAACTTTTTGTTATTTCTTATTTCTTAATAACCACCGATGTTTACAATTAGATCATTTATACTTTCTTTCTAAGTAGTTATGTCAATTACAATTTTTACACGTATTCTTTAAACCATCTAAGTTTGTTTCTTCTTCTCTTTTCATCAACAACTGCACTCTCTTGTAACGTTCCAACTTCTTCTTCTTCATGCATCTCTTCTTTGAAACTTCTTTATTTGTAACAGCAGTGTTCAGTGAAAAGGTTTTACGTGAGATTCCAAAAGGTCCCTTGAAAGGCAAGAAGGCGTAGTCAACTCATGAAGTTCTACTGGTCTATTCTTCTATTATAGTTGTTCCGTACATATTGGTGATGCTCTTCAGATTGAAATATATGTGTGGCAGCCCGTCCTGTGAAAGCTAAGAAAGATCCAAGTGTGGGTCCGGCCCATATCAGTAAAGGTGCACAATCCCACATGGCTTGAGAGAGTAGAAAATGCATAGTTTATAAATAGAATTTCTCTCCCTACTTAGTACAACACGTTTTAGGCTAACCTCAAAAACAAAACCATGCGAATTTCGGCCCAAAGCAAAAAATATTATACTAGGAGCACCGGAGATGTTACAATATGTTCCAACAGTTGGGTCACTTTGGATGGGGAGATAGGTTTCACAAGTTTATAAGATTTGGTGTGGGCAACTCTTATGTTTTGGTTAGCTAGGTTGTAGGTTGTACTCATGTGAAGTTATTATAGATGTGTTCTTAGGTGGTTTGATCATCCTCGAGAGTATATGGGTGTGAATTCTGTATATGCCATGAATTATTTGTGAAAGAAATTTTTAAAAATATCATGCACAGACATTATGATGGTAAATTTCACAAAATAAAGTTCACCACAACTCAACTCACATTACTTTCCTTGATATCACCACCGGTGAATTCAAAAAACATTTAACCTCCCCGACAAGTAAAACAAATATTGACAATAACATAAGAATTCAATTTCAAGTTATGCACACAAAACCATAACATCATGCACCCCAAATTTGTGTGTAAAAAACTAATCAATCCCCCCCTTCTGCTCCAGCCCCATCACATAGGGCTCAAGGAAAACAATGTAATTATCTTGCAATGTATTATAATATGACTTCTAATGTATTGTTTATGCATCAAATAAGATACAATTTGGTTTACTATTTAGGTTAATGTATGATTATTCCTTTAATAAATAAAAATAATACTTTTGTAACATATAAACTACATATAATTATTTCAAATAATGGAAAGAACAATTGAGCATGTTTCACGTGCATATTCCCTCACCCGAAGACGATCCACACGAACTACGGTTTACTCCACGTCTCCCTCCTCATCAAAACCAAATGACGAAACTACCCTCTTACACAAATATCAGAAACGGGTACAACTAAAACAATTTCACCGCATTGCCCATAAAACAAAGAATAGATTGGAAATTTTAAAATCATTTTCTAGGATCAGGGTTTGTTTACTCGCTTCCTGTAGAGTCCCCCAAATCTGGATTTTGCGGTTCAAGAATAATGTCAAGACTTTAGGAAGTTCAAAATTCTTCTGTTCATCAGTTTGTCTCTAACTCTTTCTGTTTATTGCTAGCTTCAATTTGCGGGCTTTTCGCCCTGTTGCTGTTGAAATCGATGATCGTTCGTGTTCGATGGACCCGTATTCCGTGCAAAACACACCTTCGGTTGAAGAAGATGAGTGGGGTATGGGTCTTTCTTTTGAGAATCTTGTAACTTTTTGTTTGCTCGCGGAAAAAAGCTAGAGCAAACCGAAGCTGATTCATCATTTTTTTTCCCTTGTTTTGTTGCTAGCGATGTTTAATGGCTAGAGTTGATCACATCGAGTGCTTCCCTACTATGTATATGATTTCATATACTTGCGTTCTTTATGTTTTTTGGATTGACTATTTTGATAGTGGTTTGAGCTCAAAACCTAATTTGAATCGGGGTATTTAGATTTCAGGTCTGGAAATCCAATTTTCTTAAGTGTCCATTCTGGTTTTAATGTTTATCAAGTTTCTTTCCCTTGGTTTGAAATCAGAGATTCTGGCATTGGTGTGCAACGTCTTTTGAATTAGCCTTTGAACATGATTTTCTTCTTCATTGTTTTTTGGCCATCGTTAGGTTGAAAAAATTATAAATAATTATTCCTTGAAGGTTATCCTCCCTTTCAAGTTCCACATTTCAAATCTCCTTAAATACAAATTCTTCACTCCACGACCTCAGGTAATACGAGAGTGCGTGAGTCGGATAAGATTTGTTCATGCAAACGGAATTATACAGCAAAAGGATGTATAGGCTCAATAGTTGCTTGTAAAACTATAGATATTGTAATATTCTTTACTGACTTTCATTTCAAGCAGACACTGATGGATTTGTGATTCCAAGCTTGGGAATAGAAGAACAATATCAAAACGAACCTGTTCTACCCGAAGTAAAGACAGCTGAAACTCCTGCTCCTCCAAAGGTCAAGCCATAGGATTCTTTCTCTAAGTAACTGAATAACTATCAAGAAAACGATAAAGTAGAAAAAGACAATATTATACTGTATTGAAATTTATGCACAAAAAAATGCCAGTCAATGCCGATTGTGATTCTTGTGCAGGCTGAAACAGATAAAAACATATATTTAGGACCGCACGGGGCACCTCCTTCACAATCAAAGAAGCAAGAATTGAACTCTGCCAACCGAAAGCAGAGGCTGAAGCTGAAATTGAGAGATGCTGATAGAAGGGTAAGCGGGTCTGGAAGGGAGAATAAATTGGAGAATCTGAAGGAGCTCGTCAGTGGTGGAAAATCTAGTGTCAACATGGAAAAAGGTTCATCGAGGGATTGGCTTGATCCGCATTGCCATGAATCTGAATTCGAGAAATGGTGCCCTCAGTAACTTGTGCGTAGTTGAAACAGCCCTAAAGGTTAAAATATTTCTTTGTTTGTTTTACTACAAGTGAAGTGAAGACAGGGTTTGAGGCTTTGAATCTTGAAATAAGTTGGCAACTGCAACTTTTGCCTCTCAACATGTTATAATTGAAATTAAATTTACTAGCTCGTCTAGATATTGAAGTCATGGACATTGTTCATATTGACACACTGCAAAAGCCTATGGATGTTAGTTAGAGTCTACAGATGGAAATTAGATGTTTCCAAAGAAAGAGGAAAGCTTTTACCCCATCTCATTAGAGGTGTTAAAGCTAGCTAAGCAATGCATTTTCATTTTGGCATTATCAAACCATTTGGCCAAACACGACTTTATTCATGCATTTATCCGGATGAACTAGGTTAGATATGCATTTTATTCGAAAATAAGTTATTTTTGTGGGTTATGCATTCAATAGAATAATCATCCGAACAGATAAGCATTACAAACTTCTCATAACTATTTCCTATACTGTAAAAAAGGAAGCTACTAGTCTCTAATGATCTTTGATCAAAGAAATAAGAAAATAGGAGTCCTACCCTAAAACAATGGAATGTATCATCATCACTTTGCATTGGCAAACTAATATTGTCCAAAAAATGATGCATTAGAACACTTCAATTTCATTTGATGCCTAGAAACTCTAATCCAATGGCCGAGGGTGTCAAGCCGTGCTGCCCCAAATAGTCGTCACTGTAAAACTTGCTGAGGTGCCTCATACCGCTGTCGCATAATATAGTCACAATGATTTTACCCGGACCAATCAACTGTGCCACCTTCACTGCTCCCACACAATTCATCGCCGAAGAACTCCCAAGAAAGAGGCCATCATTCTTCAAAAGAAATCTGAATGCGCAATCAGTAACCCAAGCTTAAGATGAAGTTATCATTCAAATAGATCTATCATCACTGTTTACTTAGATTAAACAGATGAATACTCTGATAAGTTAATTCAAAATAAAAAATGTTGCTTATCTTTATTTCTAGATCTCTATTTTTGTCTCTTTTTTGCTCACAAAAACTGCTAATAATTACGTAAAATAGGAGGCAATTATTCAATCATATTGATGTGGCATGTTATATGTAGGATCAGTTATGTTTTGATAGTTTCCTTCTAGAGAAAACGACAAACTAACCATCGTACTTTGTGATCAATAACAAGTCAAGCACTAAGCTTTTTTTGCTTACAAATTAACCACTGAACTATGAAAAAAAATCTACGCTAACATCGCTGTCACATTTGCCGTTAAACGCATTGACTTCTATTCGCGATGGCTCGTCTACTAATTTGTCGTGGCTCAATATTTTTAAAAATAACCTTATACTATTGATGGCCCGCCGCATATCATATACAACCCACCCGGGTTGACAATAAACCACAGCAGATTAATACTGATCCATCACGGGTTGACTATAAACCGCGGCAGATTATTACTGATCCGCCACGATTCATCGTGCTTCGTTCTGCATTTTTAGAGCCCTAGTATATAAGAAGCACATGTGACGTCCAGCGAGTTCACCACGAACCACAAAATCCTCAGCGATGGTGGGTACAATGTTGGAGTAGAGCTCAACGGCGATGTTATGAGAGTTAAGTACTACGGTTTTCCTAGCGAGCAAGCCGAAAGTTTTCGATATTTTGGGAGCTGTAAAGAGGTGACAGATTTAGAGGTTCAGTTTTGGCCATTGTCGATATAGTTACAGGACTACGATGCTTTGAGGTGGTCACCTACAGCAAAGCATCTTAGAGCACTCGGAGTCTTGTAATTGTACCGACAATGGTCGAAACCTAGCTTCCAAATCTGTCACCTCTTTACAGCTCCCAAAACATCGAAAACTTTCGTCTTGCTTGCTAGGAAAACAGTAGTACTCAACCCACAGAATATCGTTGTTGAGCTCTACTCCAATATTGCTTCTAGCGTCGCTGAGGACTTCGCGGTTCATAGTCAACTCGCCGAAGCATTGATTGAGGGATGTCTGCTAGGAAGGATGTACCCATAAAAAATGCAAAGTGAAATGACGTTTCAAATAAAATGTTATAACGATGTTCACACAAGAAAGATGTAAAGTCATCATGCCTCTGCCAAACGAGTAGCAAACAGAGTATTGGTTTTGCATCACAGCGAGTCCATCGACTAAGGAATATCATATCATGGGATTGAATGAACAAACATGTAAGGATCAATAGATGAACTGTGCGTTGAAACCAGATATACGTCATCTACAACAGTTTTTTCGAGGTAGACAATTGGATGTTCCTCAAGAAACAATACAATTGCTTGATTGGTTAGAGCACACTGATTCTTAGTGCACATGTACATGATATGGTTGTAATGGAATTGATAATTTGGTTGTAGATGATGAATGAAAATTGATTAGTATGAAACTGTAAAATTAGCAATATTTCTCCGAGCCAACATTTCACTTTTTGATCGACCGCATTTTAATTTGCTTGAATCTATAAAGGCTAATTATACACAAGTTGTTTATATTGTTGAACGAAACATGTGTTTTTAATTTATTATAGTCAACCCGCGGTAGATCAGTATTAATCCGTTGAGGTTTATAGTCAACTCGCGGCGAAATAGAATTAATCCGCCACGTTTTTTTGTCAACCCGCGGCAGGTCATATATGATCCGCAGCGGACTATCAATGTTATAAAGTTATTTTTAAAAATATTGAGCTGCGGTGAATTAGTAAACGACCCACCGCGGATCAAAATCAATGCATTTAACGATAAACGTGACAACAATGTTAGCGAGCTGCGGTGAATTAGTAAACGAGCCACCGCGGATCAAAATCAATGCATTTAACGATAAACGTGACAACAATGTTAGCGGTTACTTTTTTCATAGTTCAGTGGTTAATTTGTTAGCAAAAAAAATTTAGTGGTTGACTTTTCATTAACTACAAAGTGCGATAGTTGGTTTGTCATTTTACCTTCCTTTTACCAAGACATAAACTGATGAAGTAAAATTTGATTTTTGAAGACTGAATATTGATAACGCCCACTCTCTTATTCTTTTTCTTTCCCAATTTCCATAATTTGTCACATTTGATATAATCATGGGTCTAAAATGAAGAAATACACCAACCTCGACATCTCAACGGCCTCCATGTCAGTACCGCAACATGCACCATCCAGTTTTGCCATCAGAAAATTCTGTGTCAGCCTATTGATTCCGATTCCTTCCGTAATTGTGTCAAATGGATTCTTTAGCCTTCGCCCTTCAGCCTCTTCCCTAGTGTACATAACTCCCCTGGTCACCTTATTGAACAAACCAGAACCAGGAGGATCTATCAAAAAGCATTTAACATTTGGGCTCCTTTCCTGTTAAACAAGAGAAAATTATAAATGATTTTTTCGGCACAACATGTCAACAGAATTCGAATGAAGATTAGATTGAAAAAATGGACCTGAAGAAATCTAGAAACTCCAGAAAGAGTGCCACCTGTGCCTGCCGCAGCTACGAATGCATCTACCTTTCCACTGGTTTGATCCCAAATCTCAGGCCCTGTGCCTTCGTAATGGGCTCGAAAATTTGCCAAATTTTCGAATTGATCGGCAAAGAAACCACCTTTACAATTATCAGGTAATGCCGAATTAAGCTCCTCCCCGTGATTACCTATATGTAATGTATCTTGTTTGGATTTCTCATGCTTGAAGGCTATCTCACTGGCTTCAAATGCCCTTCTTCTTGCTATGTTGACATAGTGATCCTTATGTGTAATTGATACAGGCCTTACTCTTTCAACAGTGGCTCCAAGGACCTCAAGTATTTGAGACTGGAAAAAAAAATCAGATTTAAGTTTTTTTCCCGCAAGAGGAGAGGTAGTATTCACATATAATATTGCTCAGGCAAAAGACGAAACATGCCTTCTCAATAGCTACATCATCTGGAATAACGACATGGCACTTGCATCCATAGGCAGGTGCAGTGGTAGCAAGGCTAATAGCAGTGCTTCCGGCACTCCCTTCAGTAACCACACCCCCCTGAACAAGTTTACCAGATTCCAATGCCTGAAAACAACAAACATCAGATTACCTTATTGTAAAAACAAACTCTGCATAGTCTTTAAATTCTCAAGAGCGATGAAAAATAAATGCTGGAAAAAAGAATCAATTGAAGACTTATAAAGCTGAAAATGTTTTAACAAGATGGAAATGATCATGAAACAAGGATAGAGGTTGAAAAAAAGAACACGAGAAAGAAACATTTTTTCTCCAAAGTGCAATTAGAATGAATGATTTCTGTCTCACTTAGCTCTATTTCTGATCCTTGATCATCTACACACCATGATTTCTGTCTTCTTTGGTTTTCTATGGTATTAGATACTTAATCCAATCATTACGTGGTTTTATATGGTATTAGATACTTAATCCAATCATTATGTTTACTTTCCGTTTTCCATTACAGTGAAATATTCTGCTGAGAATTTGACAATTCTCCGCACCAGCTAATTCGAATTATTGTTATAGAACACTAATCCTTTTAGTTTCATCAGTCAAAAGGTGAGTTTCTAGGAGACTACTACTTCAATAACCGGAATCTTTCACATGGAGACAACGAGACGAATTACTGATCGAAGCACTAAAGTGGCTTACCTCTTCAATAATTTTCACAGCAACCCTGTCTTTCACGCTCCCACCAGGATTCAAAAACTCGCACTTCCCAAGTATCTGAAAATTTCATGTAGAAATTAGACGAGACCCAGATTTTAACTTTCTGCAAAGCAAACAACAAGCGCAAAAAAGGGAAACAAAAACGAAAATCAAAGAAACCCCATATTATGAACTGTATCAAAAAGAGCAGAACGTAATGCAAATTACTAACTTCGCAACCAGTGGCTTCAGAGAGGCTGTTTATGCGAATCAAGGGGGTGTTGCCAATGGCATCGATGATTCCATTTTTCGGAGCTCTCTTCGAGAGAAGGGAAGGTTGGATTTTCTTGGAAGAAGGTTTAGAGCGATGGGTGGTGATGGGGAGGTAAGAGAAGACCAAGATGCAGATGGAAATAGCTGCAGCAATGGCGCTCGTGGCTCTCGCACTCACAGGCGCCATTCCAACAAAGTTCGACTGGGATTTGGGATCTTTTCGAAAATCGACAAATACTTTTCTGCTGTCAAGCCTAAAAAGGCTAAAACCCTTCGATGCAAATTGTAAACTTTTGCGTGTCCTGCTCAAAATATTTGATAAAAGCTCTTCATATTGACCCGTCTACTCTTGCATAGACTTTTATTATATGACTTCAAAGGTAAAATGACAAACTAACCATTTCACTATATGATGAATAAAAAGTCCATCATTAAATTATTTTTTTTAATAAATTAATTACTGTACTATAAAATACTATCAACACTAACATCATTATCATATTTACTGTTAAACGGTGGATTGCTCATGATCCGCAACGGATTGATAATGATCCACCGTAAATCATCAGACCTTATTCTGTATTTCCAAATTCAACAATTTAAGTAATCTGTGCATAACTAACTTTCACAAATTCAAGTAAATTGAAACGCAGTCAATCAAAAAGTGATGTACAAATTCGAGGTACTGATTTATGAGTTCGACCGGTTGGCTTTGAGAAATGTTGCTAATTTTACAGTTTCATACTAATCAATTTCCATTCATCATCAACAATCAAATTATCAATTTCATTTCAACCATATCATGTACATGTGCATTACAAACGCAAACCAATTTAAATTACAACCATATCGTGCATATGTGCATACATTCGCAAAACAAATTACCAATTCAGTTTCAAGCATATAAAATGAATGTGCACTAAGACGCAAACCACATCAAGCATTTGTATTGTTTTATGAGGAACATCCAACTATTTATCTCGAATAAACTGTTGTATTCCATTATCAGATGTTCAATATTTGATGGACTTGCCGTGATTGCTCTGCTTGCGGCTTTCCATCTTTCTCGAGTAAGTGTGAAAGTCGTTTTAACACTTTATTTGAAATGTCTTTTCACTTACATTTTTTAGGCGTGCATCCTTCCTTTCCTGACCGATGCTCCGGTGAGTTCATCGCGAACCATGAAGTCCTCAACGACGCTAGAAGCAATGTTGGAGTAGAGCTCAATGGCAATATTCTGAGGGTGATGTACTATGGTTTTCCCATCGAATAAGACGAAGTTTTCGTGTAAAGAGGTGAAAGAGTTAGAGGCTAGGTTTCGACCATTGTCAGTACAGTTACAAGACTCCGAGTGCTTTGAGGGGCATTGTTGTATGCGACCACTTCAGAGCACTCGTAGTCCTATAACTATACAGACAATGGCTGAAACCTAGCCTCTAACTCTTTCACCTCTTTACGAGAAAACTTCATCTTGCTCAGGAGGAAAACCATAGTACTTAACCCTCAGAATATTGTCGTTGAACTCTACTCCAACATTGTACCCAACGTGGTCGAGGATTTCGTGATGAACTCGCTGGACCTCACATGCGATTCTTATATATTAGGGCACAAGAACACAGAATGAGGCATGACAATCCGTGACGGATAATCATCAATCCACCGCAAATCATGATCAATCCGCGGCGGACGTGTCTCGATCTGTCGTGGATCATTAATATAATAACCTTATTTAAAAACTTTGATCCGTGGTGGATTATTGTCAACCCGCGGTGGATCGAAATCAAAGCATTTCACTGCAAACATGATAACGATGTTAGAGGTAACTTTTTTTCATAGTTCAGTGGTTAATTTGTTAGCAAAAATAGATTAATGGTGGATGTTGTAACATCCCATTTCCGTTTATGCATTTTTAATAAAAATTTTGAACATTTTAAAACTCATTTAAAGTATACTTAAAGAAAGCATCAGAGTACGTTACACGGAATAATAAAAACATTTAACTGGTTTATGAAAACAACACAACTGATTCGGGTCACAATCGATACCTACATCACAGGAGGAATAATGAGCCTATTGCCCAATAAGGAATATAAATGAAATGCAGATGTCATATCTATAACAACTCTACATGCATTTGTTTGATATATTCGTAAGCTGGGCCAAAACAATATCTTCAGTTTCCGAACTCACCACTTGAATTCGTTTTTACGTGAGAGCAGCCTCTACAATCTTTGAACTCACTAAAAACCAATCCACTTACATTTAGGTATATTAAATTTTGGGTGAAAGCAACCTCTTCAGTTTCTGAACTCACCCAAACGGTTTGGGGTAAGAGCAACATTTTCAGTTTCTGAACTCACCCACCCATTGAGTAAGAGCAATCTCTTTAGTTTCCGAACTTACCCAAATGGGTTGTTTTCTACGTGAGAGCAACCTCTTCAGTTTCTAAACTCACATAGAAAACACCATTTATTATCTTTGTTATTAATCCATGTAATACATGACGTGCAATCCTACTAACATGCCTATATGAATGTCATACAGCAGTTCATATGTCACAAACAATATTACAAACAACTAATAAACAATTAATACAATCATGCTTCAACTACAATTTAACACTAAGCATGCTTTCAATTAATATCACATTCCTTAACAATCATACAACATATTTATCTCCTTATTTTTCACACATCATTTCCAACATATAATTACAGTTTCATTTCCAATATATTATCCACCAGTAAAGACACTAACCTAGGGTAGCAATGAACTTAACATGCACTTATCCACATGCAGTAAAAATTATACAATGTATTATTCATAGACTATAACTAAAAATTTAATTACAACACCCATTTTAATTCCTACAATTACAGGACCTACAATGGCACGGAAAACCTATACTGTCAAAAGGAGAACACATGGTAGACTTTATGGGTATAATATTACAGTTCATATATTTGTAGAGAACATACCTAAGAAACCAACCCAAAACCATGCAGAACCTATTTCTTTGCCAATTGGTATTAATAGGTTATTTTATATCATCCAGAATATTAACAAATTCAAATAACCAAGATCCCATGAACTGAAACTACTCACAGAAGGAAACATCACATGAAATTCATACAGGGAAGGACAGTCATAGACAAATAAACTATGGGAATAACCATGCAGGAGAAACATCTAAGCAAAATCCATAGCAGAGTTAATCTTTGCAAGGAATAATGACAATTCATGCAGAGTAGAACTCATTTTTATGCTATACTTCAGTATGTTATCATCTATACCCTTAGCAATCAAAACAACAGAGAATAACATGAGTAAGGGAACTATTAACGAAGCCAAAACATCACAAAGAATGAATCCAAGAAAACATGCAGCAAAAATACTAGCAGTAGACCATTCTTTTACAATATCTTGCATGAAACGGACATGAAAAACTACAGAGAAACATAACAAATCCTACTCTCGTGATGTAGGTCCTTACGGACAAATCACACATGTTATTCCTTACCTCGCGTAACTCTTCTCTTCTCCTTCCTCAGCAACAATTCTCCTTACCATCAACAGAACCACAACTCACAGAACAGGACTCACCAATTTTTCTAGAACTAAAAACTTCTAACACACTCGTTCTATTTATATAATGCCTCAGACAACCCTTCAACCTCCCTATGAAGGTGAAACGCCAAGAAGAGAAACGTTTGGACACCTTCTGAAGCGTCAAGAGTCAGACCTCGAAGCTTCCAGGAGACAGTTATCGTTTCAGACAACGATTTGGATGGTCGGTCAATCGATTCATATTTGGATGATTGACCGCCAATGCATTGATTAGTTGCCAATTTCGCTGTTTGATTGCGCCAGTCGATCGACGTTGATGCCATCCGACCGCCAACTTCCTCCATTAATATTCGACTGAATTTATTTTAAATCCTTATTTCTCTAACAATATATAATTACATCCCTATAATTCCAACACACTTCAATACTTTATTCTTCATAATAAAAACACCAACAATAATGTGTGACAGATTGACAAGGACCAACATATTACATTTTCGCTTAATCCAATGTTTACACGAAACTAAATACCTCAGGTATTACAGATGTAATATCCCAAAATTTTGTTATGTTAAGCATACGACTTAAGTGACAATTCTGGGGTTATTGAAGCTAAAATGGACAATTAAGGAATTAGTCAAGTGAAACATAATTGGAGGAAGTGAATTATGATACCCTGTGTTATAAATCTATGAGGACGATTAAGGATTTATTAGAATTAACTTGGATAAGTTAAGGTGTTGGTCAATAGAAAATACACTTGGAAAATAGTGAGCATCAGTACCTAAGTTTTTAATAATGGTAGAGTTGATAATATTCAAGGATAATAATAGAATTGGTTTGGTGATGTATAGTCAATGAAATTGGAAGTAATGGATGGAAGTTGGAGAAAATGTACTTAGATATAATAAGGTTGAAAGTATAAATATCTATAATATTTTGGAGCATATTAAATTTATTAAAGAATAAGGTGGATGAGGAATTATGGACTATACCTTGATTATGGGAGGATAAGCTTTGTCAAAATCTTGTGAGAGGTCTTGCTTATGAAGTTTGTGAGGGTTGCTGAGGCTTGGTGTGAGTGCCTGTGCTTTTGGAGTTTTGGTTTTTGAGAGGGAATACAAAAATATAAACTATAACGCCCCGATAATTTAAAAACATTTTTCTTGTTTTAAAATACGTCATATAAAATTTTTTGGTTAATTTATTCAACATTTGAAATCCATTTTAGAAGAAAGTGAAATCAGAGTAAATAGTGCGGAATAATAATAGAGATTTAAAACATAGTTCCAATATTTTAACCATAGTCCCAAAATACAAATATTCATAACCTTTCAAAATACCACTAACACCAAATTACCAAAATACCATTTTCAAAATACTGGAGTACCCAAACTACATGAGCCACACCCGGCAGGTCAAATCAGTTGATAACACGAGGGGTCATCCTGGAACGCCTCCTCCTCCACTGGTATGATATCATCATCATCATAATAATCACCTACATTACAGGGAAAACAATGAGCCTAACGCCCAGCAAGAATCAGAATTTAAATGCAATGCATATGATGCATGATCATGCGATGCATTACAAAGGAGATTCATCTGTTAGTCGGGGCGATGGGTAAGTCAATTGATCACGTAGCTTAACCTGTGTTTCCGACGAGGAACCATGCCGATAGGGGTGTCACTATGTGCCATACCCATTCACTTTTGTTGAAGGCATTAAGGATTTCAGAACAAGAGAATTGAGAATCTTAAGATTCACGTGACTTAACCGTACCTCACCGCCCCCTACGTGGGAGTAGGCACTCCAATAGGAGTGTCATCACGAAAACCATCATCAATCCTCCCGAACTCCCACATGACTATTTACATATATTGGGATGACATACAATATGTAAACAATTTCATAAGCCCTAGGGTGAAGTATGAATGCCATAAAATAAATCAGAGAAAATAACACACAATAGAAACACAATCAATTTAATTACAATTTCAGAATGAACTTCAATTTAAAGACACTGCACTATCATAGTTATTCTCTTTATTACTATCGGTAAAACAATTGAAACTAACATGAACAGTTTCACATTTATGCATTACAAGGGAAATATCAGTTATTGGTTCATTTATAGACGGTCATGAGCAAAAATCACAGCTTTAAATCCATTCACGGCTCATCACCAACTGCATTCCAACTACTCCATGTGGGTCTCCCAATTTAATTCGGATAACTAAGTTGCTAGGCATGCTTTCAACTCAATAATACTGCCATAAGCAGCAGAACAGTTTACAATACCCTAAATCCATGCTCAACAATCACATTTGCAGGAACTTTAATAATAGTACTACACTTAAATCCATTCTTTTATACTTCCCACAATCAATTCCACAATCCATGTTTATCATCCAAAAATAGGGTCTAAATAAAAGCTTAACAGTTTCGATTTCTAGTAATTTAAACAAAATCCACAATCACATAATCCACAATCACGTTGGCAATGATTTCAAGTGATGGACAGTTCAAGTTTCCAACAATTCACCAAGTTCAGATTTCATTATAATAACTATCTATTTCTACTAAGCATGATTTTCGTGCAATCCACTAAATTCACACACACACAACCCGTAATGTAGGGCCTCCTTTGGCCAACCAAAATTCTAATCCTTACCTCAAATTTTCAGTAGCAATTTACAATTAGCACAACATCAATTGCAATTAGAATAGCAACCAAAGTGTATTCTTCTACATATAATTTAATAGCGCAACCAACATACAATTCAAGGAACATGCTTATAAAACTGTAAACAATGAAACGTGCTATTTAAAACTGTAAACATCGAAATATGTTATTTAAAACTATAAACACTGAAACATGCTATTTAAAACTGTAAACACCGAAACATGTATCTCCTATTCTTGCGATGTAGGGCCCTAAGGACCAAAGCACATGCGTATCACTTACCTGCAGTCCGTGGCGCATTGGACACTCTATGCTTTTCCCGTGAATACCTTCAAAATAATTAATATTTATTTATTAATATATTTACCCATTATAAACCTTAACTATGTTAATTCATTTCACATTTTTTGTCCAATTATTTTCATCGACTAATTAACAAGTAATTATTGACCACCAAATTTTCATAAACCTTAACGCTTAATAATTCTCATTAGTCAACTTAATTACTTAGCAACCTCGCAATAACAATTATAATATCTTAACGTGTGCAACGAGATAACGATAACCAACAATGGTTGCTCATTCCATCAATGTGACCTAATAATTTAGAGAATTTTACTTCACAATACAATTCATTATCTTTTAACGAAAGTACAATGGAACCAACAAAGAATTTGTTTAACTTTATTACCCAAAATCACGCCTAATATTAATATCCAATAAGGCATTAAACATCAACCTCCATCAACCAAACCAATTGCAACATATCAACGTTTTCCATTACTAAAAACATGGCTCCTTTTCTTCATTCAATTACTTACGTGAATAGAGAGCAACCATTCCAATTAACAGATTACATTCTAGGACTAATTACTGTATGCGCATTATCCAAGTAAAACAACTCAATAAAATCTTCAGAACATCGACCCAAACAATTCATTTCAACAGAATATTTGTCCAGCTACAACACCACTAACAAAACCAAATCAACTAAACATTCCGGACTAATTACAGGACATAAACTGCACCAATTTCAACAGTAGCTCATGGTCCATTATTGATAGTCAAACAACAAGCTATATAATATTTCATTCCAAGTTCACTGTCACTAAAACAATTAATACTAGTAGCAATTTATTCCAACCGAAAGACAATAACAATCCAAATAACAGATTCACAGGACTTAACCAACGAAGAAGTTAACTACAACCCAATACAGAGAACATACCAATACATAACCATCAATCCCACGTACAGAACTACAAAACAGAATCCAATAACCAAACTGTAGAGAGAAGGAAACCTTACCTTCTCTATACATCACTATTTTCCATGCTTCACGAGAATTCCCACTCACTGCTGCACTCCATCACGTTTCTAGCTCCAGCGTCTTCATTGTCCAGCACTTCCTCACTTCACAGCTAGCTTCCTACCGTGGATTTATAGACAGCAGGAAGAGGAACACCAGTGACGCCAAGCTGACGGGAAGATCACACAATTCGAAGGAGGTGGACCAATGACCAAACTCCACGCTGGAAGGTTACTATCGTTTCGGGAGGAGGAATAAACCTGTTCAATTTGTGGACCAATAGAAACGGGCCAATCAAAATCTCTAGCGAACCGATGCCCTTGCAATTGTCCAGCCGATTCGTCCCCTGCAAACACCCCCCGCCAACACCCGAACAATAGAACACAAAGGAGGAGGAAGATCAACTGGACTTACCTCGCCCGAAATCGAAAATCATCGCCGGCAGGACACCAGATCCCGAGCCATGCCCTAGCCCCGTGATCGTCGCACCACTTGCACTTCAGACAGAACCCATTTGTCATGACAAAGCCCGACCGAACACGAGCCTTCCCTTGCCCTGAGCCGTCGCCTCTCGATCGCTCTCTCTCCCTCTCTCGATTCCCTCTCCCTGTTTCGCATCTCTCGGGCTCTCACTCACTTCTCCCCCTTTTTTGCCTTCCCATTTCTTATTTTGTCTTCCAATTGAACCAGTAAGGCGTGAATCGGCCACACTTGTCAAAAATCGGACCAACATTTCTTTTAGAAAGAAAACCAGTTTTTAATCCTCAATTCTCCCTTATTTACTTTTATTTTATTTTATTTACTTCTAATTTCCCTTAATTTTTCCTTTATAATTGAAATTCCCTTTTTCATTCATTTAATTAAATTATTTCTAATCCAATTCTAATTCTGGACTTACTCCAAACATCGATTAACGATAATTATAAATCTAATTTAAATTTCCCATTTCCATTTCATAAACTAATTTTCCAAAAATAAATTCTTGTTATTATCCAAATATTTTCTTCAATCAATTTGTCTTATCAAATAATTCTTAATTATCCCTAATTAATTCGGTTATGAAAATTGGGGTATTACAAGCTGTCCTGGGTAAGCTCGTAATGAAATTCATAGTGATATGCTCACATTTCAATTCAGGTATTGGTATTGACTAAAGCATCCCACCAGGTCTTTGATGTTCTGCTTTCACTTGCTAACACACCTGACACAATGCCAAGTACTCAACAATATCATATTTCATCGTCGGCAAGTAGTAATGCGTCTTGAGATTCTTATACATTTTATTACTCCAAGGGTGGATAGAGAAGCTTGAAGAGTGAGCCTCTCACAAAATCATTGTTCGTAACGCCAAGTCGCTAGGCACACACCATCGATTCTTATACTTTATTATACCGTTGGTAGATATAGAGTAATCTCGATATTCAGGTAAGGTCATATTCAATTTAAAATCCTCGCATGCGCCATCCCCCTGTTAGGCTTCTTTAATCTGCTAAGAATGGAAGGCTTCAGTGTCAGTTTTGATAATACGATGTCTCACTGAGTCGGAACCATTTGCATATCAAGCTCTCGAATGTCTTTTTGAAGTCCCACTGACATTTCATCACATATAATGCTCATGACGGCAACCTTTCGACTTAGAGCATAGGCCACAACATTGGCTTTTCCCGGATGGTATTTAATCTCACAATCATAGTCCTTTACGATCTCTAGCCAACGTCATTGTCTCTTGTTGAGCTCCTTTTGCATGAAGATATATTTGAGACTTTTATGATCCAAATAAATCTAGGAACGTTGTGCATATAAATAGTGTCTCCAAATTTTGAGTGTGAACACAACGACAGCAAGTTCCAGATTGTGTGTGGGATAATTGGTTTCATGAGGTTTGAGCTGTCTTGAAGCGTACGTAATCACCTTGCCATTCTGCATAAGTACTCCACCAAGTCCGTTCTTGGACGCATAGCAATAGATACAGAAATTGCCCTCATCCACAGGCAAGGCCAAAATAGGTGTTGACGTCAACTGGTGTTTCAGCTCCTGAAAGCTCTCTTCACAATTATTGGACCACCAAAATCGATCATTCTTCTTTCTTAGGCTGGTAAGAGGTAGGGCAATTTTGGAGAATCCATCGATAAAACGTCTACAATATCTAGCCAATCCAAGGAAACTTCTTACTTTGCCAACATGCTTCTGTTGCACTGAATCCACAATTGTCTGTATTTGTAATATCCCAAATTTTCGTTGAGCTAAGCACAAGGCTTATGTGATAAATTGGGGCGTTAGAAGTGAAATTGGACTGTTTGGAAATATTGGTCAAGACAAACATATTTGGAATAAGTGAATTGTGATACCTTGTATTATTCATAATTAGCTTAAGGAAAGGATTAGGGATATTAGAGAATGGGTGATGATACTTGGATTTAGAAAAGATGATATCAGGACTGCGTTAGTGATTAGTAGTCAGTGGATTAGTAAGAGAAAATGCAATTGGATATAATAAGGTTGAAATTATAAAATTTATAATATTTGGAGGATATTGGATTTAATAATTATAAGGTGGAAGAGGAGTTATGGAATATATATATATATATATTACTAAGGGATAAATTATGGATAGTTGGATAATTGAAGTGTTGATCAAAGAGAAAATATATTTAGACATAATTGGATATTGAATGGAATAATTTGGGTTGGATAATGTTGATGTCCATATATATATTTGAATTTAGTGCATATTGGTTTGGTGAAGGTGAAATCTAATCAAAGATATTAGAAATTGCAATTAAGAGTATATTGCATATAGTGCTAGTTTTGGATATGAGATTTGTTTATGCGATACATGAATAAATTGGAGAGTTAAAAGATGATAGTTAGAATTAAGAGAAGTAATATTAAGGAGTTAATAATGAGGTTATAAGAATATAAGTATATATATGTATATATATATATATATATATATATATATATATATATATATATAAATTAATGGGGATATAAATATATAATAACATATATATACATATTGTGATTTTTGAGTGGCGAATGGTAAAAAATGATGGGCAGTTGATCTCCCTTGAACACCGGTCGACCGGTGTATTAAAAAAGTGAATTGTGACTAATCAAATGAGCATGGCGGTCGTTCATGGCTTGGAAACAATCAACCGCAAAATAAATTGTCATATGGAGGCTGAAAGGCGTCGCTGTAAGTTTCTGTCTACATTATACAGTTATGAAGACGAAAAGAATCGACATTAAACTGTTTGGATGTTTAAGAGGCATCATCGTTTAGCTTTCCATCTTCAAATGGTTATTGGTGAAACATTATTTTGAGGCTTATAAAATGGGAATGAAGGTAGTGGAGTTTCGGGGAGAAATTGGAAAAACATTGCAGAAGTTTCTCTGCCAGAATCTTGTGAGCTTCTGGATTGAGTCAATTATGAGGGTTTTGAAAGTGATGATCGTGAGTTCAGTATGTGAAGACTTGGGAATGAATATGTATATTAGGAACAAAAGCATTTGGTTGGGATGACGGGGTTGTGGCCGTGGACGTGGGTTGAATCTGTTTTAGTGCTTCAGGTATGAAATCTTCAATCATGTTTGTTAAGGAAATTTTTATGTGGGATGATTTCAGTTGAGTTTGATTAGATTATAATATTATGAATGTAGAATAAATTTTTATGTTAAACTATTTTTAATAAGAAAGTGATGAAAATGTCATAAGTTGTTCTTAGCCTTGTGATTTGTAAGTTATAGGTTAAAAAAATACTCTCGGCTAAATAATAGGGTTTTGTTGACTGAAAATATTGGTGTAAATATGCTCTACTAATAAGTTATGAAATTATCAGAAAAAAGGAAGTTGTATTGAATCATGTTAATCTTATTGCTCAAGTGAAACTATGTGGACGAATGACTGATTATGAAAGCATATTAGTTTAATAATATGAGTTATTAGTCTATTGGGTTAGATAATCCCTGTTAGGTTACTATATCTAGATGTTATTACTCTATAAATAGATGGTAAGTGAGGAGACAATATTATCATAAATATCAATTGTGAGATTATTATCAATAAGTTTAGATTGGAGAGATCTATTAGGCAATGATATATAGTTTGAGGCTAAGGACTTTATTGTTGGAAACCTACTATTAATGCTCATATGCTTAAATATGAATAGGTATTGAGGAAAAGAGACTTTAAAAGCTAACTCTGTAAAGCTAAGGACTTCAGGTACGTAGTACTACATGTGTTTTGTCCGAAAGGACCTACATCACGAGAATTAGGGGGTGTTTGTTTGATGTTTGTTTATTAAATGCATAGCTTTTCTTATATTGAAAACGTATCGTTGAATGATTGTTTATATGTTTATTAGATTTAAGTTCGGTTATTTAATTAGGATATGGTGCACATTATGAGATTATGATAATAGACACGATAGATAAAATTGTATGCTTGCATCATTATTCCTAATGCACATGAAAGTACAAACGAAATTGAATTATGAATAAAGGTAAATGTAAATGGATAGTTTCTACGTGAGTTTGGAGAATTAAGAGGTTGCTCTCACGTGGGAATGAGTCACAGAATGAATAACAGTAAAAGAAAATTAAGTAAAAGAATAATAAGAGTTTGTTGTCGATTGATGTCGAAACAGACTAGCTAATGGTAAGTGAGGCCATTAGCTGGACTTTTGATCATGCTCAGATCACGATTTTCACAAGATAATTGTCCCACATAACTCATAATTAGCTGCCTATTTAAACACAAGTTTGAGAATAGGTTTGGAAAACCCTAGTTTTCTTTCACGGTTGCTTGGAAGAAGGAAGGAGAGAACTATAGCTCTCGGCTTCATCATCTTCAAGTTTTCTGGAGGTAAGATACACGTTAGTTTATTGGTAGCAATGCATGAATGAAAATAGTGAGTGTAAGAAAATGTTGCTATCGATTATTGCAACCACTTTTTTGTTAACCCACTTCTTGTTCTTTCTAGTGGGTCACCGTATTCGTGGGTTCTTTCAAGAGAAAAAGAATTTGCAAACTCAACCTTAGGCCAAAGTAAGAGATGATGCAGAGGCCTACACTACTAGGAGATAGGATTTTATTGTGATGTTTATTGTTTCCGGTTTCGTGACTTGAGAATCTGTCTTGGAGATGATTTCTATTGATGGTGATGACCTACTATTTTAAGCCATGATACTCATGTTGCTTTTTTAATTTCTCTGTTGGTCTTGATGACCTAAATTGAGGATTTGTTATATATTAATGAGATGTTCCTTTCTGTATTCATGATGATGCCCTGTTTGTTGAGGATATAGTAATTGTGCAACTAGTTTTGTTTGCATGTAGTTGAAATGTCTTCATGTAATGATGTGTTTTTGTTTGTATGGAGATAGTATGCTTTCACGAAATGTTATAGTTTGCTGCATGAGGATGATATGCATTCATGCATGAAATATACCTAAGAAAAATGATAAAGAAAAATGAAAGAATAAATAAACGTAAAGGGTCCTTTTGGATGGGGTTCGAGATGGCTATCTCTCATGAGGTGGACCAAAAGGTATCACTCTCCTTTAGACTGATGTTCTAAAATGATCGGACTGTGAAGTGAAAGAAAAATGAAAGAATGAAATTAAAGCATGACATGATTTCTTCATGAATTGTATTATACGCTTTCTTTATGGTTTATTTTATATACATATTTTGCTTAGCGTTAAACTCATTAGTTAAACCTTGTGGTGTAGATGTGGATGAAACTTTCGATGAACTGGATAAAGCTAAGCTTTTATGTGGCAGTTGAAGGAGTATACTCATGGGGAAGCTAGAGCATTGTACGAGCGGTATTGAAAATGGGTACTAAAGGAAGGAAAAAATTAAGTTTTCTAAATTAGTTTTAACGGATTTCCTTTATATTTAGTTTTATGTACAAATATTGGAACTTTTAGTTTTATTGGTTTTTATCACATTAAAACTTTAAATGAGCTTTTGATTTTACAGTCTTCCGCTACAAAGATTTTTCGGCTTATGGTTTTATTATAAGCATGATATATATTTTTAAAAAAAATGTAAGGAAAATGTCTTTAACGCTTTAGGGCCTTACATAATGTCCTTCGTCACCCTGTTGCATTAGCCTTGGACGTCCCTCGTCGTTATGGAACATCCGTTGTTGCTACCTTGGACGTCTCCGTTCGACGGTCCTTGACATTAACGAAACTGTGACGTTAACGTTGACCGATTTTGACAAGAAACATGACTGCAAGGTCGGCTTCATTCTTTTTTCATAATTCAAGGTTTTAGTTGTTTGAAAATTTTCTTCAGGATTTGACTTATCGTTAATATCAAACTATAAAGTTTGTGGTGTTAATTTTCCAAATAAGAAAGACACTCACCAAACCATTGAGCAACATTTTATGATGTCACTCCAATGACATGAAGGCAATTTTGGGCTTGTTGATGCATCTTTAGCTATTAAAATTTGAGAAATCTAATTGGAAAAACAATAATCCACTGCAAAGAATCCAATAATAATAAAAAAGGAAGATAACATTCAAAGAAATGTACTTTTGAGTTGAGGTATTCTTCAAATGACTTTGGATTGACGGTTATGGACTTCAAGTCAGCACAAGTTCTTATACCAATTTAGAAAAGACAACGTTATACGTTTGATACAGAATAATTGACCTTGTCACATTCCTAGTAATTTATAAAACAATGTTAACAGACCAATGTTGCAAACTCTTGTTCGTGGAGTTGCGACTCCATTAGTAAGAGCATATAGTTTAAACGAACACTGTCTATTCACTAATAGAAAAAATAGACACAGCTTTCCAAAAATAATAATCAAACGAAAAATATAATACTGCTATTGTACGCATAAGTGCAATCATTTTTAAATGTAACAAAGAGTAAACATCTGTCGTTCTCTGAAAAAAAGTACCATAAATATACTTTAAACAAAATAAAGAAACATATATACAAGCAATGTAAGCTTTAAACGGGAATAAACACTCAATACAAAAAAAGAGAAATTAATAAATTAACCACTATACTTTGTGATCAATCACAAGTCAAACTACTAAAATATTTTTACTAACAACTTAACCACTGAACTATGAAAAATAGATGCTGCAAACATCGCTGTCACGTTTACTGTTAAACGTTTTAATTTTTGTTCCACTACAGTACAGTTACACGTTCCTCTACGCAACGTCAATGCTAGATATGAAGATACTCGTTTGTTGTTCCTCCATGAAACATCATACTTTCCGCCACGAAATATTAATTTTCTGCTGCAGAATGATAATTTTTCACTGCAGAACGTCATGCATCCTCTGCCTTATATAAATTCACACTACACTAATTGCGATTTTTTTAACAATTATTGAACCTTAGAGTTTTCTAAGAGCTGAAGTGTACCACATCAAAGCGAAGTTGAAGCGTTAGTAATTGTTGAACACCAACACCGTATGAGAGTGTTAAAGAATCTGTTAACTGCCTATTTGAAGTGGAACCCATGTCCGCAATTTTGTACATGATATTCGTGTAATTGGAGATGAAACTACTATAGATATGCATTCCATCTCGCCAACTCTAGATGAAGAGGAGCTCCGTTCATCATGCGAATCTAGTGATGTAAACATGGATATAGGCAAGAGTAGGCCTCAACGACCACCTTAAACAGAATGCACGTTTGGTAGTATGTGTTTTGGCAATAAGTATAGTTCATTGAATCAAATTAAAATAAAAATAATATAAGAAGAAACAACAAATACATTTTTGGTGTAACATAAAAGTAATAAAAAAAATTTAAAAATCAATTAAAAAGATAAATAAAAATTTAAATTCAACTGAAGACGTAAATAATAGTTGATGTGATAATTAGAAAATAAAATAAATGTAAAAAAAAAATATAATCAAAGAGATAAATAAATAATTTAAGAGAAAATTAAAAGGAAAAGGAGAAAAAATCATTCACCCTTTTAATGTATGAAGGATATCGTTAAAGATTTTAAATTTTCAAATATAATATTATATTTATATATAATTTACTATAATACATTTTGCAGCTAAGTAAAAATAATTATATTATTCAAAAGAAAGAAGAAATTTTTTTTTTTTTATCCTACATTAGAAGATATAGACAAATAGATAATTATTAATATTAGCTCTGAAGTATAATGGTCTTTTTGAGTGACATTTTGAAATTTTATTTTTATTATCTAATACTTCAAAGTTTAAGTAATTAGCAACAGACACGTTTATAGTTAGGGAATTCGTTAAATAACAGATATTAACGCTTCTGCAGACAACAACGCTTTCGCGAACATGTGTCCTTCTAAAATTAAATATTTGCACTTCAACAAAAAAGCAATGCCCTACATTGTGCATATATTAAGATGAAAAAAATATATGTTATGAGGTAAATTTTTTTCCACAGAAGAACTGTATATGAAAGTTTAATGTGTCATTTAAAATAATTTCATACTTGATGATTAATATTGATAATTATCCAAATTTATAAATAAGAGAGAAGATAATTGGAGAGTAGAAAAAGATCAAAGAAATCTATGGGACATTTGAAATGAGTTTAACAAAATTGAATTATTTTTTTAAAAAAAAAATTATATAAAAAAATGTTAAAATTTAAATGAAAAAATGGGATCTGACCCGGTTTCTGGCCCGCGATCCGCTTCGTCAGCTGGCTCACCTTGGCAGGTTAAAATCGGCCTCGTTTTCTGCTACCCAGCCAAGCTGGACCCACTACAGACCCAGGCCTCGTGGGGGCCCAACTAGTTTGCCATCTCTATCCAACGCCTTCGTCTGGCTGTTCTTTCCTCTCTGAATCAGACACCAAAGTACATGTTAATCCTTTTCTCACATCAATTCTCCATCTTTTCCCAAATCTCTCGATCTCTCTTTCGGAATCCCCCAGCTCTTCCATCGCCTCTCTCTCTCACTCTCACTCTCACTTAGTGCCTCCCCCACTATCAATATCTTCCCACCAAACCCTCGAAGGAAACCAGATTCGTTTCTGTTCCTCTCACTGGAGAATGAAAATCGCAGAACACAAATCCAGCGAGAAAATTAATGAAACCCTTGAAAGGAAATCTCTCAGATCGCTCAACTCTAAATCGGCTCCAACGCTGCAAACGATGAAGAATAGTGAGCCGTAAATCACCATTCCCTATCCAAGTTTTACTCGGTTAGTGCATTTTTTTTATGTTGTGAATTTTATGAATTCTCAATTTAATTATTTTGATTATTCTCTGTGTGTTCGAGTTAAAATACGTTGGAATGGCTTGTTGATGGTCTGCATAGAATCTAATTTTAACCTTCATTCGGCTGATATTGTTTTCCCTCTGTATGTGCTTTTTATTCGATTCTATTGCTTTTATTTAGGTCACGGGAATGTAAAGTGCTTAGTTTGTGACGCGGGTTAAATATTGGTGTTTAATGAGTGGAACTTTTTTTATATACAGTTCTCGTTTGATGAAGTTCGTGAAAGTATTTAATGTTTTTTTAGCTCTTCATTGATTTTAAATCAGTTATATTTCTGATTTCTATGCTTATTGCTATGGTTTTTCTAACTAGTATTTGTTTTTTATCTCTGGTGTGCATGAATTCGACAGAAACCTCCATTGACAGAAGCATGGTACAATTTCATGAGCATATTATCACAGAGCTCATTGAAGACACTAATGGAGGTCTTGTGATTCTCTCTTCGGGTCTTTCCCTCGCAAAACTCATCTCATCTCTCCTCTTCATTCACTCTCCTGACCGAGGGACCCTCCTTCTTCTATCCCCTGCCTCTAACTCTCATCTCTCTCTTAAATCCTTAATTCTTCATTACCTCAGAACGCAAAAGCATGACTCTCAATCTTTCCCTTATGAAATCTCTGCCGACCTCCCTGCACACAACCGCCTCACCCTCTACTCCTCTGGCTCTGCATTCTTTGTCACTCCTCGAATTCTCATAGTAGACTTACTTACCCACAAGCTTCCCACCTCTAACATCTCTGGTCTTATTCTTCTCAATGCCCATATGCTTACAGAGACCTCTGTGGAGGCCTTCATTGTTCGAATCATCCGCTCTCTCAATAAAACAGCTTATATCTGGGCTTTCTCAGATAAGCCTCATGCAATGGTATCTGGGTTTGCTAAGACAGAGCGGATCATGAAGTGTTTGTACATTAGGAGGTTGCACTTATGGCCGAGGTTTCAAGTTTATGTTTCAGAAGAATTGGAGAAGGACCCCCCAATAGTAGTCGATTTTCGGGTACCTATGACAAGGTACATGGTTGGAATTCAAAAGGCTATATTAGAGGTTATGGATGCATGTTTGAAAGAGATGAGGAAGACAAATAAGGTAGATGTTGAGGATTTGACGGTGGAGAATGGTTTGTTTAAATCTTTTGATGAGATCTTAAGACGCCAGTTGGACCCTATTTGGCATACTTTAGGAAAGAAGACAAGACAACTCGTTTTGGACTTGAAGACTCTTAGAAAATTGTTAGACTATCTTGTAAGGTATTGACTTTATAAAACAACAGAACAAACACATACAGTTAGTTCTATGACTCTGCAAGGGAGAGACACTTATTTAAAAAGAAAAAAAACTATTGTGATCTTGAACATGGCCTGATTATTTCCATTTGGATGTAGATACGATGCGGTGACTTACTTGAAGTATTTGGATACTCTAAGAGTCTCTGAGAGTTTCAGGTCTATGTGGATATTTGCAGAATCGAGTTATAAGATCTTTGACTTTGCCAAGAAGCGAGTATACCAATTTGTTAGGTCAGATGGTACTAAAATCAATGAGCAGAGCAAGAGAGGCTCTAGCAAAAGAAAAAAAATGAAAGTGAGCAACAAAATCGAGGAAGAAGGTGGAGGTAATATCAACATTTTTCTTTGATTTGCTTGACGTCTTTGGGGAGTTTATCTTTAATATAGAGTCAAAAAATGTAAACAAAAAGTGAGGAAAGTGTGTCCGTTATATTTTCTCTACTATACGTTAAGTTTCACAGTTGCGTTTGATATTTTTTTTGATGATTTAATTTGCAGCTTTAAATGCTGGATTAATTCTGGTTGAAGTTTTGGAAGAGCCACCAAAGTGGAAGGTGTTACGTGTGAGTGATTGAGTTCCAGATAGCCTTTTAACCCCTTCCTCAAATGATATTACACTTGCTACCATTATTCAAATTGAATTTTCATAGTGGAAGGAGTATTAATTTGTGAATGATTATACAACAGGATGTTCTTGAGGAGATAGAAGCGGAAAGACAAAATAATGCTTTTTCAAATGATCAAGTAGGTGAGGTTGAAGAAAGCAACAATGATATTGTTCTAGTTGCATGCAAAGATGAGCGCTCGTGCATGCAACTTGAAGAATGCATCACAACTAGTCCTCAAAAGGTTTTGTTCTCTGCCTAGGATAGCACCCTCAACAAAGTTTTTAGTGAGGCTTCCAGTTGTACACTAAATATTTCCAATCTCCGAAATATGCTGAGGGTACTTTTTGGTTGAATACAATTGACCTTGCATACCTACATAGATGTTTAACCTAAAGTCAGACCTCGTAAATGATCTAAAATATTATTTTGATTTTTATGTCGTGCAGGTCATGCGAAGAGAGTGGGAAAACTATTTGCTAAACAAATTAGAGTTGCGTGACTTACAAAAAAACTACAAAAAGAAACCTAGGGACCCCAAAGGCTTTGGTGTTCTTGACGGAGTTGTTCCAATAACGCCAGTGCAGAAGACAGAACCTTCTAGCTTAAACAGGGACGAGCACGATGCTTTACATGAAGCAGCATCAAAAATAAGAAATAGGTTGAAAAAAGACTCTCTTATTGTGGCTGATCCTCAGTTTAATGGCAATAGTAATGGGCACAGAAAGGGAAAGAAGAAAGTAAGAAAGAAAAAATGTGCCCCCAATATTCAGAGCTCTGGGGTAATAGAAAATGATCTAAATCAGATAGCAGATGGCAATAAAGCTGAAATACACAAGTCAGACAGTGATTGTGAGACAGAGAATCATGTTGTTTTGCATGATTTTAGTGAAATAAGTAATCGAGGCATACTGTTGGATGATGGGGTTATTGGAAAGAATTCTGAAGAGATCAGTGGAACGAGCTCCAAAAAGGTTAAGCCTATCCCGGCCGTGCATTTCTATGCCCTCGAAAGTGATCAACCCATACTTGATATTTTGAAGCCTTCTGTTATTATTGTATACCATCCAGATATGCCTTTTGTGAGACAATTAGAGGTTTATAAAGCAGAGAATCCCTCAAAAAGATTGAAAGTGTATTTTCTTTTCTATGAGGAGTCAACTGAAGTGCAGAAGTTTGAGGCCAGTATACGCAGGGAGAATGGAGCCTTTGAATCTTTGATACGACAGAAGTCATTGATGATGATTCCTGTTGATCAGGTATAACATTTTAATTTCGTCTTGCAATGTGAAATGTAGACTGTTGACAAATAATAACTTGCAAAATGCACGAGAAGATGGAAGCTTCTCGAAGAATCTAAGCCAAACACAACCATGGTTGCTTGAGGCTTAACCATGGTTTAAGTTAAACAAGCATAATTGCAAGCTCAAGCATGATTAGTCCATAACAATAGGTTTGATGCAGGACTTAGCTTTATTCGAATTATTTAAACTACCAGCTTATTAAGTGACAACACTAGCATGAAAATGTCAATACCTCACAAAAATGGGCAACTACAAATCAAGGACAAGAGTGATCATCATTTCATAAACTATATTGGAAAGAAAAAATATGAAGCATACATTATAGTAGCTTAGTGTCTCAACAATAACAAGAAGTAAATAATAACCATGTTGCCCCTCCGTTAAATTTTCAGCTTATTGGGTTTGTTGATATCTATTGTCTATCAGCCTGATTACTTTGTCCTGCTCGAGAATTTAACTGAAACCTTTTGGCTCCTTTGTTTAAAGTCATTTTTGAGCAGTCTGATGAGTTTCATGTATATTTCCCTCAGGAAGGCTATTGCTTAGGATGTTGTTCCATTGAACCACAAATTGCTATATCTCAAAACTCTACAACAAGAAAGGCTGGTGGAAGAAAAGAAGTTAAAAAAGAAATGCAGGCCTGATATTTTGTCTTAGAAAATTTGCTTACACATCCAATAAACACAAAATGTGTTCATACTTTCATGCAATTCTTACTTTCTTGTAGGTCGTAGTAGACATGAGGGAATTTATGAGTAGTCTTCCAAATGTTCTCCATCAGAAAGGCATGAACATTATTCCAGTGACATTAGAAGTTGGAGATTATATCCTCTCGCCACAAATTTGTGTGGAGAGAAAAAGTATTCAGGATCTTTTTATGAGCTTTTCATCAGGACGTCTTTACCATCAAGCAGAGACAATGGTGCGGTATTACAGAATACCTGTTCTTCTGATTGAGTTTTCTCTCGACAAAAGTTTTTCTTTTCAGGTAACTGGAGAACTCATCACGAAAGAGAGTGAAATATGAATGATACTGTGGTTGACTTTTTACTTCTGTGTGCAGTCTGAAAGCGAACTTGGCGATGATGTAACACCCAACAACATTATTTCTAAATTGTCATTGCTTGCTTTACATTTTCCCCGCCTACGAATAATCTGGGCTCGTAGCCTCTATGCTACGGCTGAAATATTTGCGTCTCTGAAGGCAAACCAGGATGAACCTGATGAGACCAAAGCCATTAGAGTTGGCATTCCCTCTGAAGATGGTATAGTGGAAAATGATGTCAGGTACTACAAGCAGTTGTGGAGTTTGTACAAAATGGCCTTTTTATGAGGTTTAAGACTCCTTCAAACTAAATTTTAAACTTTAATTTCGATTTCAGGGCAGAAAATTACAATACATCGGCTGTGGAGTTTTTACGGCGGCTTCCAGGTGTGACAGATTCAAACTATCGAGCAATAATGGATGGTTGTAAGAGCTTGGCTGAACTTTCACTTCTTCCTATTGAGAGACTTGCAGAACTGATGGGTGGCCCAAAAAACGCTCGAATGCTCCGGGAATTTCTTGATGCCAAGTATCCGACTTTGTTATGAAGGTAATAATCTTTGACTGAGTCATGTAAACAAAATTTTAACTATTACAAATGCTTGTTACAATCCAGAGGCAGAAATGAGAAATTTGTGTGGTGTCAGGCGGAGTAATGTTTAGGAGAGTTTAGAAACAATGATGTTGAAAGCGAAGATGGATTGAGAGGAAAGCGAAGAGCATGCAGAGTAATACGTGACATTGCTGGCCAACCAAAAGTAGTGTAATCAATTTGAGATCTCAACTCAATGCTGATGGAGGGAAGCAGTTGGAAGGGAAGCTGGCCCAAATATCTAGAATTACAAAAACATTATTATTATTTGATGTTAGAATAAAGATAGAGAAGTGGTTTAATCGGTCATCTATATTTTATGACTTTTTATTGTCATTTTTTAATTTTTGCAGAACGAGGGATTCATTCAATAATAGCACGTTTCTTTAAGATAATATTGAATAAATTTTATGTTTGTTTTTGGGGTTTCTTGGTTTTCACGTTTCAGTGAATCAATTGAATTGTAAAGAAAAATCAATTGGAATTAATTAAAAAAATAAAAAATTTCATTGATTCTCCACTATTTCATGCATTAAAGTCGTGTCGTGAGAACACTCTTAATTAAAAGTCACACGTAAAAAATTAAAACAATTCTAAAATCAAAATCAGTGAGTGACGTTGTCCGAAAACTCAGAGTTAACTTTCACACCAAAAACAGCAATAATTTCCAAGCAGAGATATGTTCAGAAGAGATGTTTTTAGCCAAGTAGCGTTTTTACAATTTGGTTTGGATATAAAAGGAGATCACCATTGCTTATGACCCAAGTTTCTTCTTCTAATTAAATTCTCTAATTTCTCTCATTTTCTCTGTATAAATGTGTAATCGAGATTTGAGTTGTTTGTCAGAACAATAAAGGGTTAATTTTTATGAGATTGAGACGATAAAGTACTAATTTTTACTATTGATATATGCATGTTTGACGTTTTATTTTGATCATTAAAATAGTTTGACTAATATTATTTTTGAACCTTTAATTTGATTCTTTAATTGGAAAATTATGAATGAAAGATTCTGAAATTTTACTGCTGAAAACTTGATAAAATTTGGCTTTGTATTAATCAATGTGATGGTTGCTTACTTTCTCAATAATGTTTATTACTTTGCAAGGTTATGAGAATATAATCTTGTTTTCACATAACCCATTAAAAACAAAAATTTATTAACTTCTTATTCTGTTTTTGACATAAAAATATTTTAAACATAAAATAATAAGTCAAATAAAAAGTTTAAGTAAATTGGAAGATTGTTACTTAAACATATAATAATGTTTTCATTTCGTAGTTCTATGTGAGCAAAGGCTATCGAGACACTTATTTGCCCTCAAAGTTAGATACAGTTATCAAAACATCAATCTATCAACCTGAAAGATGTAGTGGATAATATTGACAAATTTGATCAATGCGTGTTATATATATATATTTTTACTTTTCATTTCTATTTATTTTATTGATTACTATTTTTTACATAATTTTTTTGAAATTTATATTTTGTAGAGCTTACATCAACTAATAGAGATAGGGAATCAATTGAACTCAGTGACTATTGAGTAGTGATGACTTAGAACTTGTATGTTAAATATTGATTCGGATAATTGTTTCGAATGCTATAATATATGTTATAGCTTTCTTAGTATTTATGGTTAACTATTATGTGTTGTTGCCATACAATTTGTGATATCATGCATATATAAATGGTAAAAAGAGGGAGATTGATTCTCAATTACTTTAAAGAATTGATTAACACATTTTGTCATTTGAATCTTTTCATTTAGGAGTTACATTTGTTCATAGTATTTCATTTAGTCATATAAAAAATCCAAAAATCACTAAGTTGTATACTCTTCAAAATTCTAGTTAAATTTTTTAAAAAGCTTTTATTGATTGCTCTCTATGAGTTTCACACACACACACACACACACAACACACACTTTTAGCATTTTATTTTTTATTTGATACTGATTATTTTTAGAGGTACTTAGTACTTGCATAATGAATCCAAAAAATGATCAAGAATTAATATCATTGGATCTCGAAATTGAAAGAATGTTTAGAGCAAGGCGAAGACAGCGACAAGGTTTACCACCTCAACAAGCAATGGCAAATGCACCAAATAATAATTGGGATTAAAGAGATCAAGTTATTTCGGATTATCTAGTACTAGCTTTGCATGGATTAAATGTGGGAATCACACAACCTGATATTCAAGCACACCATTTTGAGTTAAAATCTGTTATGTTTCAAATGCTTTAGAGTATGGTACAATTTAGTGGGACGCTGTCAAAAGCCCTCACTTACATTTGAGATTATCTATGGAAGTTTGTGAAACATCCCAGTAAAATAACAAATATTTTTGTAATACCCCGGTAATATTTTTCCCTAGTATACGACGTAATTAAGTATTAAAATAATACCTATGTTACATTGCATGAAGGTACGTGTTAAATTATGACGTGTTTATATGAGATAAATATTATGGGATAAGTAAAGTATGAAATTTTGATAAAAAAGTGTGTAATGGGAGATTTTGGACGCAGCGAAAATCATGTGTATTTGGGATTTTGGATGCATGCGGACGAGGATCTGCGTCCGGAAGCACATTGTACATCGTCCCCGAGTTTGGGACGAGGTTGGACGAGACTTCGCGTCCTAATTCTCCCTTCAATGTGAGAATTCGGACAACCCAGGACGCACGCGGACGGCAGCGATCACAAGAAATTCGAATTTGTTATGATTTTAGGACATTTCAAACGCATGTGGACAAGTGCAAACACCTGCGGACGAGAAGAGTTTGAATTTGTCCAATTTCTGGACAGTTTCGAATGCACACGGACACTGGATTCAGACGTCTTCCTTCGTCCGGATGACAGTTTTGGACGATCACAGACAAAGGCAAGGACGACTCCCTTCGTCCGGGAATGCAGATCTGCCTGTGAAACGTAGGATTTTGGTTGATTTATGGGTTTGTGCACTCTGTTGGTTGTGTGAGCTATTGGCCGTGATTTTATTTGGAATGTTTATGTTCTGTCTATGAAAAGTAATTAGTTAGAGGAAGATTTTGAGATAAAAGGGAGAATTATGTTAAGTTGGAAATTGGATGCCAGTGATAATCGGTTTAGCTACTACCTTTATTATTTTGTGAAGCATGAATATATTAGATTTAGCCTTGTTGTGTGGATGATAAGTTACTGCCTTTGTTGGATTTATGTTTCTGGATTTTGTGAATGAATGGTTAATCTGTCGATGGGTAGTGATAAGTATGGAAGTGTTATTTTGCTTGGATATAAACCTGTTAAGTTACAGCTTTGGTATTATACTCTATTGGTTTAGATTTGAGCCATTAATTGGACAAAGACATGATAATAATTGGAAATGAATGTGGAGATTAATTATTAAGCTAAGTAGCAATTAATAAAACGATTTTATTTAGGAAATTTTAGTAAGTAACGAGGAATTATAATAGAAAAGACTTTAAGACTAATAAGTAGATTAATTGATTTTATTAATGAATGAATATTTCTAATTGTGAAGGTACTAAAAAGAAGAAAGATAGCAATTAAGTGTGAACGCCCTAAACAATTGAGGTAAGTGATATGCATGTGTCTTGGTCTTCGGGCCCTATATCGCAAGAATAGGATATGCATGTTTCGTTGTTTACAACTTTCCAAGCATATCTACAGTTTTAATAGTACACTTCATTGTTTATCATTTTTATAGCATGTCTATAGTTATTAATCGCACGTTTTGTTGTTTACTGCTTTTATAACATGTCTACAGTTTTATAGCCCGTTCTATGAATTGCACGTTGAATGTTTATTTATGCTTTTAGAAATTGTATGCATTCACGAGCATCATGCATCACGACTTTCAAAAGAATACGAAAATGGATTTTGTGCACAGTTTTAGAAATCGATAATGAATGAATAATAAGCAATTAAAAGTAAAGTAATATGAATAATACAACATTAAAAAGTAAAGCAAAGAAAAGAAAAATGCAACGATATGATGTGAGGCCGTTTAAGTCCTTTGTGGGCACGGTATCTAGCAAGCTTTCGGATTATGCCATCGTCGCTAGCTAGCTTTTGGATTATGCCATTGTTGCTTGTATCGATTGCAAAGTCCCTGGATTATGCTGGGACAGTCCCTGGATTATGCCGAGACAAATGGTCAATGATTAGCTAGTTTTTAGATTATGCCAATGTTGCTATATCAGAGGTAAAAGACGAAAAGAACGGCCAATGGTTATCTAGCTTTCAGATTATGCCATTGCTGCTATACCAAAGGTTATAACAGAAATAGAAATATAATGATGATTAAAACATAAAAGATACGAAAGATAAGAAAAAAAGAGAACAGAAACTGCATAATGTTTTTAAAGAGCACAACCTGAGCATGTAGCATATTAGGTATTATCACTTACTGAGCCTTAGGCTCATAGTTTACGATTTGCGATGTAGATACAAGTACGAGAGAAAATGATGAACAGATTAAGGAGCAGTTGATGAAGGATTTGCACGAACGACACTTGTAGTGGGTTAGGCTAACGAATGTAAAGAGAAATGGGGTTTGTAAAATATAAAGTAACACTTTAATTAATTGTCTTTAATTGAACTATTTATGCTTCCGCTACGCTTTTAAAGAAAAAAGGATTTTATCAAATCAGTCTCACATTGTTTAGTATTTCTTAACTGAGTTATTTACGCTTCTGCTATGTTTTGAGAAAAGATTTTGTAACTATAGTTTACAACGGTTTATAACAATTTTGGTAACGAGTCAAAGTAAAAAGAGTTTTAACGGTTCGGTTATAAGAAAAGAACTCTGATTTCATATTAAAAGGTTTGAATAAAGATTTCAATTGTTTTATAAAAGATTCAAATTTTATGCATTTTTAAAAGCACATAAATAACTGGGTCGATACAATATTAAAAAAAAAAAAGTAAGAGTTGATAATAATTAAATTAAAGAAAATTGAAATATTAGAGAAAAAGTTACAATTGCCACAGTTTTGAGAACAAAAAATGATGTCCGTAAAAAAAAAGTTGCTGAATGATAATGGAGGTAGGGTGCGGATATCGTAAAGGTACAGTATGTGGAAAGTATAGTATGTGGAAGTGTAAGTGTCAACAATGAATAGTAGAACGATTGAAAGAAGAGAATTAAGTGAAGTAAACGTTGTTGTTTAGATAAGTATCCTAGAAAGAAAATGTATTTGCAGAAGGAAAAAGTTAAGATGAACAGTGTAGATCGATTGGATAAAAGAGTGAAGGAGAGAGGAGCTGTTGGATCAAGAGGATGCTATGCGGAAAGATGCTTTTGGGAGAGAAAGATGTGGTGTGGAAAATAGAAGGGTCGTCGAATCAAGTTATAAGATTAAATCAGAACCGTTAGATTAGAACAAAGATGCTTCTGCAGATGGAGAAAGATTCCTTGAGGAAGGAAGTGGTCGCGTTTAATAATAAATGTCGTCGTTTTAGAGACCGTGATAGCAAATGAGGGAGCATCATCATTTTTGTAATACCCTGACTTTTTATATCGGATTTGATGAGGATAATTGGAAATTGATTAGGGGTATTTTGATTTTGAATAATTATCAGGGTATTACCAAGAATGTATTCGTAAGATTTTAATTTATGGAACTTATTATATGATAATTAGGATTAAATTGGAAAGTGTATTTTGGAGTTTTCAGACGCACGCGGACGACACGAGGACTGGGTGTCTCATCCAAAATGCATCTCCTGTCGTCCCTCGTATTTCGGGACGAGCGGGGACGATGCTTCTCGTCATAATTCGTCTGTAACGAGAGATTTCGTACAAGGCAAGATGATGGCAGACGGAGAGAATTCGAATCTGTCTAGATAATTGGACTTTTCGAACGAATGCGAATGAAGGCGCGGATGCCTTCTTTCGTCGGAAATCACAATTCTAAAGGGGTGAATATGGATTGAACAGCCTTGGTTCGGCTCGGTCTGGAAAAAATTGGGATGACTCAGTTTTTAGTAAAGGGGAAAAAAAGGAATTGGATTAAATGAAAAAATTTATGTAATTAAAATAAATATTAATTTAATGAATTAAATTATAATGTCTAGGATAAATAAATTAGAAGGAAAGATTAAAAGAAGAAATTAAGAAATAGGGGGGATTAAGTGATTAGAATTAAAAAGAAATGTAATGGTGATTGGGAGAAGGGAACCGGTTCAGTTGAACAGGTTCACGCGAAGTTAATTGTGGCTCTAACCTTTGGCCATTTTGCTAAAATGGAACGAGAGAAAGAGAGTAGAGAGGGAGAAGGGAGAGCGATGGCAAAGAGGAAGAAGGTTGCGAGGAGGAAGAGAGAGCTCGTGCTCGGGGCGCCGTTGGGCGGACGAAAGTGTGACGGATGCGGGGTTGAGCAGCGAATGATTAGCGAGTTGCGAATCGTTGGCTGCGGTAAGTGGATGGTGTGAGTTTCGTGTTCTTCTCTCCTTGTCGCCCTGTTGTTTTCTGGTGGCCGACGATGAAGAATTGGCGATGGCAGGTGG